>WELA01011269.1:0-15626 GCA_009602735.1 Mesotaenium endlicherianum
TTCATTTAGATGAACTCGCACATGTGAGCATATTGACATAATACTTATTTAGTGTTATATTTATGTATGCAATTAATAAAATAAATGATGAACTGATTCATTACAGCGATTAACAATTAATAAAGATCTTTATATCAGCAAGTAATCTTTATGGTATTTCCGTTAACTCGTTAAATGGCAAAGGACAATACACTAGCAGGGAATACTACTCGTCAGTCAAATGAGAGTAAACTAGCCTGAATAATGCAAATCAGTAAACTCATACATAAGCAAGGTTAGAAGACAGTCCGTATCAATGGCTTCTCGCCTTGGATTCAGATCTCTCTCCGTAAGCTGTACAAGAGAGAGTTGGCCTCGTTTCCGAATGCCGAACTCGAGAGCAATGCCTAGCGTATGTACATGGAATGAGTTTACTGTTCAACGGTCAGTGCGATGGCACCGCCTACCCGGGAGTGAACCACGTTGGTAGGACCTCGGTTAACCAAATCCACCGCCATCTCCCATCATCCCGAATAGCCATCCATCATAGGGATGTCATCTGGCTATTCATCTAGCATATCGCACTTAGATGCATATCAAGGCAGTTCGCTGCTACCGAGTACGGAAGTCAGCTTGCTGTCAAAGAATGTGTCAGCAAGCTGACTTATATGGACTTTCAGCCTGCTGCTTTCGACTAAGTCAGCAAACTGATAATTATGTAAAGTCCAGCAGACTGACTATTAAGTAAAGTCCAGCAGGCTGACTATTAACTAAAGTTTGGCAGGCTGAACTTAATTAACTATTATATTTAAATGAATATTATATCTACTAATATACTGATTCATTACACTGCCTCAGTCTGGCCTGTTCCTCCTCCTCCTTCTTCTTCTGTGCCTCCCGCTGTTGTTGGAGCCGTTGTGATTCCCGAACGGAGATGGAGGATGATTCGATGTCTCCACGGAATTGCAAGTATTTTGCATGTGCCTCTTCTGCCCTTCTCTTCCTCTTGAGTTCCGACTTTTGAGTAATCCTGCTCAATTATAAACACAATGCAGTTAGTGTAGGCATGATATTTTGCCGCTACTGAGTGCCCTTGATGAAGAGGAACGCGATCGGGAGAGTTCCTAGTGTGGAGTATCTGGTGTGAGTGAATATAAGGGAAAATTGAGTTAGAGAGCAAGTGAGTGTGAGCGCAGGTTGACTGTGTAATATGGTGATCAGAGAATACCACTCCCTCCAACTTAATTTTAAAGGTGGGCTGCCTGTCACAACTGTCTCTAACGGTCACATTCCCCCCCAACTTATATGGAGACAGGACCTCCTGTCACCTTCCCATGTCTACTGAAGGGACAGTTAGGGCGGTGCCCCAGCCGCCCGAAGGTAGAACCGTTTCAACGCCCCTTTGGCATTGGTCAGCTGGTCTTTAAATTCCCAAGTGTCCCCAGAGGCAATGAACCCTTCCATCGGATGAGGTACTTCATGACATATTTAGACGATTGACGGACCGAGCGAGCGTCTAAAATCTCATCGACCTCATATTCCTCAGGGTCACCGTCCCGGACAGCGGGGACCGGTCCCGGTTGGACAAGTAACCGACCTGTGAACAATATATCACCTTTGATGTAGGGTTCCAGGAAGGAGTCATTAAAGACCGGGTGACCCTTGTAGTCCGCTGACATGTTCAGTTTGTAAGCATTCTGACCGACACGACGCACTATCGAATATGAACCGACCCAGACTGGGCCAAGCTTTTTCTTGACCACACCAGGGAGGTACAGGTGCTGAGAATGCAGTTTGACTAAATCGCCCTTAGACAATGTCAGCTGCCGACGGTGTTGATTAGCGTATTTTTGTTGGTTTTCTTGGGCTTTGTGCAGGTTTTGTTGGACTTCTGACAGGGTGTCAGCAAACTCCTGCGTTAACTGGAGGGAGACCGGATTGTCAATCCCTTCAGGGTCAGTTAATGACTCCCCCAGTACATCTAAAGGAGACTTAGGGACTCTACCCTTGCTGAGTTCAAAAGGAGTCTTGCCCGTTGACGTGTGCACCGCACTATTGACCGCAAACTGAATTTGAGGCAACAGGTCATCCCAATTATCTTGTTTTTGGTTAATATATGCTCTCAGCACCTCTTGCAGAACTCGGTTAGGTCTTTCAGTTTGGCCATCAGTCTGAGGGTGGTTTGCTTTGCTGAGCAGCTGTTGGACTCTCATTAACCCCATTAAAGCTCTTCAGAACTTTGAGGTGAATTTTGAGTCTCTGTCTGAGACGATATTAGAAGAAAGCCCATGTTGGCATACTACATGGTTGTAGAACTGTCTCGCTGTTTCGAGTGCAGTCACTTTGACAGTTGTGGGGATAAAAATGACCATTTTTGTCAATTTATCCAGGACTACCAGTATTGAATCATGCCCATTAACAGTTCTTGGTAGTAAGACCACCTAGTCCATGGATATAGTTTCCCAGCGTCCAGTTGGGATGGGCAATGGTTGCAAGAGACCTCCGGGTGGTGTGTGCCGAGACTTATTTCTCTGACACTGGTCACAGGACTTGACATATTTCAAGACCTCCCGGGGTAACCCCTCCCAATGATAATGTTTTGCCAGTTTGCCAACAATTTTGGCCTGCCCCAAATGTCCACCCAGGAGACTGTCATGCGCTTCACTTAGTAAGAGAGACCTTATTTCCAAGTTATTAGGAATGACCAGCTTCAGCTTGCCTGAAGTGGTTTTAGTCACCCAGACCCCTCCCTTGAGCTTATACCCGAGTGCAGTAGCACGACACATACCAGTAGTGGAGCTGGGCTCAAACGTTGGGTCAGAAAGGTAGGCTTTCCTAAGTTGTTCTAGGAAGGACTTTTTCACCTTTAGTGAAGTGAGTGCACACAGGACTTTATCTACAGCATGCTGACTAAAGTTCCTTTCTTGCAAGTCAGGTCTTCTAGAGAGTGCATCAGCAGGATTCAACTTCCCTGGTTTGTAGTCGATCTGGACTTGGAACTGCTCCAGCATCTGGCTCCAGCGGTTCTCCCTCCTCGACAGCTTGGACTTCTTCTGAAAGTGGGTTAGAGTTAGATGATCTGTAATCACCTTAAAGGCTTTACCATGTAAGTATGCTCTCCACTGTTTGAGCACATGAATGATAGCTAGCAGCTCCTTATCATGCACTGAGTAATTAATCTCCGCTGGATTAAATTTCATAGACTCGTACAACACACGGTGCCACTCCTGCCGTACCTTCCCATCCTTTGTGGTCTTGTCAGCAAGCTGCAACAAAATAGCATCCATGGCAAAATCAGAGGCATCAGTGACCACCTGCACGGGTTTGCTGGGGTCATACACGGCTAGCACTGGGGCAGAACAAAGGGCCTCTTTAAGGGTTTGGAAGGCAGCCTGCTGCTCTTTCCCCCACACATACCCGATGTCTTTCTTAGTAAGGTCAGTCAGTTTACTGACCTTTGTGGAATAATTCTCAATAAATCTCCTATAGTAGTTAGCCAATCCGAGAAAGGATCTAACTTCAGAGACAAACTGTGGTACTCGCCAGTCCCTTATGGTCTGGACTTTCTTAAGATCCACATTGATGCCCTCTTTACTGACAACGTGGTCTAAGAGTTCAGTGCTTTCCTTAAAAGAAATCACACTTGCTCATTTTAGCATATAAGTTATTCTTCCTCAGAGTGTCCAGGACAGTCTTTAAGTGTTCAGTGTGCTGAGCTTCATCTTTAGAGAAAATTAAAATATCATCCAAGAAAACTTGCACAAACTTATCCAAATAAGGTCTGAAAATGTCATTCATAGCACCCATGAAGGTAGCAGGAGCATTAGTCAGTCCAAATGGCATCACGTTGAACTCATAGTGTCCATAACGTGTGCGGAAGGCAGTCTTGTGTTCATCCCCCTCAGCAATTCTGATTTGATGATAACCACTCTTGAGATCTATCTTACTGAACACCTTAGCACCAGACAGGGTATCAAGCAAGTAGTCGATTCTGGATAAGGCATACTTGATCTTTACTGTAATTCTGTTCAGAGCTCTGTAATCCACCCACATCCGCATACTGCCATCCTTTTTCTTAACAAATAGGATGGGTGCGCCGTAAGGTGATTTACTGGGAGAAATATAACCATTTTTATCAAGCTCTGCAATCTGTGTTTTCAACTCCTCGCTCTCCACATAAGACAAGCCATAAGTGCGTTGCCAAGGTGGCTGANGGCTACCAGGTAATAGATCAATCCTATGATCTACTTCTCGCTTAGGGGGTAGTCCTGGAGGCATATTAAATACATCCGTGTACTGAGCAACAATGTTTGCAGCAGTAGGGTGCTCCGGAGGGCGTACCTTTTTCTCAACCACTTCTTCAGGTTGAGGAGGTACCTCTCTTAGCAGCAGACAGAACATTCTGTCTTCCTTCTGGTTCCAGCTTTTGACGAACTCCATTGCATTCAGCAACTTGCATCCTTCTGGAAGCCTCTTCTTTTCCTTCATTTGCCATCCACACAGGACAAGAGGAAGAGCACTGGTGGGTGCCAAGTCAGTCTGCCCATCACTGGCTCCTCTCACTTTAACTGTACCTCTGCTCCAACACACTTCAGCTTGATGTCTATTAAGCCAGGACCTGCCTAGCACGAGATCATAAAAGCCAGTGTTGAATACCTCAAATGTAAGCGTTTCAGTTAGAACTGCAATGCCAGAACCTAACTGGACCTCAATAGGTTTTGTTATAATTCCTCCCGGGATACTTGAGGCATCTCCAAGGAATATTTTTCTATTCCCTAAGATGACAGTAAGCAGCCTTAGCCGCTTAACTAAGTCCTTGTGGATAAAAGTATGTGACGCCCCTCCGTCAACAAATGCCCTCACCTTCCTACCTGCAATCATGCAATGTAGTAGGATAGGGGGGACTGTCTTTTCCTGACTTTCGCATTGTTCTCCTGACTTAGCAAAGAAATGTTGGACATCAGGTGGAACAAGAGCATCCAGAATGTGCACTCTCTGGATGTCTATATTGCTGATGTCTCCTTTATCTGGTTGTCAGGCATGCATAGTGAATCCAGTTCAGTAGGACCCATAATACCTGCTACGAGGGCAGCTAGTGACGACTCACTATCACTAGCATCCTCACAGTCAGTAGACTGGATTACTGACTGTTGCTGCCTTTTAAAGGCTGGTCTTTTCTCTCGACCTTCGGAAGGTGCTTGACTGGACACTGTTCTCTGTAGTGGCCCAACTGCTGACAATGGTAGCAAGTGGATTTTGCTGAGGCTGGTCTCGGCTTAGTCCTACCACGACCTCTTCCATAGCCGCCTCGAGAGGAACCACCTCTACCTCTAGACTGTATGGCATTATATTCATACTCATATCCATCACCCTGATCATCCTCAGCCTGGTCTCCTTCAATTGCATTGTAGGAACCGTGGGGCTCGTTGACAACCTTAGACACCAAAGCATTACTCTGGCGCTTGTGATTGAACTGCTGCTGATCCCAGGCATCCGCATCCTGGATCAAGTCAGCCAGTTTCTCATACTTTTTCTCAGCAAAATGACCAGAGACCTCGAATTTCAAGCCATACCTGAAGTATGCTATCCTATATCGTTCTGGCAAATCGGGCTGCTGCATCATGTTCTCTTGGAACTTTTTAGCAAACTCAGCAACTGAAGTGGTCTGCTTCAGTGTCAGGGAGATCATCGCATAGATAGCTTTCTCCTGCTGGTTGATGACATCAACTTCTCATGCAACTTCTCGGCAATCTCTCCTCACGTAGGGTCACCCAGTTGCCGAGCCTTACGCTCTCCTTTCCAGTAAAGCCACCAGTCTGCGGCACTGCCTTTCAGTAGCGCACCGGTGTGCCTGACCTTCTCGTAATCTTGCAGTTCTGGGTAGTTCTCCAGCCACTGCTCAACATCCGCGAGAAACTTGATCAGGTAATATGTTCTGTTTCCCTCAGGATCATAGTCCTGGGGAGGTTTCGGCTTGGGCTTACTAGGCCCTCGGCCACCACCACTAGTGGTGTGAGACCCCAGTTGGTCTCTGTCCCGGAGTAGGGACATTATGATTCTTTTGTCCTCCTGCTGGGACTGATACATGGTCGCCATTTGCGACTGCATCTGAACGAACAATGCTCCCAAGTCTACATTTTGGGGTGGTAGATTAGCAAATGCAGCAGCAGCATTGGCATCTACTCGCTGAGTAGTGTCCTCAACAATCCCTCTCGCTCCTGCAGCAGCAATTCCTGCCGCATTCAGCCGGTCACGTATTTGACCTAGGGGTACATTGAGTTGTACGGCAGGAGGTGGGTTCAGAACATTGGCCCTTGATGCCATAAGTTCTTCAACAGTGTGCTCGTAAGCTGGCTGTCCTTCCCTCCTTTCTGTATCTTCAGCGGCCTTCGCTAATTGTTAAGCTTCTAGCCTGGCTCTCTCCTCCTCAGCTTGCTGTGCTGCGACTGCGGCAATAGCAGCTGCCTCATCTGCAGCCTCTCTAGCTGCAATATCTGCCACTGCTTCCGAATAGGTACGGGTTCCCGCTACATGGCTTTCCGCCTGGTTTTGGACATTCTCGTTATCCTGGTTCTCCATGTCTCGGAAGTTGCTAGTTTGAGACCTTGTCCTTACCATACAAAGAAGACTGTGATAACAGCTCCGATACCACTGAAATGAATCGACTTACCAAATAGGCGATTAACAATTAATAAAGATCTTCATATCAGCAAGTAATCCATACGATATTTTCCGTTAACTAGTCAAACGGCAAAGGACAACACACTAGCAGTGAACACTACTCGTAAGTCAAATGCGAGTAAACTAGCATCAATAATGCAATCAGTAAACTCATACATAAGCAAGGTTAGAAGACAGTGCGTATCAATGGCTTCTCGCCTTGGATTCAGTTCTCTATCAGTCAACTGTACAAGAGAGTTGGCCTCGTTTCCGAATGCCGAACTCGAGAGCAATGCCTAGCATATGTACATGGAATGAGTTTACTGTTCAACGGCCAGTGCGATGGCACCGCCTACTCGGGAGTTAACCACGTTGGTAGGACCTCGGTTAACCAAATCCACCGCCATCTCCCATCATCCCGAATCGCCATCCATACTAAGGATGTCATCTGGCCATTCATCTAGCACACCACACTTAGATGCATATCTAGGCAGTTCGCTGCGACCGACTACGGAAGTCAGCTGGCTGTCAAAGAATTTGTCAGCAAGCTGACCTAAGTTGACTTCAGCCTGCTGCTTCCTTGTGATTCATTAAACTGATGATTTAATAAAGTCCAGCAGACTCGATATTAACTAGAGTTCAGCAGGCTGAACTTATTTAACTCTATCATTTAAATGAATATTATATCAACCAATATACTCATTCATTACAACAAGAACGCGAAATTGGCCTTAGTCGCTGCTCGCGATCGACAGAAAATGTTCGCTGACACGCACAGGACTGAATTAAGTTTTCAAGTTGGCAATAAAGTACTTTTGCAAACTAAAAACCTCCAACTCAAGCACCCAAGGAAGCGCAAGCTTCTGCCTCGCTGGGTAGGCCCTTTTATCGTAACTGCAAAGGTCGGACCTGTTGCATATCGACTGGATTTGCCTAAATCCATGGGGCGAACGCATCCTGTGTTCCATGTCAGTTTACTAAAACTGTTTAGGTCCGATGGCCGCTATCAGCCACAAGCACCAGAGTTGGAACTCGACGATGATGATAAGGCCTGGGATGTAGAAGAGGTGTTGGGACACCGCTACATCCGTCATAAGCCTCCGCGAGTGGAGCTTTTGATCAAATGGCTCGATTACGATTCCAGTTGGAATTCGTACGAATCTCCGGATGAGATCCTCCTTAATTGTAAGGATTTGGTTCAAATATATTGGTTACGATGGGCTCAAGCTCAAGAGCTCTGCGCTAAGGCAGGTGTGCTACCGGGCGCGCTTCGTACACCAAAGAACAACGCGGCCAAGTAATCGCTCTTTTACGTCCCTGTGATGATGTACCGTCCAATCGCTCAAACCAGTGTTTTCCGCTAGTCAAGGCTAGTATTGACACATTAAGACTTAAAAGACGTACGCTTAACGAGGACGTTAAGTTCTTTTAAGGGAGGAGGAGTGTAACGATCCGAGCTATTTTAGACGTATTTGGGACGTTTTCCCAATTACCTAAAGTACGTTATACTATTTATCATATTATTTGATAAATGATTGCATCATATTCAATTATTCGCCACACGTGTGTGCCGATTAATTCCTGGTCGATTGGCGAAACGATGGAGATACTATTGCAAAAAGCGTCGTAACGTAACGTGACTACTTCGCAAAAGTACGACATAATTATTCCTAAAGTTACTTTGATTAATAATGAGATGATAACTTATTAAATCATTGATTGATTAAGTTGATTTGATTGTCATTATTTCGACAATGCACAATCACAGATTTCGAATTTTTGACCAGCGTTTAGTACGAACAAACCGTCGTATCAAGATACGAACAAACCGTTGTAAAGACAAACGAAACGGAATATGCAAAGTTGCTTTGCATCGAAGCGGATTTGAACCCGCGACTTGTCGTTTGTAACGTTCACACCTAAACCAATTGGCCAAGTAGTTATTCGTAAGTCCTGGTTCATGACGTAATCATTTGAACGCGATTCCGCAAACAGTCGCTACTATTCGAAAAGTGGCGAGAACGCAAAAACGCCCGTTTGGCGCGAACCGGTTTTCTAAAAACCATTGAAAAATCTCCAAACCGCCAAACGGCGCGTTTCGAGCATTCGGTCGAATGGGACACGTCCCTTCGACCATTTTCGTTGAACATGAACCAGTGCCCTAGGTGGTGACTCGAAGCACTCCAGTGCCTCATGTTGTGCAGGTATAAATACCTGTAGAGTCATTGTGAGTGCAACTCTCACAAGCACACATTCTACGTTAGTTTACATTTTCGCTCTTTCAAGTATTTGTCGATTTGCACAATTATACAGATTTTCCTTCCACTTGAATTAAATATTCCTTGAACACCGAGGAAAGATCCTCTCGAAAAGCAGAAACGTAACACTTTCAGTAGAGCACCAGTGTGCCTGACCTTCTCGTAATCCTGCAGTTCTGGGTAGTTCTCCAGCCACTGCTCAACATCAGCAAGAAACTTGATCAGGTAATACTTTTTGTTCCCCTCAAGATTATAATCCTGGGGAGGTTTCGGCTTGGGCTTACTAGGCCCTCTGCCACCACCACCAGTGGTTTGAGAACCCAGTTGGTCTCTGTCTCGCAATAGAGACATTATTATTCTTCTGTCCTCCTTTTGGAACTGATACATGCTCGCTATTTGCAATTGCATTTGCACAAACAATGCTCCCAAATCCACACTCTGAGGTGGGAGTCTAGCAAATGCAACAGTAGCAGTAGCATCCACTCTCTGAGTAGTATCCTCAACAGTCCCTCTCGCTCCTGCAGCTGCAATTCCTGCCGCATTCAATCGGTCACAAATTTGACACCAGGGGCACATGGAGTTGTACAACAAGAGGTGGGTTCAGATCATTGGCCCTTGATGCCATAAGTTCTTCGACAGTGCGCTCGTCCGCTGGCTGTCCTTTCCTCCTTTCTGTATCTTCAGCAGCCTTTGCTAATCGTTCAGCTTCTAATCTGGTTCTCTCCTCCTTAGCCTACTGTGCTGCGACTGCGGCAATAGCAGCTGCCTTATACCCAGCCTGTCTAGCTGCAGTATCTGCCAGTGCTTCAGAATAGGTACGGGTTCACGCTACATGGCTTTCAGCCTGATTTTTGACATTCTCGTTATCCTGGTTCTCCATGTCTCGAGAGTTGCTCGTTTGAGACCTTGTCCTTACCATACAAAGAAGACTGTGATAACCGCTGTGATACCGCTCAAAAGAATCGACTTACCAAGTAGGCGATTAATCAATTAATAAAGATTTTTATATCAGCTAGTAATCTTTATGGTATTTTCTGTTAATTGATTAAACAGCAAAAGACAACACATCAGCAATGGACGATACTCGTAAGTCAAATAGAAGTAAACAGGCATCAATAATGCAATCGGTAAACTTACACATAAGCAAGGCTAGGAGAGAGTGCATATCAATGGCTTCTCGCCTTGGATTCAGATCCCTCTCAGTAAGCTGGACAAGAGAGTTGGCCTCGTTTTCGAACGACGAACTCGAGGGCAATACTTAGCATATGTACATGGAATGAGTTTACTGTTCAACGGCCAGTGCGATGGCACCATCTACCCGGGAGTTAACCACGTTGGTAGGACCTCGGATAACCAAATCCACCGCCATCTCCCATCATCCCAAATCGCCATCCATCCTACGGATGTCATCTGGCCATTCATCTCGCATGCCACACTTAGATGCATATCTAGGCAGTTCACTGCTGCCGAGTACGGAAGGCAGCTGGCTGACAAAGAATGTGTCAGCAAGCTGACCTAGTAGACTTTAGCCTGCTGCTCCCGGCTGAGTCATTAAATTGGTAATTATATAAAGTCCAGCACGCTCAATACTAACTAAGTTCAGCAGGCTGAACTTAAATAACTATTATATTTAAATGAATATTATATTTACCAATATACTGATTCATTACATGAAAGCAGTCTTTTGGTCGGTGAATCAATGTTGACTTTCCGTACCTGGGCGGCCGTCACTTGTGCTGCGTGTGTGGCGCCGTCAAACGGATAGTAGTCGCGACAATTTTGTCCAAATTGGTTGAATCTGTATATTTCTGTCCACTTTTTCCAAATCGGTGGTAAAATTGGTATAACGGCGCAAATCGATGGTAAATATCTATCTATCCTTTCTCAATCCTATTGAAAATTTTTCAATTGACTTGGTGAGAACGCGATTGCGCAAGTGGTGGAATTGAATTGAAGACGTTTGGCCACTGTAAAGAGGCCACTAAATAGACCGTAAGTTGACCCGAATTCATGTATCAACAGCTTTCATAATGCGAAATTCCTAACTTCGTCGCGCTCTAAAAGTATTCTTGTCGATCTTCAGGCTCTGCACCCTCAGGCCTCAACACTGTCGCGACTACTATCTGTTTGACAATGTCGCACGCGCAGCGCAAGCTACGGCCACCCAGAAACAGGAAGTCAACGTTGACTCACCGACCACTTGACTGATTTTGTCGCAGTCAGCGGTTATGTCGGCATCAAGACCATTGGCAAGGGGTCAATGTCAATGTGCCCCACACCCAGGAATGGGGAGGTTTTGACAGTATAGACAGCCGCGAGGCTAGAAGCTGGGAATCAGTGATGAGCCGCCCAACAAGTACCAAGTCAGGTACTGACCAAGTCATGGCCGCAAGACCAAGATAGGTTACGGCCGCCTGGTTGGGAATCTTGAACAAGTGGCATTTGCTTGTACACGCCGCTCAAGAATTCTTAGCCATGAGCCAATTAGGCGTGACTGCCAGCTGAGAAGCTAAGCAACCACGCGCGACAATCACGAGGTGTGCATGCATGCCGAGTGACTACGAGCTTGAGTTGAGCATGGCTAAGCAGAAGCTGCATGGAGCTGAACTTTGTGACTAAGCACTGGCATTCTCGAGAGAGGATAATGTGTGGTGCCTGAGAAGGCACGAGCCCTGTCTGAAGCTGCCTCATTCATGCTCGCATCGGTGTCGAAGGAAGCTAAAGAAGCAGAAGGAGCGCGAAGAAGAAGGAGTTCCCAAGGCCATAGAAGAGCCAGGGCGCCACGCTTCTGCCGACGCTAGAAGATTTTCGCTCTAAAGTGTATCATAGAAAGATTAGGTCTCAGGAGTTCCCAAGAGAGGATCTCACTGGTAGTAAGTAGAGGGCTGCAGAATAGAATCCATTAGGAGATTAGCACAGATTTGGGTCAAACGCCACCAAGCGTGCGAAGGCCACTTAAAATGGTGAGTGCTGTGTTAGGTTCCAGGTTCTCAGAAGTCTCTATTGTCAAATTGCTAATAGCAAGAGTAGTATTAACAAGCAAATGCTCTCAGCGAAGAACTGAGTGAGCCCAGCCAAGCAGTGAAGAGTTGTTAAGGCGCGGTATTGAGCGAAGAACTCAGACGAGGCCAGCATAGATGTGCAGTTCAGAGTTTTGTAAGTTGTGACTTGTGGAAAGTTAAGCGAAAGCCTTGAAGGGCGATTTTCTCTGACCTGGACCTTGCCCGTTAAGCTACTTAGACGTGATTTCTGCAAACTACCAACTTGTTCATTCTGTAAACCCTCAACTTGGGCGAAAGCCTGTGTAGAAGTAAGACGCTTCTGTCCTTGTAAGAGGAATTAAGGCAAGGCAAATATTTTTTAAATTTGCTGCTAAGGCTTAAGATAAGCAGATGGTGAGGGCTGAGTGAAGGAGAACAAAGCCCTGAGAGTTGGTCATGGTTGCATGGTGCCAGTTCGGGAACCCAGGGATGGGTTAACCCTGGTAAGGCTTGTCACCGACACAAGTGCGAAGGCCGATCGACCATGTTTTCCCACACGTGAGGAGGTCCACCGACACATCGACCAGGTCAAAGGCACACTTGCTGGAAGGCTACGCTCGTGCCGAGGGACCGACGCTGTTAGGCACGACAACACCAGCTACTGTCAGCCTCCACCCATTAGCAGAATTTTGGGGAAACGGCAAAATTCCTTTCCCTTCCCCTTCCCCAAAAAACCGTTATCCTTCGTCATCACAAAGAAGGGAAAAGTTCCCTTCCTCCGCCTTTCTCTTCACCAAAGTGAGACGCGCTAATGGGTGGTCAACAACATGGGATTTCCTTTCCTTCTGACACATACCGACCACCACGGGTAACGAAAAACGTATGGGCCTTGTACACAGCAACACACCGAATTAATGAAACAATTGTCCTCGAAATGTCTTTTAACCGCTACGAGAGACGGCCCGACCGTCCACCCTTCCTACTAATTGCCTGGAAGCGCTTTCGCCCCCCTCAGCCTCCACCCTTTTTTTGATTTCACCGGCAACGCGACTGGCTTTTTTCATGTTCGATCAGGGAGCCCATTTTTCGCCACAAAACAAAAAATCCAAACGAATGGTTTGGAACGGGTAGGGAAATGGAGGAATGGTCGGGAATAGTTTGGGGAATGGCCATTTCGCACGGGGTTTGTTCGTGGGTGAAAAGGTTCTTGGCCGACAACTATCACCAATGGGGTACGTACATGTCATCCAAAAGAAGAGAAAGGAAAGGAAATTCGACACGTCGTTATATTGACGGACGCCGTTGCCTTCTGACACCTTTTTTGCCATTCTGACACCAGAATGGAGGGCTGTAGGGCATGCCTTTGTTCGCAAGCGAAGAAATTTCTATTCCGCCCAGATGCAAGTGGATCAGTGTGGAAGATTTGGTGAAGATACGACACTAAACGACACATTCTAAGTTCGTCCCGACTTAATTGGCTCACGTCACCATCGTATCTATTCGGCTCATGACCGTCGTTGAGACCCTCTATGAAGGGAAATATCGAGAAGAGAAGGGCAAGTCGTGAAAATTCCCCAAACAGTGGCTAATGGGTGGAGGCTGTATGGCCGCAAAGAAAAGACTTAAGCCGATCACAGATCGATGTCGGAGATGAACGACTATGTAGCGACACTGTCCAAAGCACCGATAATTTTTACTGAACCACCTGGCATTCATGGGGGCTGTCAACGTTATCATGATGTCAACGCACATGGGCACGGCTGGGCATGACGATTGAAGTGACAGCCTATATGCTGCTATGTGCAGCTATGTGCAGGAAATATAGATTCCTGAATAGAATCGCGTTAACTTCGTCCAATGAACAGTCTTGTCTAACTTTCGGCTTGATGGCGCCCTTCAAAGTCGACAATCAATGTAAGCGGCGGAAATGATGACGCGGTGTATAAAATCTCCACAAAGAGGATTTGGATGGCAAGACTGTTCAAGAGGTACACCTGCTTGTATCATCGATAAGTCGTCGAACCCAGGTCGAACCCGCTTATTTGCTTGAAAGGAAAAGTGTTGGATGCTAAGGACAAGGTTTGAAACCATTTTTGGGATTAAACACCATAACATGGCAAAAATAAGCAGCACATTAAACACCACTTATTATCAACTTGTCCGCGACCTTGTAGGGTGTTCCGCATGCTCGTACCCTGACATACGTAGATTCGGCATCCAGGATACCGATATACGCTTTCAAACAGATGCGACAAAGCACCACAGCCCTTATGTTGACTTCAAGCCTGTGCTGTGCACAGTGCGTAAAGACTGACCTCCCTCTACCTCCCAACTTTTCGTCCCTCGACGGGAATTATCTTTTTGCTCGAGACAAAGATGAGCATGGTGCGCAAAGATACCTCGTCTTGAGGCACTGAGGAACATTTGCACTCTTCTACTTTTGAAAGAGTTCCCCTCTCGTGAACAGAAAATATATATGTGGCATTAATTACCATGGCGGCTTGTGTTGTCGGAGAGCTACAGAGAACTGCGGGGACGCAGAGGTTGAACATCCTTACTCTATGTTCTGCCCCCTTTTTAGAATCATCTCTTCATACAGCTATAGACTGGCCCTATAGACGGTGTTTGACATGCTGTCTTCGTGTTGGTAAATTTGCAGGTCACTTCTATGGGACGCTCCGAATTGGGATACACCTGTGCCTCGGGTGCTCGACCTCACAGACCTTGACAACCTGACCTTTCCACATTCACTTTCCAAAGTTGGCCGAGACCTTGCCTCACTCCAGGACTGCAGCAGTCCTCTAGGTGGTGGTTCCTCTACCCCCAGCATTGAAGAGACTCTCGCCTCGGACGACCTCCCCCAGCATAACTTCATACAGCCAAAATTTCTGAACCCGTATCAGGACCGTCCCCACCGCAGTTCCGCTTCTGATGTCGTCCAGCCGTTTGATGTTGAGCTGAGTGGCACAGTGGGCCAGCTGGATGGCGCCAGGAGCCCTGTAGGGCCACAGGTGATTCCTATAAGCCATAGAAGCGTACTAATTTATAATGAAAACCTGCTCGTGCACATTTGAGACGCATGAGTTCTTCGTGCTTGGACATCAAGAGAAGAAAAAGACATTAAGGTGGAGAAAAAGTGTAGAGAAAATGAGACAGACAGAATTTACCCACTGCCTGCACGGCTGGGACCAAATACGCGTTTGAGCTTTTTCCTACTCTGAGAAAGCTCTCTTTCTGCCGTTTCGGGGCATGCGCGCCTACAGGGAAGGGAGGAGAGTGGCCCACATTCCACCAACTAGAATCTGATGCCCTGCTTCTGTTCTGCCGCCTCCCCATGACACAGGGCAACAAGGCAGGTCAATATTCAACCAGTCCGCAAACGCCGACTCCCTTCCCGCCCGCCAGAAGCCGCGACACGCTTTCGCTATCCCCCTCTGCCCAGCCCTCAGTCTCCGAGAGCCTCCTGGCTTGCGCAGCAGCAATGCTGAGCTCGCCCCCGTCGAGCGGGGAAGGCAAGAGGCCCCACACTCTGGCCATTGGTGGGGACGCAGTCGCCGACGCCCTGCAGGGGGCGCCCGATGTGACGTCCGATGAAGCCCCGCCAGCCAAGACCCCCACCAAGAGGTACCCATTCGTCCTTGCCAGTAGCAGCTCTTCCCTTGAGGTCGTGACGGAAGCCCATACATCTGCCAGGTGGCAGCCTGTCTGTCGATCTCCAGTGGAGTGACTGTCGCTCTCTTCCCCCCCC
>WELA01011269.1:44648-65085 GCA_009602735.1 Mesotaenium endlicherianum
CCCCCCTCCCCGCCGCCGTTCCCCCTTGAAGAATACGAACGGCAGGTTTTGTTTGCTCCATGTCGGTCCCCCGATCCGAAGCCCCCTGACCAATACCGAGGAGACACAAAGTTTCGGCGGTGGCGACAGGAGCCAAGCTGGGATTGGAGCAGCCATGGTTGCTGAAAGCAGCAGCTGGCAGAGGGGGAGCCAGCCAATGTTTTGGAGGAATTGTTTGCGGTCACATTGAGCCCCTTGTTCTTGCCTGGTTGGGGATGCAATCTACCGGTGCCTCCCTGTTATGCAGAAGGGAAGGGGGAATGTGCATGGCTCTGGGAACAGCTATAGGGAGAAGAAAAAGAAAGAGACAGGGGGAAAGAGAAGTAGAGTCACCACGGGGGGGCTGTTTGGCTGATACGTGTTTTGTGACTGACCGTCACTCTGGTGCAGCGGTGGCCAGTGTTGGCTGGCCAGGGGTTCCATGCGGAACTCATTGCGACGTAGCCTTGTTGCCTCTCGTTCTTAGCTGAGGGAGGGCGACGTTCGTTGGAGATCTCACACTCGAAGTACTGTAGTAGTGGCTTGTTAGGTTTCTCATTTGGGAAGGAGAAGGCAAAGGAGAAGGCATGTCCAGGCCTTGTCTTCTCGGCTGGGTTGAACGCTGTGCTTTCTAATAACTGAGCAAGTGGTCGCCCTGCGGCATGTAGTGTTGGAGCCAGATTTTTGTGCCATTGTATATTAGGGTAGGAGTAGGCGTGACATGGACTACTTCAGCAATTTGGTCGAGGTCTTGTCACGATGTAGTAGTTGAACCGACATACTGAGCTCAATAAACGTGACAGAGAAAGTGTGCATCAGGTGAGACTGACTATCAATAAGCGGAGAGACTGTACTCTGTGGTTGGATGCTGTGATGAACGCAGGCCAAGTAGAGGGTCTCTGGGACATGCGCGTGTGTAGTTAAGTGAGGGTTTTTCATTGACGTGGCTCACTTTGGGGAAAAGAACGTTTGGCCTAGCCATTGATTCAACTTATTCCTTCCGAGACAAGACTTTGTCTCTCACACTAACAAAGCCCACCTCTTGAAGGAGCTCATTGTTTTCTGGAACGTACGAAGTACTATCTATGGTATGGTGTGAATGTACACTTCCTGCAGTACTCTCTGGACATGATGTTATCTGGTTGCACGTGGAACACAAGATTGCTTCTTCCTTTTCAATGTAGTCAAATATGTGCAAATTTAAGTAGGTGGCAGTCATGGAAGTTGCCATCACATTGTTTGAAGCTTATGTAGTATCTCCAGAACCCGAGGGACTCAGATCGTGTCTTTACTTCTGTTTTCTGATTATGCATGGCCATAAGAGTCAATAATGAGTGGAGTCATTAATTGAACCAGAAACACAACATTAATTTGTCCTGAATGGCAGCATAGGGAAGTCTCAGATGTATATTATATTTGTTAACCAAGCAGCAGCTGGAGGATGACGGCAGGTACATAGTGTTCATCGTTACTTAACTGTTGAATAGATGCTCTACAACAAGCTAGAAAGATTGAACGAAAGAGGGTGAGATGAAGACCCAAGTCAACACAGAGGAACATAAAGTACGCATCACTTGCACGCGGGGAAAAGGTTCTGAATTTTGGTCGCTCAATTTGCGCTAATTTTGCGAGCTTTGTTTTCTTGTCGCTAAATGACTATTAACATGTGTGACTGTGTATAAGTTTCACTCAGATCTTTCAATTAGTCATCAATAATAAGCATATGAGAGTTATGCAGGTTTGAATAAAAGATGTAATGTACAAGTGCGATCGGATATACGCGCATGTAGGACTACTAAACTTTGAACTTTCTAGACCTAGTTTTATCCTATCCTATCCTAATGAAATGTAGCTGTATACTCTTTGGACTAAGCTCGTGTATGTATTGGGTCGCCTAATCTTCAACATCTGGTTATAGCCTAGCTTACTCTAATGAAATTTGTGTGTATACTCTTTAGGCTAAGCATGTAATACATGTCTACATGCTTATCTTACATACTCCTGCTAGCTCTGCAGCTGGCTATACAAGTTAAATGCATCCTAAAGTGCTTTAGAGAAGGGTGGGTGGGTGGGCACTATGTAAATGCACTGCAATGACTCTCCTCATGACTTCCTTCATCTTATATAGGTGCATAAGCTAACTTCTATGGTCTGCTCTAATGCTTTTACTTCTCGAAGTGAAATTAGAACTGATGAGTTCTAGGTCTAAGGATTATACATTTGAGAATTTTGCGTCTTGAGTCCATGTGAAATCTGATTTTCAATTTACTCACATTTCAAACTCCAATTTGATTTTCATCAGATTGTCAGTCTGACTGTGAATAAATTTCATTCAGATCTTCCATCCAGTCATCAATCGTACAATAATAAGCATATGAAAGTTATGCAGGTTTGACTAAAGATGTAATGTACAAGTGCAATATGCAGCTGACATGTAGCTAGGATAGAGTAGCATAGTGGTAGAGTAGATCAGCAGTAGCAATAGCAGTAGCAGTAGCAATACCATAGAATAGGATAGTAAGTAGTAGTAGCATAGAACTGATACAGCACAGAAGCATAGAACTGAACTCAAAATGTGTTAAAGCATGTGCAATCTGAACCAACTACTCATCTCTTGCACTTCTTCTTCATGAAAGCATACAGCAGTTGGTCCTAGGATATAGAATAGCTCCGTGGAACATCTGGAGGAACCATTCTTTTAGGTGCCTTTGCTGCCTGAACTTGGGCTTGAATGATATAGGGATCTTTCCCTCTCTGAGACTTCCACCCACCCAAGTCCTGAATCACATGGTCTGGCACCTCAAGGTTGGCAGCAGTAGAAGCTGCTCCCTTCCTGAGTGAATGAGTGCTGAATAAGTTGGGGTCTAGGCCCACAGCTTAGAAGCACTCAGTACACCACTCATGCACTTTAAGATAGCTCACTGGTCTGCCTGAAGGCCTGTGGTGATAGCTCTTGGATAAGAGGAACTGGTTGTGAATATTCCGGACATGCCTCTAGTAGCCTGCCGAACATCTCTACAAAACACCATAATGTACCAGTTGCATGAAGAATTGCCCATGTTACTACCCCTTGCTGACCATCCTTAGCCTGGGGGATAAGCAGCCATACAGCCTGCAATCTTGGCTTGCCTATTAGTTTGACTGTCTCATGCCTAATCACTTTTATGTCTGAGAATCTAAGCGCTGCAGTAAACATGACCAATATGCAAGCGGCCTTCATCAGACTCTTGACAGGAGCACTCTGTGCATAGCATACAAGTGCATGATCTCGGATACTTTGCCCGGACTAATGGGAGCTTTACTCTGGTCAAGCTTAGGCAGGATCTTCTCAGCAGTCCTCGTGAGGTTCTTGATTGATAGAGACTCTGTGGGGCTGGGTAAATTCAGGATACTATAGAGGCAAAAAATAGCTGAGGTAGACAACCTGAACATGGAGATGGAGACTCCAGACTGTAACAGGTGCAGCAAATACAACCTAAGCACCTGCTCAGAAGTTAGGAGATCCTGTACGTCCATTTCCTGGCACCACTCCTGAAACCTCCTCCAATAGGTGCCATAGCCTATAGGTCTTCAAAGAGCTAGGAACCATCATTTTAAAAGCCATTTCCAAGCTGGACTCCTCCAGCTTACTGAGTATAAGGTAGGAAGCAATCCATACTTCTGCCAGAGACACGTCTATCCACTCTTAGTGCCATCATAGAGCACAAAGGAATGCCTCTGCCAGCAAAGGCACCCTTGTGGGTTCCTTAAATGAGAAATAATTTTGGAGAAGGCTCTGGTTGAAATGAATCGACTTACCAAATAGGCGATTAACAATTAATGAAGATCTTTATATCAGCAAGTAATCTTTATGGTACTTGCTGTTAATTGATTAAACGGCAAAAGACAACACACTAGCAGTGGATAATACTCGTAAGTCAAATGCAAGTAAACTAGCATCAATAATGCAAACAGTAAACTCATGCATGAGCAAGGCTAGAAGACAGTGGGTATCAATGGCTTCTCGTCTTCGATTCAGATATCTCTTAGTAAGCAGTACAAGAGACTTGGCCTCGTTTTCGAATGCCGAACTCGAGAGCAGTGTCTAGCGTATGTACATGGAATGAGTTTACTGTTCATTGGCAAGTGCGATGGCACCGCCTACCCGGGAGCTAACCACGTTGGTAGGACCTTGGCTAACCAAATCCACCACCATCTCCCATCATCCCGAATCGCCATCCATGTCATGATTTATTAAGTCGAGGTTGACGTACAAAACCAAACTCTACGTGTGTGAACCATCAACCTAGGAAGACCAACTTTGCATTCACTTTACGCATCCATATGTTGACCTTCTCTAGAATTCCGAGTCACCAAAGTGTAGCGCGTCGAAGCATCTTTCGAATGGCACCGGTTTCGCGTCATTTGGTTAATTATCGAGCGAGATAGACGCGATCTAGTCCGCACTCCTTTTGGCACCTAGCGGAATCACACCAAATGGCCAACTTGTGACTCCATGCACCCAAAGGTGACAATGTTGACTATTCGTGACTCCAAGGACCCCTAGCTTTGTGCGCACAAATCCGCGAGCCCTTTAGACTACATAAGTTCTGCGTTTCCATGGTATAAGTGCATAATTGAGGCTATAACTTGGTGACTGCATCACCTACCCCTAGAGGAAGCTTCCTCAAGTTCCAGATTCACTTTTGAGGCGCTACCTAAGTAGAACTACCCAAGGTAAGCTCCACCAATGAGAGACACTTAGCATATTTTACGTGCTTTGCTTTGATTGGTTTGAGTTATGCTTAGCCTATAGGAGTGCTAGTACATGCCTTGTACTCATTAGTGGACATAGGAGAGTCTCCTAGAGTGACTACATGCATTGGATCCGCCGCAGACGACGCCGGGTTTCCAGGAGTATAAGTGCTAGAGATGTCCATAGAGAAACATTTTTTTAGAAGTCCCATTATGCCAGTTGTAAGTCACATAGATTATCAGTAAAGCTTACACTTTTATCTCTTGCGTTTTCAGGACCACTTAGTCTCTCTCTTGTGAAGTTTAAGCCTTGCTGGCTTCCAGTCACTAGAAGAACTTCACAAGTAGTGAGCAAAGTCACAGCTTATACCCTCTGTCATAGGACTACTCTTGAAGATCATGATGTGCTTCCAGTGATCTTTTGGGCCAGACTTCATTAGTTGTTTTCCTACCAGATTACAGTCTTGAGGTGCTCACTCTGGAGAGTACACACCCCTTACTTCTAAAAAGATCTCTCTATGCCTGCATGCAATTAGAATCTTCATCGTATGCCTACCCGTAGTGGGCGTGCTTACCAGCCTTACTACGAAGGGGTTAGTGGAGAAGACTCAGACTCCAATCTCAGTACTGTCACTGAACCCTCTGAAGGGGAGCAGCCGGCACTCGTGCTTCCTGTGATTGTCCCTGAGCCGTCTTCCCAGTGGGCTCACAACGATTCCTGGTATCCCAAGGCAGGTGACCACGAGGTCAAGGTTGACAGGTCCTCCCTCTTCCGCTTCAGTGGCAGACCTGTGATCTGGACGACACAATCTCAGAGTTCGAGGCTGAGTTCGTGACCGCGATGCTTAAGACGCTCGTGCTCACTAAGCGTGACGTGTTCTATACGCTCATGCGCTATCTCCTCTACGAGGCCCATGACACATTCCGTGAGAAGGGTGACGACATCTACGCACGCACAGAGCCTGTGGGAGAACCCCCAGTGGAGACCCCCCTCGCCGATCCGGTCAAGGCCTTCTGGGACGTCCTCAGGAAGGAGTTCCACTGAAATGAATCGACTTACCAAATAGGCGATTAACAATTAATAAAGATCTTCATGTTAGCAAGTAATCTCTATGGTCTTTTCCGTTAACTAGTTAAACGGCAAAGAACAACACACTAGCAGTGTACAATACTCGTTAGTCAAATGCGAGTAAACTAGCATCAATAATGCAATCAATAAACTCATACATAAGCAAGGTTAGAAAACAGTGCGTATCAATGGCTTCTTGCCTTGGATTCAGGTTTCTCTCAGTAAGCTGTACAAGAGAGTTGGCCTCGTTTCCGGAAGCCGAACTCGAGAGCAATGCCTAGCATAGGTACATGGAATGAGTTTACTGTTCAACGGCCAGTGCGATGGCACCGCCTACCCGGGAGTTAACCACGTTGGTAGGACCTCGATCAACCAAATCCACCGCCATCTCCCGTCATCCCGAATCGCCATCCATCATAGGGATGTCATCTGGCCATTCATCTAGCATATCACACTTAAATGCATATTGAGGCAGTTCGCTGCTACCGAGTACGGAAGTCAGCTGGCTGTCAAAGAATGTGTCAGCAAGCTGACTTAAGTGGACTTCAGCCTGCTGCTTCCGGCTGAGTCATTAAATTGATATTGTCCAGCAGACTGATTATCAACTAAAGTTCAGTAGGCTGAACTTTTACATAACTATTATATTTAAATGAATATTATATCTACTAATATACTGATTCATTACAATCCCTCCAACTTAACTTGTTGTCGCCTCGACAACATTAAACTGCAGAAGTCTTAAATACGGGAACTGAACCTGACCAGCCTCCCCCATTGACTGCCTCTTCAGCCTGTCACCTAGGGGGTTGTTCCTGGGGCTTCAGGATCAGGAGACTGAGATCTGGACCTAGATCTGGACAGCCCTCTAGGTCTGTCAGCTGGCTTTCTAAAAAACCCCGTTTGTTCTAAAGTTGGACCTCGAGGAGAACGAAGGATGGTAGCCTGCTCTTCACCCACTTGGGTGTTGATCCCCACATAGACAGGCATTCTAGTAAGATGCTGAAATACATTGGCAAGAGGTGCATGTCCATGAGCGAAGGGGGAGGCCGGCATACCTCTGGCCACCCCGCGTGTCCCTCTTCTGGCACCCCTGTCCTCTGGGGATTTCTGTCGGTGTCTGCTGCCAAGTAGTCAGATCAGCTTCGTCCCCTGCTTGGGCAGGTGGGCTGGGGGAGCGAGGGCGGGGTCCTGTTGCCTCTATGACCGGGATCACGTTCCATATACCTGATCTTGGTTCCTTAGGAAGTGAACCTGCCTGCCCCTGGGTTCCTGAGTACCAGCGCCTGATGCTTCTCCTCTGCCTTGTTCTTCTTCCTCATCCCCCTCATCCTCCTCCTCTTAGAGAGTCTCTCAGGAGTCTCGTCAACTAAGTCGTCCTGCTCTCTGGTAGACATGGAGTGGTCTATTGATTTCCCTTTCTTAGGGCGCGCTGGAGGTTGCTTGGCCTTCAGCCTGCTGATATCTATCCGGCCTGCATTCATATTGCTCAGGCAGCCATTTAGCCTGGGGTCCCAAGGGGCAATGTGAGGTGGTAAGATGAGGTAGCCGTCTAGGTCATAGTGGAAATCGTCTAGTTGGGCTCGGTCACACTCCTGCTTCTTGTTTGTGACGGTCATCCACCTCCAGTCTGTTGGCTGCTGGTAGTACCGGGGTCCATGCTCAGCTTTTCTCAGTTTACATGGGAACCAGTGGGGAGAGAACATCTGCTGTCCTGCTTCCCTGGCCAAGTACTCCCAGCTCCTTCTCTCAACTTCATTGTAAGCTGGCAGTAGTGTGAGGTAGAATACCGTATCTTTAAAGCTATCGGGCCGCATGCTCACCAACCTGATGAGTCTCTGATCTCCCACTATTCCCAATATTGGGACTGGCTTGTTCTCTGAATCATCGGCAAGGTACCGGGCCTGCTCTCCTGTATAGCCCACCATCTTGGCATAATCCTCGTAGAGGACCACACCAGTGTGTGTCTCAATGTACCTATTCAGTGCTGTAGTTCCTTCCCTCTGTAGCAGTGTTGTCTGTTCTAGCTTGTTGATCTCCTGGGCTGCCAACAATGCTTCCTTCAGGTTATCAAAGTTTTGGCCACCCACCACAGTATACCTGTAAGTGGCCAAGCTCTTCTGCCTGTCCGCTTCAGCCTTTTTCCTTCTCTCCTCCTCTGCCGCTGCCGCTTCTTCTTGTTGTTTCTTCTGTCTCTCCTCCTCAGCCTTCCTGAGGTTTTCCGCTTCCTGATCCTTCTTCCTCTGTGCCTCTTCTGCCGCCTCTTGTTGTTTGCGGACCCTTTCTTGTTCTCTCCTGGTGAGGGACGTCGCCGCCAGCTCCTTCTGGTATTGCTCCATTGTCCTCCTGGCTTCTTCTGCCTTGCGCATTCTGTCCTCCTTTTGTGTGGTGGGAGCCATTCTGCACATGTAACCAGGGCACAAGTTAGTAGGATATCGACCTTTGTCCCAGAAGTTGCAGGAAGGGAGTAAGTTCGTATTAGTATGGTGTATTCGATCCTGTTTACCTTACAGGGTGATTGCTAGGAGTTGACGTAGTTGCGGTGCGCTAGACATAAACGTATGAATGTGTTTTCCGGTGTGTTAAGTGATGTATGGCTGTGCGAGGCCCTTTTTCCTTCAGCTAAAGGTGCTTTATGTGGGCCAGGCTGTCCCCTCTGTCACTATGCTGACACTTAGGATTCACATAATTGTCCCTTTCTCGCTCTCGCAAACTAACTGTCATATATTTTCCCCTCCAACTTAAATGGAGACAGGAACTCCTGTCACCTTCCCGTGTCAATTGAAATGACTGTTAGGGAGGTGCTCCAGCCGCCCGAAGGTGGAACCGTTTCAACGCCCCTTTGGCATTGGTCAAATGGTCTTTAAAATCCCAAGTGTCCCCAGAGGCATCGTAATCCTTCCATCGCATGAGGTACTTTATGACATATTTAGACGATCGACGGACCGAGCGCGCGTATAAAATCTCCTCAACCTCATATACCTCAGGGTCGCCTTCCCGGACAGCGGGGACCGGTCCCGGTTGGACAGGTAACCGACCTGTGAACAGTGTATCACCTTTGATGTATGGTTCTAGGAAGGAGACATTAAAGACCGGGTGCCCCTTGTATTCAGCTGACATGTTCAGTTTGTAAGCATTCTGACTGACACGACGGACCACCGAATATGGACCGACCCAGACAGGGCCAAGCTTTTTCTTGACCACACCAGGGAGGTACACGTGCTGAGAATGCAGTTTGACCAAATCGCCTTTAGAAAAGGTCTGTTCTCGTCGGTGCTGATTTGCGTACTTTTGTTGGTTTTTTGGGCTCTGTGCAGGTTCTGCTGGACTTCTGACAGGGTGTTAGCAAACTCCTGAGTTAACTGGAGGCAGACCGGGTTGTCAATCCCTTTAGGGTCAGTTAAAGACTCCCCCAGTACATCTAAAGGAGACTTAGGGAGTTTACCCAGGCTTAGTTCAAAAGGAGTCTTGCTCGTTGACGCGTGCACCGCACTGTTGACCGCAAAATTGGATTTGGGGTAACAGGTCATCCCAATTATCTTGTTTTTGGTTAATATAGGCTCTCAGTACCTCTTGCAGAACTCGGTTAGTTCTTTCAGTCTGCCCATCAGTCTGAGGGTGGTTTGCTGTGCTGAGCAGCTGTTGGACTCCCTTTTACCCCATTAAAGCTCTCCAGAACTTAGAGGTGAATTTTGAGTCTCTGTCAGAGACGATATTAGAAGGAAGCCCATGTTGGCATACTACATGGTTGTAGAACTGT
The DNA here is from genome assembly GCA_009602735.1 of Mesotaenium endlicherianum. Taxonomy (NCBI): domain Eukaryota; kingdom Viridiplantae; phylum Streptophyta; class Zygnematophyceae; order Zygnematales; family Mesotaeniaceae; genus Mesotaenium; species Mesotaenium endlicherianum. The sequence continues at coordinate 54,227 of WELA01011269.1, forward strand.
CTCGCTGTTTCGAGTGCAGTTACTTTGACAGTTGTGGGGATGAAAATGACCATTTTTGTCAATTTATCCACGACTACCAGTATCGGATCATGCCCATTGGCGGTTCGTGGCAGTGTGACCACCCAATCCATGGATATTATTTCCCAGCCGCCAGCTGGGATAGGCAGCGGTTGTAAGAGGTCCCCCGGTGGTGTGTGCCTAGACTTATTCTTTTGACACTGGTCGCAGGTTTTAACATATTTCAAGACCTCTCGAGGTGATCCCTCCCAATGATAATGTTTTGCCAATTTGCCAACAGTTTTGGCCTGCCCCAAATGCCCACCCAGTTAACTGTCATGTGCTTAACTCAGTAAAAGGGACCTTATTTCCACGTTATTAGGAATGACCAGCTTCAGCCTGCCTGAAGTGGTTTCAGTCACGCAGACCCCTCTTTTAAGCTTATACCCGAGTGCAATACCACGACACATACCAGTAGTGGGGCTGGGCTCAAATGTTGGGTCAGAAAGGTAGGCTTTCCTAAGTTGTTCAAGGAAGGTGTAGTGATTTGAGTTATTATACATTAGTTTGCATATATTTTAATGTTTTCAAATATATTTGAAGTAGTATGGTGTGGAGTCAAGTGTGAATAGGTACTCTAGTAACTTGGTTCATGTCCTTTGAACCTTCCAAGGCATTTTCGAAGTTAGAGGAAAGACCTAGAAGAACTCCATGTGGCAAAAGTCAGATGTGCCATTTTTAGGTCAAAAGGACATGTGTACATTATTCTAGAAAGAGGTGGCAAGTTTTGGGATGTGTTGGGTGCCAACACATCAACATACACCTTCCTAGAAATTACTTATGTAGCAAGTATATAAACAAGAGCTAGAACATAGAAAGACATTCCAGAATCACTCTTGTACTTGCCAAAATCCAGAAATATATTAACTTTCAAGAAGCCATCTCTCTTTCAAGAAGCTACCACTTGTGTTCAAAGATCCTTGTCTTGAATAGATAAAGTATTCTGTTTTACTAAGTACTTTATCTATCTGTTTCACTACAGTGGTATCGGAGCTAGGCACTTTGGTAGCACAAGAAGATGGCCGATCCTCAAGACCAACAGCAAGCTTTCGAAGGAAGCCCTTCCTCTCCAAGACACCCTCCTCCAGCGCCGATGGGAGAGCCCACTCAAGAAAATCTGCAACAACAAGAAGCACCACAAGGAGGAGCACACCCTCCTCCAGCGTCGATGGGAGAGCCTACTCAAGGAAATCTGCAACAACAAGAAGCACCACAAGGAGGAGCACCGTCAAATCCCGTGGCAGCCGCTATAGCAAAGTTGACCCCACCACAAGGAGTTCCCGCAAATGAGTGGGCAGCCTTCCTAATGACCGTCCACAACCAAGTGGGCTTGGCCACCTATGAAGCAACCGTGCAAGCGTCAAGAGAAGCTATGGCTGCCATGGTTGCCCCTATTGCGAGCAATGCTCAAAATCCAGCCCCGGCTCAAGCGCCTCCACAAGAGCCAACGAGAGCAAGGAAACTCATCAAGCCCGGCAAACCCGACACTTTCAACCCCGGGAAAGGTGCCAACCTGAATTTATGGCTCTACCAAGTGGAGACGTACCTCGCGTTCCTTGAAGTACCCGAGGAGGACTACGTTCCCTTTGCCGTTACCTTACTTAGAGGAGCAGCAACATCATGGTGGCGTAACTATCAAGCGGCTATATATCAAGCTATGGCGCACCCCATGCTCGGCCAAGAGCCCCCACCATCATATGCAAGATGGGCAGATTTTCGTGAGGCCCTCAAGAAGCAATTCATGCCCATCAATGCGGAGAAGATTGCCCGAGGAAAGCTCCACCATCTCAAGCAAACGACGTCCGTTCAAGAGTATACATCCAGATTTCACGCCCTCACTCTTGAGATCCCCAACATGTCTCTCGAGGAGAAGATTGACCGTTACATCTTTGGCCTCAAACCCAAGGTGGCAAAGGAAGTGGAGTTACGCGACTTGACGGACTTCTCAAAGATCATTGAAGTGGCCCAAAAGGTGGATACCTTGGATTTCAAGCACTCCGTGCCTTCATCTTCACGGGTACCGACGACGCGGGTGTACGCAGCCCCTTCCACATCCGAATCTGGACCCACACCCATGGAAATCGGAGTTATTAAAAGGGACCCCGCGGCTGCCCGGAAGAGTGGAAGACCCTCCAATGACACTTATGATGCAAGAAACCAGCAAGGAGTGAAAGCAAGACTCTCCCCGGCTGAAAAAGAAGCTCTCATGACGGCTGGACTATGCTTCTATTGCAAGGAAAAGGGCCATCGTGCACTTTCATGCCCCAAAAAGTTGTCAAAAAACGGACAGCGCCGGTAGGCCAGGAGCCTACCACCCCAAGACCCACTTCACGAGAAGGCAACACGCCAAGTGAGGTGGAGACCCCCGTTGAAGACGACGTTCCAGCCCCAATGAGTTTGAGAGGTTACCTTGGAGGAGAGAAGGTCCACATCTTGGTGGATAGCGGAGCTCAAGGCAACTTCATTGCTGCAGATTTTGCCACCAAGCACGGTATTACTATGCGAACTCTTGACCACGACGAGGAGATTATGATGCCCGATGGATTCTCCTATACTACCCCTTCCAAGAAGACGTACCCCTTGGCACTCTCTATCAAGTCCTTCAAGGATAGAGTAGTGTTCTCCCCCATGCAATTGGGCAAGTACGACGTCATCCTAGGGACGCCTTGGTTGACCAAGCACAACCCCCAAGTTGATTGGAGGACCGGTACTATCAAGATCAAGAATGACATCACTTCAAGAATCTGTATTTTGCGCGCAATCCAGAATATCCAGACCCAAGACATCCAGAAGCCGGCACACGAGATACTATTGTCCGCCCTCCAACTCAAGAGACTTGTGAGGAAGGGACACGAGCTTCTTTTGGCCTTGATCACGCCAAAAGACATCAAGAAAGACATCGAGAGTCAAGAAGGCAGCCCCGTTCCCAAGGAGATACAAGAAGTCTTTGAGGACTACAAAGAAGTGTTCTCCCCGGAATTGCCCAAGGGCCTACCCCCCAAAAGATTCGTAGACCACAAGATAGAGTTGGAGCCCGGAAGCAAGCCCATCTCTCGGCCTACGTTCAAAATGTCATACACGGAGCTAGACGAAGTCAAGAAGCAAATCAAGGAGCTACTGGAGCATGGCTTCATTCGACCTAGCAAGTCGCCATTTGGAGCCCCGGTGCTATTTGTCAAGAAGAAAGATGGTACCTTGAGGATGTGTGTGGACTATCGCGCCCTCAACAAGATCACCATCAAGAATCGATACCCGCTGCCGCGCATGGATGAGCTCATGGACCGGCTGGTTGGAGCCAAGTACTTCACGAAGATTGACTTACGGAGCGGCTACCACCAGATTCGCATCGCAGAACCGGACATAGAGAAGACGGCATTCAGGACAAGATATGGACATTTTGAGTTCATGGTCCTGCCATTTGGACTCACCAACGCGCCAGCAACTTTCATGACTATGATGAACACCATATTTCAGCCCATGTTGGACAGATTTGTGGTGGTATTCATCGATGACATCCTTATCTACAGCAAGACCCTTGAAGAGCATGCGAGACACTTGAAAGAAGTCCTTGAAGTATTGAAGCAAAACAAGCTGTTTGCGAAGGAGTCAAAATGCGAGTTTGCCAAACAAGAAGTGGAGTTCCTAGGTCTCCACGTGACTGCTGATGGCATCAAGATAGACCCCAAGAAGACCACGGTGGTGGAGGAATGGCCAACCCCCACGACCAAGAAAGAACTCCAGTCATTCTTGGGATTTGCCAATTGGTACAGAAAATTCATCCAAGGCTTCTCGCACATAGCAGCCCCCCTGACAGATCTACTCAAGAAGGACAGGCTATATACATGGACCGAGAAAGAGGAAGAGGCATTTCAAGAGTTAAAGCGAAGATTGACCACATCCCCGGTGCTCACACTCCCAAGTCCAAACCCAGATTGGCCCTTCCACGTCATCACCGATGCATCTTCCTATGCAATAGGAGCAATCCTGCTTCAAGACCAAGGCAAGGGACTGCAGCCCATCGCCTACGAGTCAAGGAAGCTAAATCCAGCCGAGCAAAATTATACAACCACGGAGCGAGAGGCATTGGCGATTGTACATGCCTTGAAGGTTTGGCGCTGCTACGTTGAAGGACGCAAAGTACTGGTCACCACGGACCACGAGGCGTTAAAGCACCTCCAGACGCAGCCGTATCTCTCAAGGAGACAAGCAAGATGGAGCGGATACTTGCAACAATACAACATCACGATTCAGTACCAGCCCGGCAAGACAAACCCGGCTGACCCCCTCTCAAGACTGCAATTAAATGCAGTGATGGTATCCCTGAAGACAGATCTGGAAGCTCGATTTTCAGCCGCCTATGAAAGAGACCCTTACTACAAGAACGGAGAAGCAGCCTTGGACCCATGCAAGAAGCAAGAAGGCAATTATTGGGTGAGGCAAGATACGGGCCAGAGATGTGTTCCTAATGACTTAGACCTCCGGCTCTTGCTTCTACGAGAAGCACACGACAACCCTCTTGGAGGACACTTTGGAATCCTAAGGACCACGGGCGTTCTAGCTAGGACTTATTGTTGGCCAGGCATGTCTAAGCAAGTCAAGGAGTACTGCAGGAGCTGTGACACATGCCAAAGAATCAAGCCATCATCGCAAAAGGCGGGAGGACTCCTCCAACCACTACCAATCCCCGAAAGACAATGGACGGACATCTCAATGGACCTTATCGTGGACTTGCCCGTGACACCTCGAGGCCATAATGCAATACTCACGGTGGTGGACAGACTTACCAAGATGGCTCATTTTATTCCCACGACGACTAAGGCTACAGCACCACAACTTGCAAGACTCATCTTTGACAACATCTTCCGACTCCATGGACTACCATCAAGAATTGTGTCAGATAGAGATCCAAGATTCACAAGCCATTTCTGGAAAAATCTCTTCAAGAACTTGGGTACATCGCTGGATATGTCTACTGCCTACCACCCACAATCAGATGGGCAAACCGAGCGTATGAATCGTACCCTAAAGACCTCTCTAAAGGCCTACGTGTCTACCCTCGAGCAAGACTGGGACATGTACTTGACCCCCCTCGAGTTTGCCTACAACAACACTACGCAGGCCTCTACCCAAGAGTCCCCATTCTTCCTCAACTATGGCTTCCATCCGACCACGCCACTGAGCTTCACGGCTGGCCATGATGAAGTACCTGCAGCCACAGATTTTATGGAGACATTAGAAGCAGCCCTTACAGCAGCGAAGAAAGCTCTACAACACGCGCAAGATGCTCAAGCAAGAGTGGCGAACAGATCCAGAAGAGAAATTACGTACAGAGTGGGTGACAACGTGTTACTATCATCCAAGAACATTTCCCTGAACAACAGGCCTGCCGGCAGCAAGTTCTCTCCCAAGTATTTGGGACCCTTCAAGATTATCCAGCAAGTCAACCCCGTTGCTTTCAAGCTAGAACTTCCCCAGACTATGCACATCGACCCCGTATTCCACGCTTCCCTCTTCAAGCCATATGTGCAACCCGACAACAAGTTCCCAGGACGTGTGACAACCCCACCAGCCCCAACAATAGTGGATGATCATTTGGAGTACGAAGTGGAAGACATAGTGGCTATGAGAAATTTCAGGAGACAGCAGCAATACTTGATCAAGTGGAAAGGATATCCAGATTCGGAGAATAGTTGGGTGGCGGCGCACTACCTTGACAAAGTTCAGAGAAAGTTGAAGCGCTTCCATGCCGCCAACCCCCATCTTGGACCAGCCCCAAGTCTCTCTACTAGAAGCCCGAAGACTTCAGGGAGGCAGCCTGCCACCATCAAGAAGCAGCAGAAGACCCCTTGGAGGCAGCCTGCAAGAACAAGAAAGAGGAAAAATTGACATTAGACACTCTTCTCTTCTCGCAGTTTCTGGACAGAAAACTAAAACTGCTACTGGTAATAGGTCTCTGCATAATAAATTCTGAAAATTTACCTGGCTGTAGTCCATGAGTAGCCGGTCATTTAGAGTCCAAGTTTGCTCAATTTGGAGCACTGGTGAGAGAGATATGATGCTCTAAGTAGAAGGGGGTCAGGCTGCTGGCATTGTTAGGACAGAATATGCCTTCTGACATTGTGCCTTCCCCTGAACTTGGAATGCTCTGAAACTCAAGACTCTGGTAGAACATCTTACAGCGCCCAGTTTGAGACTTAGTTTGCAGAATTTGGAGAAGTATAGAAGGACTTATGATTTTCAGAAGTTTCTGCACAGATTTGGAGGAGTGCCTACTCTCTCAGCTCTCAACGACACTCCAGAAATGAGAATGCTCTCAAATTTGGTGACCCGGTAGAGTTCTCCGACGCGGTCCGTCTGGCACTCGAATTTTCAGATTTGGAGCAGTTCTGTGGCCGCTATGAATTTTTGAGTTCGTGGCAGATTCTGGGCCAACTTGTACAATTTTCTTTATCATTAAGGAGTAGGCTAGCCAATAAGGTCACACCACCTACGACCTTGCCTAGTCTACCTTACATGTGTAGCACCTGACTTGGCGCCTTTGACTAGTCCTCTTCACATGTGTGGCATCTGACTTGAAACTGTTGACTAGTTTGCTCCACATGTGTAAGACCTGACTTGACGCGCCGAGACGTCGCTTTTTCTATCGGGGGGGTGATGTAGTGATTTGAGTTATTATATATTAGTTTGCATATATTTTAATGTTTTCAAATATATTTGGAGTAGTATTGTGTGGAGTCAAGTGTGAATAGGTACTCTAGTAACTTGGTTCATGTCCTTTGAACCTTCCAAGGCATTTTCGAAGTTAGAGGAAAGACCTAGAAGAACTCCATGTGGCAAAAGTCAGATGTGCCATTTTTAGGTCAAAAGGACATGTGTACATTATTCTAGAAAGAGGTGGCAAGTTTTGGGATGTGTTGGGTGCCAACACATCAACATACACCTTCCTAGAAATTAATTATGTAGCAAGTATATAAACAAGAGCTAGAACATAGAAAGACATTCCAGAATCACTCTTGTACTTGCCAAAATCCAGAAATATATTAATTTTCAAGAAGCCATCTCTCTTTCAAAAAGCTACCACTTGTTCAAAGATCCTTGTCTTAAATAGATAAAGTATCTGTTTTACTAAGTACTTTATCTATCTGTTTCACTACAGAAGGACTTTTTCACCTTTAGTGAAGTGAGTGCACATATGACTTTATCTACAGCATGCTGACTAAAGTTCCTTTCTTGCAAGTCAGGTCTTCTAGAGAGTGCATCAGCAGGATTCAACTTCCCTGGTTTGTAGTCGATTTGGACTTGGAACTGCTCCAGCATCTGGCTCCAGCGGTTCTCCCTCCTCGACAGCTTGGACTTCTTCTGAAAGTGGGTCAGAGCTAGATGATCTGTAATCACCTTAAAGGTTTTACCATGTAAGTATACTCTCCATTGTTTGAGTACATGAATGATAGCTAGCAGCTCTTTATCGTGCACTGAGTAATTAATCTCTGCTGGATTAAATTTCATAGACTCATACAACACAGGGTGCCATTCCTGCCGTACCTTACCATCCTTTGTGGTTTTGTCAGCAGGCTGCAACAAAATAGCACCCATGGCAAAGTCAGAGGCATCAGTAACCACCTGCACCGGTTTGCTGGGGTCACACACGGCTAGCACTGGGGCAGAACAAACAGCATCTTTAAGGGTCTGGAAGGCAGCCTGCTGCTCTTCCCCTCACACATACCCGATGTCTTTCTTAGTAAGGTCAGTCAGTTTACTGGCCTTTGTAGAATAATTCTCAATAAATCTCCTATTGTAGTTAGCCAACCCGAGGAAGGATCTAACTTCAGAGACAGACTGTGGAACTGGCCAGTCCCTTATGATCTGGAATTTCCTAGGATCCACACTGATGCCTTCTTTACTGACAACGTGGCCCAAGAATTCAACACTTTCTTTAAAGAAATCACACTTGCTCATTTTAGCATATAAGTGAATTTTTCTCATAGTGTTCATGACTGTCTTTAAGTGTTCAATGTGCTGAGCTTCATTTCTAGAGAAAATCAAAATGTCATCCAGGAAAACTTGCACAAACTTATCCAAATAATGTCTGAAAATGTCATTCATAGCACCCATGAAGGTGGCAGGAGCATTAGTCAGTCCAAATGGCATCACGTTGAACTCATAGTGTCCATAACGTGAGCGGAAGGCAGTCTTGTGTTCATCCCCCTCAGCAATTCTGATTTGGTGATAACCACTCTTGAGATCTATCTTATTGAACACCTTAGCACCAAACAGGGTATCAAGCAAGTCCTCGATTGTGGATAAAGCATACTTGTTCTTTACCGTAATTCTGTTCAGAGCTCTGTAATCCACACACAGATGGATGCGCCGTAAGGTGATTTACTGGGAGAAATATAACCATTTTCTCCAAGCTCTGCAATCTGTGTTTTCAACTCCTCGCTCTCCACATAAGACAAGCCATAAGTGCGTTGCCAGGGTGGTTGACTGAAATGAATCGACTTACCAAATAGGCGATTGACAATTAATAAAGATCTTTATATCAGCAAGTAATCTTTATGGTATTTTTTGTTAACTGTTTTAACGACAAAAGGACAGCGCACTAGCAGTGAATAATACTCGTCAGTCAAATGAGAGTAAACTAGCATCAATAATGCAAATCAGTAAACTCATACATAAGCAAGGTTAGAAGACAGTGCGTGTCAATGGCTTCTCGCCTTGGATTCAGATCTCTCTTAGTAAGCTATACAAGAGAGTTGGCCTCGTTTCCGAATGCCGAACTCGAGAGCAACGCCTAGCATATGTACATGGAATGAGTTTACTGTTCAACGGTCAGTGCGATGGCACCGCCTACCCGGGAGTTAACCACGTTGGTAGGACCTCGGTTAACCAAATCCACCGCCATCTCCCATCATCCCGAATAGCCATCCATCATAGGGATGTCATCTGGTTATTCATCTAGCATATTGCACTTAGATGCATATCAAGGAAGTTCGCTGCTACCGAGTACGGAAGTCAGCTTGCTGTCAAAGAATGTGTCAGCAAGCTGACTTATATGGACTTTCAGCCTGCTGCTTTCGACTAAGTCATTACACTGATAATTATGTAAAGTCCAGCAGACTGACTATTAACTACAGTTCAGCAGGCTGAACTTAATTAATTATTATATTTAAACGAATATCATATCCACTAATATACTGATTCATTACAATTCCTCCAACTTAACTTGTTGTCGCCTCGACAACATTAAACTGCAGAAATTTTTAATAAGGGAACTGAACCTGACCAGCCTCCCTTACTGACTGCCTCTTCAGCGTGTCACCTTAAGGGGTTGTTCCTGGGGCTTCAGGGTCAGGAGACGGAGATCTGGACCTAGATCTGGACAGCCCTCTAGGTCTGTCAGCTGGCCTTCTAAAGAACCCTGTTTGCTCTAAAGTTGGCCCTCGAGGAGAACGGAGGATGGTGGCCTGCTCTTCAACCACTTGGGTGTTGATTCCCACATAGACAGGCATTCCAGTAGGATGCTGAAATACATTGGCTAGAGGTACATGCCCCTGAGCGGAGGGGGAGGCTGGCATACCTCTGGCCCACCCGCGTGTCCCTCTTCTGGCACCCCTGTCCTCTGGGGATTTCTGCCTGTGTCTGCTGCCCAATACCGTCAGATCAGCTTCTTCCGCTGCTTGGGCAGGTGGACTGGGGGAGCGAGCGCGGGGTCCAGTTGTCGCCATAACGGGGATCACATTCCAAACACCTGATCGTGGTTCTTTAGGAAGTGCCACTGCCTCTCGCTGGGTATCCTGAGTACCTGCTGCTGATGCTTCTCCTCTGCCTTGTTCTTCTTCCTCATCCTCCTCATCCTCCTCCTCGGAGAGAGTAGGGGTCTCGTCCACTAAGTCGTCCTGCTCCCTAGTAGACATGGAGTAGTCTACCGACCTCCCTTTCTTAGGGCGTGCTGGAGGTTGCTTGGCCTTCAGCCTACTGATATCTATCCGGCCTGCGTTCTTTGCCCATTTGACAAAGGCATGCTTTCCCTTAGAGAAGTACTCTCTTCCCCTCCTCCTATGTTCCTTGGTCTCTGCATTCATATTGCTCAGGCATCCATTCAGCCTGGGGTCCCAAGGGGCAATGTGAGGTGGTAGGATGAGATAGCCGTCTAGGCCATAGTGGAAGTCATCCGGTTGGGCTCGGTCACTCTCCTGCTTCTTATTTGTGACAGTCATCCACCTTGAGTCTGTTGGCTGCTGGTAGTACTGGGGTCCGTGCTCAGCCTTCCTCAGTTTACACGGGAACCAGTGGGGAGAGAACATCTGCTGTCCTGCTTCCCTGGCCAAGTACTCCCAGCTCCTTCTCTCAACTTCATTGTAAGCTGGCAGGAGTGTGAGGTAGAATACCGTATCCTTAAAGCTATCGGGCCGCATGCTCACCATCCGGATGAGTCTCTGATCTCCCACTATTCCCGGTATGGGGACCGGCTTGTCCTCTGAATCATCTGCGAGATACCGGGCCTGCTCTGCTGTATAGCCCACCATCTTAGCATAATCTTCGTAAAGGACCACGCCGGTGTGTGTCTCGATGTACCTGTCCAGTGCTGTAGCTCCTTCCTTCTGTAGCAGTGTTGTCTGTTCCAGCCTGTTGATCTCCTGGGCTGCCAGCAATGCTTCCTTCAGGTTATCGAAGTTTTGGCCACCCACCACAGTATACCTGTAAGTGGCCAAGCTCTTCTGTCTGTCCGCTTCAATCTTTTTCCTTTTCTCCTCTTCTGCCGCTGCCGCTTCTTCTTGCTGTTTCTTCTGTCTCTCCTCCTC
>WELA01011269.1:65283-78570 GCA_009602735.1 Mesotaenium endlicherianum
GCGCTTTCTATCCTCCTTTTGTGTGGTGGGCGCCATCCTGCACATGTAACCAGGGCACAAGTTAGTAGGATATGGACCTTTGTCATAGGGATTGCAGGAAGTATGTTAGTATGAGTATAGTGGCTTCGCTGCTGTTTACCTTACAGGATGATTGCTAAAAGTTCACGTAGTTGCGACGCGCTACACATAAACGTATGAGTGTGTTTTATGGTGAGTTGAGTGATGTGGTGTTGTGCGAGGCCCTTTTTCCTTCAGCTCAAGGTGCTTTATGTGGGCCAGGCTGTCCCCTCTGTCACTATGCTGACACTTAGGATTTACGTAACTGTTCTTTTATCGCTCTCCTTTCTAACTGTCATATATTTTCCCCTCAAACTTAAATGGAGACAGGATCGCCTGTCACCTTCCCGTGTCAACTGAAATGACAGTTATGGAGGGACTCCAGCGGCCCGAAGGTGGAACCGTGTCAACGCCCCTTTGGCATTGGTCAAGTGGTCCTTAAATTCCCAAGTGTCCCCAGAGGCATCGTAACCCTTCCATCGAATGAGGTATTTCATGACATATTTAGACGATCGACGGACCGAGCGAGCGTCTAAAATCTCATCGACCTCATATTCCTCAGGGTCGCCGTCCCGGACAGCGGGGACCGGTCCCGGTTGGACAGGGAACCGACCTGTGAACAGTGTATCACCTTTGATGTACGGTTCCAGGAAGGAGACATTAAAGACCGGGTGCCCCTTGTATTCAGCTGACATGTTCAGTTTGTAAGCATTCTGACCGACACGACGGACCACCGAATATGGACCGACCCAGACAGGGCCAAGCTTTTTCTTGACCACACCAGGGAGGTACAGGTGCTGAGAATGCAGTTTGACTAAATCCCCCTTGGAAAATGTCAGTTCCCGACGGTGTTGATTAGCGTATTTTTGTTGGTTTTCTTGGGCCGTGTGCAAGTTTCGTTGGACTTCTGACAGGGTGTCAGCAAACTCCTGAGTTAACTGGAGGGAGACCGGGTTGTCAATCCCTTCAGGGTGAGTTAAAGATTCCCCTAGCACATCTAAAGGAGACTTAGGGACTCTACCCAGGCTGAGTTCAAAAGGAGTCTTGCCCGTTGACGCGTGCACCGCACTGTTGACCGCAAACTGAATTTGAGGCAACAGGTCATCCCAATTATCTTGTTTTTGGTTAATATATGCTCTCAGCACCTCCTGCAGAACTCGGTTAGTTCTTTCAGTCTGCCCATCAGTCTGAGGGTGGTTTGCTGTGCTGAGCAGCTGTTTGACTCCCATTAACCCCATTAAAGCTCTCCAGAACTTAGAGGTGAATTTTGAGTCTCTGTCTGAGATGATATTAGAAGGGAGCCCATGTTGGCATACTACATGGTTGTAAAACTGTCTCGCTGTTTCGAGTGCAGTCACTTTGACAGTTGTGGGGATAAAAATGACCATTTTTGTCAGTTTATCCACGACTACCAGTATTGAATCATGCCCGTTGGCAGTTCTTGGTAGTGAGACCACCCAGTCCATGGATATAGTTTCCCAGCGTCCCGCTGGGATGGGTAGCGGTTGCAAGAGACCTCCGGGTGGTGTGTGCCGAGACTTATTTCTCTGACACTGGTCACAGGACTTGACATATTTCAAGACCTCCCGGGGTAACCCCTCCCAATGATAATGTTTTGCCAGTTTGCCAACAGTTTTGGCCTGCCCCAAATGTCCACCCAGGAGACTGTCATGCGCTTCACTTAGTAAGAGAGACCTTATTTCCAAGTTATTAGGAATGACCAGCTTCAGCCTGCCTGAAGTGGTTTTAGTCACCCAGACCCCTCCCTGAAAATGACCATTTTTGTCAGTTTATCCACGACTACCAGTATTGAATCATGCCCATTAGCAGTTCGTGGCATTGCGACCATCCAGTCCAAGGATATAGTCTCCCAGCGTCCAGCTGGGATGGGTAGTGGTTGCAAGAGACCTCCGGGTGGTGTGTGCCGAGACCTATTTCTCTGACACTGGTCACAGGACTTGACATATTTCAAGACCTCCCGGGGTAATCCCTCCCAATGATAATGTTTTGCGAGTTTGCCAACAGTTTTGGCCTGCCCCAAATGTCCACCCAGGAGACTGTCATGAGCTTGACTCAGTAAGAGAGACCTTATTTCCAAGTTATTAGGAATGACCAGCTTCAGCCTGCCTGAAGTGGTTTCAGTCACCCAGACCCCTCCCTTGAGCTTATACCCGAGTGCAGTAGCACGACACACACCAGTAGTGGGGCTGGGCTCAAATGTTGGGTCAGAAAGGTAGGCTTTCCTAAGTTGTTCAAGGAAGGACTTTTTCACCTTTAGTGAAGTGAGTGCACACAGGACTTTATCTACAGCATGCTGACTAAAGTTCCTTTCTTGCAAGTCAGGTCTTCTAGAGAGTGCATCAGCAGGATTCAACTTCCCTGGTTTGTAGTCGATCTGGACTTGGAACTGCTCCAGCATCTGGCTCCAGCGGTTCTCCCTCCTCGACAGCTTGGACTTCTTCTGAAAGTGGGTCAGAGCTAGATGATCTGTAATCACCTTAAAAGCTTTACCATGTAAGTATGCTCTCCACTGTTTGAGTACATGAATGATAGCTAGCAGCTCTTTATCATGCACTGAGTAATTAATCTCCGCTGGATTAAATTTCATAGACTCATACAACACAGGATGCCACTCCTGCCGTACCTTACCATCCTTTGTGGTTTTGTCAGCAGGCTGCAACAAAATAGCACCCATGGCAAAATCAGAGGCATCAGTAACCACCTGCACTGGTTTGCTGGGGTCATACACGGATAGCACGGGGGCGGAACAAAGGGCATCTTTAAGGGTTTGGAAGGCAGCCTGCTGCTCTTCCCCCCACACATACCCGATGTCTTTCTTAGTAAGGTCAGTCAGTTTACTGGCCTTTGTAGAATAATAATAGTAACTTTGTATAACTTTGTATAACTTCATATAACTTTGTATAACTTTGAATAATAATAATAACTTTGTATAATAAAGAATCTCCTATAGTAGTTAGCCAACCCGAGGAAGGATCTAACTTCAGAGACAGACTGTGGTACTGGCCAGTCCCGTATGGTCTAGACTTTCTTAGGATCCACACTGATGCCTTCCTTACTGACAACGTGGCCTAAGAATTCAATACTTTCCTTAAAGAAATCACACTTGCTCATTTTAGCATATAAGTGATTTTTCCGGAGAGTGTCCAGGACTGTTTCTAAGTGTTCAGTGTGCTGAGCTTCATCTTTAGAGAAAATTAAAATATCATCCAGGAAAACTTGCACAAACTTATCCAAATAAGGTCTAAAAATGTCATTCATAGCACCCATGAAGGTAGCAGGAGCATTAGTCAGTCCAAATGGCATCACGTTGAACTCATAGTGTCCATAGCGTGTGCGGAAGGCAGTCTTGTGTTCATCCCCCTCGGCAATTTTGATTTGATGATAACCACTCTTGAGATCTATCTTACTGAACACCTTAGCGCCAGACAGGGTATCAAGCAAGTCCTCGATTCTGGGTAAAGCATACTTGTTCTTTACTGTAATTCTGTTCAGGGCTCTGTAATCCACACACATCCGCATACTGCCATCCTTTTTCTTAACAAATAGGATAGGTGCGCCGTACGGTGATTTACTGGGAGAAATGTAACCATTTTCCTCCAGCTCTGCAATCTGTGTTTTCAACTCCTCACTCTCCAAATAAGACAAGCCGTACGTGCGTTGCCAGGGTGGCTGGCTACCAGGTAATAGATCAATCCTATGATCTACTTCCCGCTTAGGGGGTAGTCTTGGAGGCATATTAAACACATCCGTGTACTGAGCAACAATGTTCGCAGCAGTAGGGTGCTCCGGAGGGTGTACCTTTTTCTCAACCACTTCTTCAGGTTGCCGAGGTACCTCTCTTAGCAGCAGATAGAACATTCTGTCTTCCTTCAGGTTCCAGCTTTTGACGAACTCCATTGCATTCAGCAACTTGCATCCTTCTGGAAGCCTCTTCTTTTCCTTCAGTTGCCATCCACACAGGACAAGAGGAAGAGCACTGGTGGGTGCCAAGTCAGTCTGCCCATCACTGGCTCCTCTCACTTTAACTGTACCTCTGCTCCAACACACTTCAGCTTGATGTCTATTAAGCCAGGACCTGCCTAGCACGAGATCATAAAAGCCAGTGTTGAGTACCTCAAATGTAAGCGTTTCAGTTAGAACTGCAATGCCAGAACCTAACTGGACCTCAATAGGCTTGGTTATAACTCCTCCCGGGATACTTGAGGCATCTCCAAGGAATATTTTTCTATTCCCTTGGGTGACAGTAGGCAGCCTTAGCCGCTTAACTAAGTCCTTGTGGATAAAAGTATGTGACGCCCCTCCGTCAACAAATGCCCTCACCTTCCTACCTGCAATCATGCAATGCAGTAGGATAGGGGGGACAGTCTTTTCCTGACTTTCGCATTGTTCTCCTGACGTAGCAAAGAAATGTTGGACATCAGGTGGAACAAGAGCATCCAGAGTGTGCACTCTCTGGACGTCTATATTGCTGATGGTCTCCTTTATCTGTTTGTCAGGCATGCATAGTGAATCCAGTTCAGCAGGACCCATAATACCTGCTACGAGGGCAGCTAGTGACGACTCACTATCCCTAGCATCCTCACAGTCAGTAGACTGGATTACCGACTGTTGTTGTCTTTTAAAGGCTGGTCTTTTCTCTCGACCTTCGGGAGGTGCTTGTCTGGACACTGCTCTCTGAAGTGACGTGGCTGCTGGCAATGGAAGCAAATCGATTTTGCTGAGGCTGGTCTCGGCTTAGTCCTACCACCACCTCATCCATAGCCGCCTCGAGAAAAACCACCTCTCCTTCTAGACTGAATAGCGTTGTACTCATACCCATATTCATCACCCTGATCATCCTCAGCCTGGTCTCCTTCAATGGCATTGTAGGAACCGTGGGGCTTTTTGACAACCTTAGACACCAAAGCATTACTCTGGCGCTTGTGATTGAACTGCTGCTGATCCAAGGCATCAGCATCCTGGATCAAGTCAGCCAGTTTCTCATACTTCTTCTCAGCAAAATGACCGGAGACTTCGGATTTCAAGCCATACCTGAAGTATGCTATCCTATACCGTTCTGGCAAGTCTGGCTGTTTCATCATGTTCTCCTGGAACTTTTGAGCAAACTCAGCAACTGAAGTGGTCTGCTTCAGTGTTAGGGAGATCATCGGATAGATAGCTTTCTCCTGCTGGTTGATGACATCAAACTTCTCATGCACCTTCTCTACAAACTCTACCCACGTAGGGTCACCGAGTTGCTGAGCCTTACGCTCTCCTATCCAGTTTAGCCACCAGTCTACGGCACTGCCTTTTAGTAGCGCACTGGTGTGCCTGACCTTCTTGTAATCTTGCAGTTCTGGGTAGTTCTCCAGCCACTGCTCAACATCCGTGAGAAACTTGATCTGGTAATATTTTCTGTTTCCCTCAGGATCATAGTCCTGGGGAGGTTTCGGCTTGGGCTTACTAGGCCCTCTGCCACCACCACCAGTGGTTTGAGACCCCAGTTGGTATCTATCCCGCAGTAGAGACATTATGATTCTTTTGTCCTCCTGTTGAACCTGATACATAGTCGCCATTTGCGACTGCATTTGTACGAACAATGCTTCCAAGTCTACACTCTTGGGTGGTAGTTGTAATGAATCAGTATATTGGTTGATATAATATTCATTTAAATAATAGAGTTAAATGAGTTCAGCCTGCTGAACTTTAGTTAATATTGAGTCTGCTGGACTTTATTAAATCTTGTTTAATGACTCAGTCGGAAGCAGCAGGCTGAAGTCAATTTAGGTCAACTTGCTGACAAATTCTCTGACTGTCAGCTGACTTCCGTTGTCGGTCGCAGCGAACTGCCTAGATATGCATTTAAGTGTGGTGTGCTAGATGAATGGCCAGATGACATTCTTAGGATGGATGGCGATTCAAGATGATGGGAGATGGCGGTGGAAATGGTTAATCGAGGTCCTACCAACGTGGTTAACTCCCGGGTAGGCGGTGCCATCGCACTGGCCGTTGAACAGTAAACTCATTCCATGTACATATGCTAGGCATTGCTCTCGAGTTCGGATTCAGAAACGAGGCCAACTCTCTTGTACAGCTTACTGAGAGAGATCTGAATCCAAGGCGAGAAGCCATTGATACGCACTGTCTTCTAACCTTGCTTATGTATGAGTTTATTGATTGCATTATTGATGCTAGTTTACTTGCATTTGATTTACGAGTATTATTCACTGCTAGTGTGTTGTCCTTTGCCGTTTAATCAGTTAACGGAAAATCCATAAAGATTACTTGCTGATATAAAGATCTTTATTAATTGTTAATCGCCTATTTGGTAAGTCGATTCATTTTAGTGGTATCGGAGCAGTTGTCACAGTCTTCATTGTATGGTAAGAACAAGGTCTCAAACTAGCAACTCCCGAGACATGGAGAACCTGGATAACGAGAATGTCAAAAATCGGGCGGAAAGCCATGTAGCGGGAACCAGTACCTTTTCTGAAGCAATGGCAGATACTGCAGCTAGAGAGGCTGCAGATGAGGCAGCTACTATTGCCGCAGTCGCAGCACAGCAAGCTGAGGAGGAGAGAGCCAGATTAGAAGCTGAACAGTTAGCAAAGGCTGCTGAAGATACAGAAAGGAGGGAAGGACAGCCAGCTGACGAGCGCACTGTGGAAGAACTTATGGCATCAAGGGCCAATGTTCTGAACCCACCTCCTGCTGTACAACTCAATGTACCCCTAGGTCAAATACGAGACCGGCTGAATGCGGCAGGACTTGCTGCTACAGGAGCGAGAGGGACTGTTGAGGACACTACTCAGCGAGTAGATGCCAATGCTGCTGCTGCATTTGCTAGACTACCACCCCAGAGTGTAGACTTGGGAGAATTGTTCGTTCAAATGCAGTCGCAAATGGCGACCATGTATCAGTCCCAACAGGAGGACAAATGAATCATAATGTCTCTACTGCGGGACAGATACCAAATGGGGTCTCAAACCACTAGTGGTGGTGGCAGAGGGCCTAGTAAGCCCAAGCCAAAACCTCCCCAGTAATATGATCCTGAGGGAAACAGAAAATATTACCTGATCAAGTTTCTCGCGGATGTTGAGCAGTGGCTGGAGAATTACCCAGAACTGCCAGATTACGAGAAGGTCAGGCACACCGGTGCGCTACTGAAAGGCAGTGCCGCAGACGGGTGGCTTTACTGGAAAGGAGAGCGTAAGGCTCGGCAACTCGGTGACCCTACCTGGGGAGAGTTTGTCGAGAAGTTGCATGAGAAGTTTGATGTCATCAACCAGCAGGAGAAAGCTATTTATCCGATGATCTCCCTGACACTGAAGCAGACCACTTCAGTTGCTGAGTTTGCTCAAAAGTTCCAAGAGAACATGATGAAGCAGCCAGATTTGCCAGAACGGTATAGGATAGCATACTTCAGGTATGGCTTGAAATCCGAGGTCTCTGGTCATTTTGCTGAGAAAAAGTATGAGAAACTGGCTGACTTGATCCAGGATGCTGATGCCTGGGATCAGCAGCAGTTCAATCACAAGCGCCAGAGTAATGCTTTGGTGTCTAAGGTTGTCAAAAAGTCCCACGGTTTCTACAATGCCATTGAAGGAGACCAAGTTGAGGATGATCAGGGTGATGATTATGGGTATGAGTACAACGCTATTCAGTCTAGAGGGAGAGGTTGTTTCTCTCGAGGCGGCTATGGAAGAGGTGGTGGTAGGACTAAGCCGAGACCAACCTCAGCAAAATCGATTTGCTTCCATTGCCAGCAGCCACGTCACTTCAAAGAGCAGTGCCCAGACAAGCACCTCCCGAAGGTCGAGAGAAAAGACCAGCCTTTAAAAGACAGCAACAGTCGGTAATCCAGTCTACTGACTGTGAGGATGCTAGGGATAGTGAGTCGTCACTAGCTGCCCTCGTAGCAGGTATTATGGGTCCTGCTGAACTGGATTCACTATGCATGCCTGACAAACAGATAAAGGAGACCATCAGTAATATAGACGTCCAGAGAGTGCACACTCTGGATGCTCTTGTTCCACCTGATGTCCAACATTTCTTTGCTACGTCAGGAGAACAATGCGAAAGTCAGGAAAAGACAGTCCCCCCTATCCTACTGCATTGCATGATTGCAGGTAGGAAGGTGAGGGCATTTGTTGACGGAGGGGCGTCACATACTTTTATTCACAAGGACTTAGTTAAGCGGCTAAGGCTGCCTACTGTCACCCAAGAGAATAGAAACATATTCCTTCGAGATGCCTCAAGTATCCCGGGAGGAGTTATAATCAAGCCTATTGAGGTCCAGTTAGGTTCTGGCATTGCAGTTCCTATTGTTTAGGACAACCCCCTAAGAGGGAAGTAGATCATAGGATTGATTTATTACCAGGGAGTCAACCACCCTGGCAACGCACTTATGGCTTGTCTTATGTGGAGAGCGAAGAGTTGAAAACACAGATTGCAGAGCTTGAGGAAAATGGTTATATTTCTCCCAGTAAATTACCTTACGGCGCACCCATCCTATTTTTTAAGAAAAAGGATGGCAGTATGCGGATGTGTGTGGATCATAGAGCTCTGAACAAAATTACGATAAAGAACAAGTATGCCTTATCCAGAATCGAGGACTTGCTTGATACCCTGTCTGGTGCTAAGGTGTTCAGTAAGATAGATCTCAAGAGTGGTTATCATCAAATTAGAATTGCTGAAGGGGATGAACACAAGACTGCCTTCCGCACACGCTATGGACACTATGAGTTCAACGTGATGCCATTTGGACTGACTAATGCTCCTGCTACCTTCATGGGTGCTATGAATGACATTTTCAGACCTTATCTGGATAAGTTTGTGCAAGTTTTCCTGGATGATATTTTAATTTTCTCTAAAGATGAAGCTCAGCACACTGAACACTTAAAGACTGTCCTGGACACTCTGAGGAAGAATCACTTATATGCTAAAATGAGCAAGTGTGATTTCTTTAATGAAAGTGTTGAATTCTTAGGCCACATTGTCAGTAAAGATGGCATCAGTGTGGATCCTAAGAAAGTCCAGACCATAAGGGACTGGTCAGTACCACAGTCTGTCTCTGAAGTTAGATCCTTCCTCAGGTTGGCTAACTACTATAGGAGATTTATTGAGAACTATTCCACAAAGGCCAGTAAATTGACTGACCTTACTAAGAAAGACATAGGGTATGTGTGGGGGAAAGAGCAGCAGGCTGCCTTCCAAACCCTTAAAGAGGCCCTTTGTTCTGCCCTAGTGCTAGCCGTGTATGACCCCAGCAAACCCGTGCAGGTGGTCACTGATGCCTCTGACTTTGTCATGGATGCTATTTTGTTGCAGCCTGCTGACCAGACCACAAAGGATAGTAAGGTACGGCAGGAGTGGCACCCTGTGTTGTACGAGTCTATGAAATTTAATCCAGCAGAGATTAATTACTCAGTGCATGATAAGGAGCTGCTAGCTATCATTCATGTGCTCAAACAGTGGAGAGCATACTTACATGGTAAAGCTTTTAAGGTGATTACAGATCATCTAGCTCTGACTCACTTTCAGAAGAAGTCCAAGCTGTCGAGGAGGGAGAACCGCTGGAGCCAGATGCTGGAGCAGTTCCAAGTCCAGATCGACTACAAACCAGGGAAGTTGAATCCTGCTGATGCACTCTCTAGAAGACCTGACTTGCAAGAAAGGAACTTTAGTCAGCATGCTGTAGATAAAGTCCTGTGTGCACTCACTTCACTAAAGGTGAAAAAGTCCTTCCTTGAACAACTTAGGAAAGCCTACCTTTCTGACCCAACATTTGAGCCCAGCCCCACTACTGGTATGTGTCGTGCTACCGCACTCGGGTATAAGCTCAAGGGAGGGGTCTGGGTGACTGAAACCACTTCAGGCAGGCTGAAGCTGGTCATTCCTAATAATTTGGAAATAAGGTCTCTCTTACTGAGTCAAGCTCATGACAGTCTCCTGGGTGGACATTTGGGGCAGGCCAAAACTGTTGGCAAACTGGCAAAACATTATCATTGGGAGGGGTTACCCCGGGAGGTCTTGAAATATGTCAAGTCCTGTGACCAGTGTCAGAGAAATAAGTCTCGGCACACACCACCCGGAGGTCTCTTGCAACCACTGCCCATCCCAGCTGGACGCTGGGAAACTATATCCATGGACTGGGTGGTCTCACTACCAAGAACTGCCAACGGGCATGATTCAATACTGGTAGTTGTGGATAAACTGACAAAAATGGTCATTTTTATCCCCACAATTGTCAAAGTGACTGCACTCGAAACAGCGAGACAGTTCTACAACCATGTAGTATGCCAACATGGGCTACACTCTAATATAATCTCAGACAGAGACTCAAAATTCACCTCTAAGTTTTGGAGAGCTTTAAGGGGGTAAAAGGGAGTCCAACAGCTGCTCAGCACAGCAAACCACCCTCAGACTGATGGCCAGACTGAAAGAACTAACCGAGTTCTGCAGGAGGTGCTGAGAGCATACATTAACCAAAAACAAGATAATTGGGATGACCTGTTGCCTCAAATTCAGTTTGCAGTCAACAGTGCGGTGCACACGTCAACGGGCAAGACTCCTTTTGAGCTCAGCCTGGGTAGAGTCCCTAAGTCTCCTTTAGATGTACAGGGGGAGTCTTTAACTGACCCTGAAGGGATTGACAACCCGGTCTCCCTCCAGTTAATGCAGGAATTTGCTGACACCCTGTCAGAAGTCCAGCAGAACCTGCACAGAGCCCAAGAAAACCAACAAAAGTACGCAAATCAGCACCGTCGAGAACTGACCTTTTCTAAAGGCAATTTGGTCAAACTGCATTCTCAGCACCCGTACCTCCCTGGTGTGGTCAAGAAAAAGCTTGGCCCTGTCTGGGTCGGTCCACATTCGGTAGTGCGTCGTGTCAGTCAGAATGCTTACAAACTGAACATGTCAGCGGACTACAAGGGTCACCCGGTCTTTAATGTCTCCTTCCTAGAACCATACATCAAAGGTGATACACTGTTCACAGGTCGGTTACTTGTCCAACCGGGACCGGTCCCCGCTGTCCGGGACGGCGATCGTGAGAAATATGAGGTCGATGAGATTTTAGACGCTCGCTCGGTCCGTCAATCGTCTAAATATGTCATGAAGTACCTCATCCGATGGAAGGGTTACGATGCCTCTGGGGACACTTGGGAATTTAAAGACCAGCTGACCAATGCCAAAGGGGCGTTGAAACGGTTCCACCTTCGGGCGGCTGGGGCACCGCCCTAACTGTCCCTTCAGTAGACATGGGTAGGTGACAGGAGGTCCTGTCTCCATATAAGTTGGAGGGGGATGTGACTGTTAGTGACAGGTGTGACAGGCAACCCACCTTTAAATTAATTTGGAGGGAGTGGTATTCTCTGATCACCATATTACACACTCAACCTGCGCTCACACTCACTTGCTCTCTAACTCAATTTTCCCTTATATTCACTCACACCAGATACTCCACACTAGGAACTCTCCCGATCGCGTTCCTCTTCATCAAGGGCACTCAGTAGCGGCAAAATATCATGACTACACTAACTGCATTGTGTTTATGATTGAGCAGGATGACTCAAAAGTCGGAACTCAAGAGGAAGAGAAGGGCAGAAGAGGCACATGCAGAATACTTGCAATTCCGTGGAGACATCGAATCATCCTCCATCTCCGTTTGGGAATCACAACGACTCCAACAACAGCGGGAGGCACAGAAGAAGGAGGAGGAGGAGGAACAGGCCAGATTGAGGCAGGAAGAACTGGACAGAAAAGCTGCAGAGGAGGCCAAGAAAGCAGAGGAGGAGAGGCAAGCTGAGGAGAAGCGGAAGCAGCAGGCTGAAGAAGAGGAACAGAGGAGAATCAGCAGCTACCGCTACACAGTGCTGGGAAAGGGCTTTGATCTACTGGAGGAGGCCTTCAAGTATGCCCAGAGAAGTTGCAGCGAGTCGCAGAAGGGAATCCTCCAGAGGGAAGGGGAGACATCCAAAAACTTTGACAAGTATATAGAGGTCAGCACGGGGCTCCTCCTCTACCATGATTACGCCAAGATGGTAAGATATACGGTCAGAGAGGCCAAGGCAATGGCCCAGGTGAACGAAGCAGGGGCTGTCTCAATTCCTGGTATCTGGGGGGAAGATAGGGTCATCAGCATGATCCCCATGGACGCGGACAGCTTCAAGGACTCAACTCTCCATAACAGGTTCAAGGCCCTGTATAATGAGGTGGAGAGAAGGAGCTGGGAATTCTTGGCCAGGGAAACCAGTCAGCTGGACTTTGCAAGGCACTGGTACCCTTGCACTCTTAAAAGGACAGACCCTGCCTTCTTCCAAAAGCCCACCGATTGGCGGTGGATGACCATCAACATGAGGGACCAGCAGAATGACAGGGCGACGGATGAGGATTTCCTCACAGACTTAAAGGGGAACATAGTATTGCCCCCTCACATTGCTGCTTGGGACCCAAGATTGGATGGAGTCAGAGACTACATGAGCCAAGAGATGCAGGGGGACAGAAGCAGGGCCCGAAAGTCATTCTCAAAAGGGAAGCACGCTTATGCCAAATGGGCAAGTAAGCAAGGGGAAAAGGACCTCTATGCGGTCCGGAATCAGCAGCCCCCACCAGCACCCAAAAGGGGAAGGTCAGTAGGATATTCTTTTTCTCGGGAAGAGTTGGAGCAGCTGACAGAAGAGACCCCAGAAGTCTCAGAGGAACCCGGGGACGGCGAGGAGGAGGAGTAAGAGAAAGACGAGGAGGAAGGCGAGGAGGAGGACACTAGCCCCGCCGTGATCCTGACACCTGCCACATCCCCTGTAAGGGAGAAGACGGGGTTGGCCATGCAACAACTCGCTGAAGAGGAGGATATCACTTGGTTGGGAATTGCCAGAGGACAGAGCCTGTAGTGATTTGAGTTATTATATATTAGTTCGCATATATTTTAATGTTTTCAAATATATTTGGAGTAGTATTGTGTGGAGTCAAGTGTGAATAGGTACTCTAGTAACTTGGTTCATGTCCTTTGAACCTTCTAAGGCATTTTCGAAGTTAGAGGAAAGACCTAGAAGAACTCCATGTGGCAAAAGTCAGATGTGCCATTTTTAGGTCAAAAGGACATGTGTACATTATTCTAGAAAGAGGTGGCAAGTTTTGGGATGTGTTGGGTGCCAACACATCAACATACACCTTCCTAGAAATTACTTATGTAGCAAGTATATAAACAAGAGCTAGAACATAGAAAGA
>WELA01011269.1:86339-105147 GCA_009602735.1 Mesotaenium endlicherianum
ACGAGGCCAACTCTTCTGTACAGCTTACTGAGAGAAATCTGAATCCAAGGCGAGAAGCCATTGATACGCACTGTCTTCTAACCTTGCTTATGTATGAGTTTACTGATTGCATTATTGATGCTAGTTTACTCGCATTTGATTTACGAGTAGTGTTCACTGCTAGTGTGTTGTCCTTTGCCATTTAATCAGTTAACGGAAAATCCATAAAGATTACTTGCTGATATAAAGATCTTTATTAATTGTTAATCGCCTATTTGGTAAGTCGATTCATTTCAGTAGTCTAGCAAATGCAGCAGCAGCATTGGCATCTACTCGCTGAGTAGTGTCTTCAACAGTCCCTCTCGCTCCTGCAGCAGCAATTCCTGCCGCATTCAGCCGGTCACGTATTTGACCTAGGGGTACATTGAGTTGTACAGCAGGAGGTGGGTTCAAAACATTGGCCCTGGATGCCATAAGTTCTTCGACCGTGCGCTGGTCAGCGGGCTGTCCTTCCCTCCTTTCTGTATCTTCAGCAACCTTTGCTAATTGTTCAACTAATTTGGTTCTCTCCTCCTCAGCTTGCTGTGCTGCGACTGCGACACTAGCAGCTGCCTCCTCTGCAGCCTTTCTAGCTGCAGTATCTGCCACTGCTTCAGAATAGGTACGGATTCCCGCTACATGGCTTTCCGTCTGGTTTTCGACATTCTCGTTATCCTGGTTCTCCATGTCTTGGGAGTTGCTAGTTTGAGACCCTGTCCTTACCATACAAAGAAGACTGTGATAACAGCTCCGATACCACTGAAATGAATCGACTTACCAAATAGGCGATTAACAATTATAAAGATCTTCATATCAGCAAGTAATCTTTACGGTATTTTTTGTTAACTAGTTAAACGGCAAAGGACAACACACTAGCAGTGAACACTACTCGTAAGTCAAATGCGAGTAAACTAGCATCAATAATGCAATCAGTAAACTCATACATAAGCAAGGTTAGAAGACAGTGCGTATCAATGGCTTCTCGCCTTGGATTCAGATCTCTCTCAGTAAGCTGTACAAGAGAGTTGGCCTTGTTTCCGAATGCCGACCTCGAGAGCAATGCCTAGCATATGTACATGGAATAAGTTTACTGTTCAACGGCCAGTGCGATGGAACCGCCTACCCGGGAGTTAACCACGTTGGTAGGACCTCGGTTAACCAAATCCACCGCCATCTCCCATCATTTCAAATCGCCATGCATCATAGGGATGTCATCTGGCCTTTCATCTAGCATATCAAACTTAGATGCATATCGAGGCAGTTTGTTGCTACCGAGTACGGAAGTCAGCTGGCTGTCAAAGAATGTGTCAGCAAGCTGACTTAAGTGGACTTCAGCCTGCTGCTTCCGACTGAGTCATTAAACTGATATTAAATATAAAGTTTAGCAGACTGATTATCAACTATAGTTCAGTAGGCTAAACTTAAATAACTATTATATTTAAATGAATATTATATCTACTAATATACTGATTTGTTACATCCAGGCCGCGACCGAGGAGAAGTTGTACGAGCTGCACCACTTCTTCCGCCGCAAGAACGAGACGATCCGCATGATGTATCGCCGCTTGACGCACCTTCGCCGAGACGTTGGCACCGTCACTAACCGGGAGGCAGCGGAGATCTTCTTGCGCGCCGTAGAGCCACATTTGAGGGAGCGAGCCATGGCTCCTCTCATCTACCACATCGGCTCCGAGTACTCGCTCGAGGACGCTTACCTCTCAATCGGGAAGCAGAGCTTGGCCGCCACACGGAGCAACATTAGCGATTGTGTAGGCCTCGCATCCACAAGCGTACGCCAGGAGTCTTCGGTGCTGCCATCCACGACGATGCGCTCAGCTCCGGCTCGCCAGCCCCAGCAGCAGTAACAGCCCCAGCGCTCTCAGCTGTCCCAGCAGACCCAGCAGCGCGGGGCTCCGCGTGGCCGCATTTCCATGGCCGCCACGACGAGCGACCCCTGTTGGTCTTGCGGGAAGACGGGCCACTCTCGCCAGAACTGCACTATTGCGCAAAATGGCAAGCCCGGTGACTGTTCCTACCGTGGCAAGGCCGGCCACCTGCAGATTGTATGCCTGCAAAAGAAGCGCGACGTCAAGAACGGACGCGCTCGTGACGGCCCTACGCCCGCAACAGGACTTCGGGGCATGCGTAACCCTCGCACGGGTGGACGCCCCTCGATGATGGCAATCACGGCCACGATAGACGCCGCACTGACTCCCGAAGTTGATTACTACAGTTTCGACAACGTCAGTGACGCCCTCGTAGAGGCCAATGCGGAGATTGCCAGACTCCGTGGTCTCGTCGCCGCCGACAGTTACGACGCATGCGGAGCCCTCTTCGCACGCGTTCCGCCGTTTGACGATCCAGCTCTGGCGGCTGGCGTCTGCACAGCTCCTGCGCACAGTCACAATGTTGACACGTGGCAGTCCCAGAGGCTGGCACCTGGTGCTACAGCAGCACTGCAGCCTCGCACGCGCTCGCCCCTTGACAGAGCTTCGGCAACCAGCGCCGCAAACGTTTGCGCAGACGGATCTACCAGACCTGCGCACGCTGCGCCAATATTCGTCAGCAGCAGCTCCCCTCGTCCTGTCAAGCCGCCAGGTGGCAGGCTGCAGGCGCACGCGGCCCCGCCACCCTGCGTTGCAGACGTTGCAGCTTCCGACGCGCCCCTCCACGATCCGGCACTCACGCCAGCACAGCCGCAGGCTCCTGCAGCCCCTCTGGCCTGTGCCGCTCTGCTGACGCCAGCGGTACTGCCGGCAGTCTGCTCATCGACAGCTGTCACAACTGGGCGCGCTCGCCAGCTGAGTGGCACATTTGCAACACACACGGCTGCAGCGCCCCTTGCCGTACGCGTCTCTAGCCCGTAGATCTGCGCACCAGTCGGCAATGCCAGCATGATCGCCCCCTGCTCGCTGCTGCAAGCAGCAGGGTCCAGCAGCCGCCGACACTTGCCGCGTGTCCGGCAGGGCAGGCCGCTCCTGTCGGCAGCCACGCGCACACTCGCGCTCTCACGCGTCTGCTCACACCGCACACGGCGGCGCGAGGCTTGCCGGGCAGCCAGCTACAAGATCGCAGCTTGGCAGCCACAGCAGCAGCTGCGCACGCCAGCTGCGCACACGTCCTTCCACGTGGCGTGCGCACGCAGCCCGGCACGGCCAGCGCAGATTCGGCGGCCGCGATCGCCATTCCCAGTCAAGGGGGGGCATCCTTGATTGCGCTGTGCAGCCAGATTGCCGTGCGAAGCGCCGATGGCACGCTCACGGCTGCGCAAAGCTAGGGCTTAAACCCTGGCTGCGCACAAAACCCCCGCGTTGACGCAATTCGCGCTACGGGGGCTTCAGCGTACGCACGCACCGGGGGGAGGGCGTCGCGAGCGGCGTCCAAGGCAGCCGACACCGACCTAGATGTCAGATCGGCCACGCGCCCCCGCAATTGGGAGGCGCCACTTGGCAACCCCCCACCAACCGCACCCGCGCCAGTCTTAGCAGCCGCGCCAGCGGCCGTTGCACCTGACGCGTGCGCGGCTAGCGAGATCTCGTCTGACGGCATCTGCATACCCGCGCATGCCTGCACACGTCCGCACACTGCACTACAAGGCTTGCTCACCCGCCGGCTACCCAAACACCCCACGGCAGCCACGTCAGCAGCTGCGTACAGGAGTTGCGCACACGTGCTGCCATTTGGCACGCGCACGCAGTCCGGCCCAGCCAGCGCAGATCTGGCAGCCGCGACTGTCATCTCGAGACAGGGGGCGACATCTTTGATCGCGCTGTGCGGTCGCATCTCCGTTTGGAGCTGCAACGGCACGCACATGGCTGCGCACAGCCAGGGCTTAAACCCTGGCTGCGCATAAAAACCTCGGGCCTACGCGATAAGCGTGGCGAGGGTCCCGGCGAGTGCGCGCGCTACCTGGAGGGCGCCACGTGCCTTGCTTGGGACAGCCGATACCGACACCGGCCCCAGTCGGACGACGCGACCTAGCAAGCCCAGCGGCATCCCCGAAGTGCCATTTGTCAGCCTGCAAGTAGCCAAGCCTGCGCCAGCTCCGGCGTTCGCGCCAGCAGCAAAGGTGTCTGCGCCCAAAGCTGCGCTGGCATCCGCAGCCGCTCCGGCGGCGGCGCCAGCGTTTGCCGAGGTACCAGCTGCAGGAGGACTAGAGCCGGCGCCGAGCGCGCCAGTGCCAGGTGCGCCAGCGCCAGGAGCGCCAGCGCCGAGCGCGCCAACGCCAGGTGCGCCCGCGCCAGGAGCACTAGCGCCAGGTACGCCAGCGCCACGTGTGCCAGCCGCTTGTCTGCCGACTGTACCAGCGGCTGCGCCTGCTTCTACAGCCGCGTGCGTCCCCATGCTGGCCTGCTGCGCACGCACAGTGCCACTTGGAGGCCGCACAGCAGACGGCAGCGCACGGTGCAAGCACGCTTTGGTGGCAGCCGGACGCCCAGCAGTGGCACAGAAGCGCGCCGAGCCAGATCAAGGGCGTCGCACGGAGGAGGCGCCGCGTCTGCCCCGCTCGTTTTGCGTGCTGGACACACCGGCAGCGCCAGCGGCGTTCTCGCCTCACGCGATGTCCTCGCCAATGACTACGATGCAGCTCAGCGCCGAGGTCATCTCGCTGGCGCTTCACCGCATGCCCGCGGTCTCCTTTGCAGAGCTTGGCGTGTCAATGGAGGCCACTCGGCAGGCGACCCAAAAACTGCTCCAATCGCGCAGGGCCAGCCAGCACGCCGCTGATGGCAGGCCAGCGTCAGACGCGGCAGCCGCGGTGCTCACCGCGTCCGCGCGACCTGCGCATGAGCGCAGGATGATCAGCACGCCTAACGCTGCGTTTTTGGATAATTCGCAGGGCATCGTGTTGGTCAACACGCAGGCCCCGCAGCGCATCATGTTCGACATTGGCGCCCAGCCAGTCCTCATCAACCTGTGCAACTTCCGTCAGCTGGGCCTCTCGTTAGCCGACCTAGAGGATTCGCCAACGCGGATCAACACCACGGCCGGCACATCCGAGACCGTCACCGGGCGCATGCGGCCGGCCCTTCGCTTCACCTGTCGGCTCGGCACTCCGGATTAGACGACCATCCACCGGCACGCGTTGGTCACTCGCTCTGAGACCTTTGACGTCCTCCTTGGCCAAAACGTTCTCTTTCCTATCGGCGCCGCAGTGGACAACTGGGTGGAGCGGGTCTTCTACCGACCCGACTAGCAGTCAGGGAAGACCCGCACTGCATCTGTGCCACTTGACATCTTGGATCGTCGCTCAGCTGAGTCCGCCCTCTATGGCTTCATGGCGCTGGACAACAATCGGTCCGTGGTTCAGATTGATAAGGGGGGAGCCAAGGATGACAAGGTCTTCGTCGACGCCGACTTACTGGAGACGCAGGAGGAGGATCCCGAGCTGTCTGGTGCCGAGCTCCACCTCACGCCCCAGGAGCAGGCTGACGCTCTGGCCGCACAAGCCAGGGAGACAGTACGGATCTACGCCGCGCATAACGCCATGATGCGTCAGATGGCGGCAGACGCCGTCGAGGTACACGCCATTGCCACGGCTGCCCTTAATGCTGTAGCGCACGCTCATGACGCTGCGACACTCGCAGCAGGCCATACCTAGGCCACAGCCTCCTGCGACGAGCGGACCCTCCTCAAGATCACACGTCCGCGTACGGCATGACGTGCCTGTGGGGGTCGCCATACGGTACCGCATGGCCTCCCAGTTGCCCTCACCCGCACCGTCGCACAGGACAGGCAACTTGTGGCCACGCATTACCACGTCTGAGGATGAGGTCATGAGGCAGGCAGCGTTCCCATGCAGGTCCGACGTCGCGTCATTGAGCAGCGAGGAGGAGGAGTGGCAAGAGTGGTCCCAGGAGGCCGCAGAGGAGCCCGCAGCCAAGCCGTCTGCAGAGCGTCCACCACCCACGCCTATAGCTTGCGTCCGACGCCAGCCTACAAGGCCTCCAGGCTTCAGCTCTCTCTCACACGTCAAGCCCATCCATGCGCCGGCGGGCCTAGTCGTCCGATACAGCACGACTGTTTGACCAGCAACGAGTGCCGTGACGTCACGGACTTGTTTGCTGGCAACAGCCTGGGCACAGGCTGGCCAGATCGCGCCTCCGCCAGCACCCCCTCCACGGCTCCTTTCTCCGCCATCGACCCGCGAGCCGGACGTGCGCAGCAGACAGTGGCCAGGTCCAGCATCCTCGGCCCTTGGCGTACAGGTCCTTCCCCCTATGCCGCGCCAGCTCTACGCTTCGCACGCCGCACTATGCCACTAGACCGGCGCGCACGCGAGGTCACTCCGATCCGCGAGCATACCAGGGCTGCCACCGAGGTCACGCCTCTGCGCGACACTCCCAGGGACGCACGGGAGGTCACTCCTCTTTGCAAGGAGAGAGAGGTCATTCCTTTGCGCGAGACGCGCTCGCGCTCAGTCACACCGCCGTATGACGGTCCGCGCGATCTCCGCACCCGCAAGCATGACGCACATGCTTCCTCCACCACTGCAGCCCACGCATTATACCAGACGCTGCCTGACTGGCCTGTCGCCGTCCCGCGCAGCCACATAGCCGGCGATTGGCCGTCTGGGTCACCTCCTCATAAGGTGGCCCGCATCGTTGCGCGGCCCCGCGGTCGTCATCCTCATACGCACGCCACACGCGCAGGGCTCATGCAGCGCAGCCAGCGGGAGCGCGTCCGACTCGCATCTCTTTCTCCGCTGCGCCCACGAGTCCAACTTGCCCCACGTCAACTCGTCCGTCCTCGACAGGCGGCACATTGGAACGAGCGCTCCAGTGCCCATCCAGGCGGATCTTTGTGAGCGTCAGCGTTCGTACTTCGATCAGCATCCCCAGCTGCCCTAGCGCACCGCCACAGAGCAGCTGGCCCACGCCGCTTCACACCACCCCGACTAAAGGACGAGGGACCGGTGGCAGCTGCAGTGCGTGCGCGACGCGCAGGCTCTGGCCTGCCCAGTGCCCGAGGAGGCATTGCAGGACGCGCGTGCGCGCTGGCACACTTATCAGGCGCATTCTTGCACGGCTCGCCTGCGGCCGCTGCTCGAGCGCATTCCTTGGCTTACTCGCCACTTCGCAGAGCTCGCAGTGGCGGCCCTCCACATGGCGCCCCATCAGCACAGTCTGCTGCGCTCCTACCCACCGTCAGCGCAAGCCGGCGATCCCGCCCTGGGCTGTCGCCCCCTTCCTACGCCTATCTACATCGCACAGCTCAACGAGCGTCCCGGCGGCATTGTCCTTGTCGAGCTCTTCGCCGGCATTGCGACAGGGTTGCTGGCCACCCTGCAGGCTGGCATCCCCCCGTACGTCGGTACGTCTACGTGGATCCCGATGGCAAGGCGCAGCAGGTCGCCCGCAGGCAGATGGCCTTGAGCCACAAGCGTTTCCCAGACCTCTTCCTTGAGCATGCCTTCTACCGCGCCCAGACTGACTGGCCCATAAACATCCGCAACATTACAGCCGAGCACATCACGCGCTTCGGGCCCATTGACCTCATCATTGCTGGCTGGGAGTGCCAGGGCTTCTCCATTGCGGGACGGGGTGGCGCGCTCGGTGACCCACGTACGGCCTTGTTCTGGCACCTGCTCCACGTCCTCAACATGGTTGAGGACCGCCAGCCGCCGCACACGCTCGCCTGGGTGTTGGAGAACGTGGCTGTCCGCCACGATTCTGGGCCCCACGTCAGCGCCAACTTTTCCCTCTGCAGCAGCTACGTCGGTCGTGAGGCAGTCATCGACGCCGCCCAGATCGGTTCCTTTGCGCATTGTGTGCGTGCTTACTTCACCAACCTGGCCATGCCAAGCACGCTTGAGGCATTAGCGGCAGCACATCTACGCCACACACGCAACGTTGACTCCATTCTCGACGTGGCGCGCCTGGCCCAGCGCGTGGTCGCCCTTCCGCATCCTTCTCAGGCCCAGTGTGAGGTTCTCCACGACGTCACGCGGGCGCTTCCTACGTTCGTGAGTCGCTACGACAGCACGGCCTACGTGGGCGACGTTCACAATTTCATGTGCTCATCGCACGTTTGTGGATGTTTAGTTCAAATATGCGTTAGAACTCTTAACAGCTTCTATTATGCAAGTTCTCTACTTCTTTCAAACAAAATTCCTCCTTGGGAACTCCTGAGCTCTAACTTTTCTATGATGCAATGAGAGAGAATCTCCTAAGCGTCGGCAGGAATGTGGCTTCTCGGCTATCCTGTGACCTTGGGAACTCCTTCTCCTTCGCGCTCTTCCTTCTCTTCTCCTTTCACTTCTGCGCTCCCTTATGCTTCTTGGCAAATGTGCAAGGCAAGAATGACGTAAGTTTGTGCGAGGCTCGTGCCTTACCCAAGTACCACGCACGCCATTCTTTCTTGAGAATTTCAATGTTTAGTCATAGCGTTCAGCATGCATGTTGTTCTTGCTGTCCCTCGTGACAGCTTAATTTATACAACGTCACTTAGCATGCATGCATGTCTCGTGACGGTCGCGCGTGACTGCTTAGCCTTTTGGTTAGCACGCACGCCTATGTGGCCCAAGAGCCCATGTCGCCCAAGGTGGCTGCTTAAGTCGTGGCAGTCTCACCACAGGTCCACGTCTGAGGTGGCCTATTACACACCCTCATTTGACTTGGCATTTGCCAGGGTAGTTGCACAGTCAGTGATGCCTTACTCGGCAATCGCTAGCGTGGACCATTTGCTGGTCCTAGCATGGTCAACTTTTTAGCAAATTTGGTTGTCAACCCCACCCAGCCCTGAGTGTCAATTTTGACTCATCACGCTTGCGCTTTCATGTAACTCGGACTTTAACTTTCAATGCTGACTACGCAAAGGTCAGTCATTTGGTCGGTGAGTCAACGTTGACATTTCGTACATGGGTGACCGTGACTTGCGTCACGCGTGCGACGCCGTCAAACTGATAACAGTCGCGACACCCGGATCCCTTCATGGTTGCATATATATTGCAATTTGCAACTTTGCCAATGCACTTGCCAATGGCGACAGCATCTTGATTTCACACCATTAAATTGCAGTAAGAATTCCGACGTGGACAGTGTTGTCGGAAGTCAGAAGTAAAACCAGTAGAATTTAGCAGTACCCGACAAAAGCGGCACACAATTTGCAAATGTGACGTACGAAGGCAAGCTTGAGGCAAGCTCTCCGGCTGTCTCCGGAGTCCAAACCATCTCCGGCAGAGGTATGGGGGAGAAACTTCCTAGCTTCAAGAACTCAGGGATCGATAGAGCGACCATTGACCAACATTTGAGAAGGCAAAGAGCGGCCGGAAGTCAAAGTAGTGGTTGTTTCACAGCAAGTTAGCAATCTAGAATCAATTTGACAATTTGCTGAATATCAAATTGAAGTTTGAAATGTGAATAATTTGAAAATTAGATTTCACATGTTCTCGAGATGCAAAATTCTCAAATGTATAATCCCTAGACCTAGATCTCATCAATATATATTTCACTTCGAGAAGTAGAAGCATTAGAGCAAATCATAGAAGTTAGATTATGCAGCTATATAAGATGAAAGAAGTAATGAGGAGAGTCATTGCAGTGGATTTACATAGTGCTGCGAGGTGTTGCCCGCAAATTCCTCTTCATGTCACACATTCGCTCTAAAGCGATTCAGCATAGAGCTGCTCAGAATTCTCACCTTCGCGCTCGTCTGCAAGCGCTTACAATAGCTAACACTCAAAATATAAACTCTACTCCTGCTACTGAAAATGGCGACATCAAGGAAATTCCTTTGAATAGTCAAAATCCTTATAATAGTGAGCAGCAGACCGAGATCCATATTGGTGAATCTTCACAGATAGCTACTCAGCGTGCTCTGTTTGAGCAGTGGTTCTAAGAATGGATTTCAGCCCGGGTTGCAAATGAGGGAATTTGTGAGTTGCCTGCTCCACCAGCACCTGGTGCTCGGATTGCTGCAGCGGTTTTGTGCAGGGCCCTTCTTTGGCATCTGTGACCCAGCAGCTGGGCTAACTGCAATAGCTGATTACTACCCTGGGTGAAGATAAGATCAACAAGATGATTGATAACGAAAAGTGGGCTCACGAAGTGAAGCGTATCAAGGCGAAGCAGGATATGATGGGTGACCAGAAGCTGTTGGAACCCAACCGTCTCCATATGAGGGCCTGCATTGAGATGGTGGATATGATTGGCGGCACTCAGCTGGCATTGGAGAAGCAGGACATTAAGGAAGCCAAAAAACTTCTGGCTGAAGGTTTGTCCTCTATTGCAAAACAAGCTAGGCAAATCAATACTGCTGATTTGCATGGTTGGAATTTGGTGGTGGAAGTTTCCAGGTTTATGAATTTGGGTAAGACTGATCATGAATAGGATGACAAAGTCACCAAGGCTGTAGCCAAGAGGAAGAAGCCTGAGCGTGCTACTATTCAAAAAGCTAAGTT
This sequence comes from Mesotaenium endlicherianum, assembly GCA_009602735.1. Lineage (NCBI taxonomy): Eukaryota > Viridiplantae > Streptophyta > Zygnematophyceae > Zygnematales > Mesotaeniaceae > Mesotaenium > Mesotaenium endlicherianum. The sequence goes on from WELA01011269.1 coordinate 96,760, forward strand.
TGAAGAACCTACTGCAAAACAACAAAAACAGCCTATTCCTCAAGCAGTCAGAGAAAGCTGGGTCTGCTTTACATGCAATGCCCCTGGTCATACTTTAAAGGATTGCCTCAATATTAAGCCCTTTCATCAAGTGGCTCCCCAGATGATGGCCAGCAGTATCTCCCTATGAACCTGCCTCCTCAGCGGTTCAACCCAGCATTCAACAGCTTCAATGGTCCTCCCAATCAGCAGTTTCAGCCTATGACCCAGCCTAGGCAGCCACCTCGGGGTCAAGCACCTAATCAGAGGCAGTGATAGCAATAGCCTAGTGTGGCAGATGATGTACTTTCCAATTATAAAGCAATTGTGGACCACTATTTAAGTGTCTATTATGATATGTGATTGATCTGATGCTTAGTTCTTCAGATTTGTTGATGGATGACATTTGATGAGTCAATCAGCTTATTTTGTCTAGTCTGAGACAATTAGACCGGTTGCATCTTGAGATTATCATGAAGATTAGTATGAAGTTCTGAAACAATCAGCAAGCTTGATTTAGAATTCTGGCAATATAGGTTCTTTTTACCTTCTTCCAGCAATGGAGGCAGGAGCTGATTGGATGCATTGTCTTTGCAGAGAATCTATAGATGTTGATGATTTCAAGTTCATGGTCCTCTTGGGTCGGGAAGAAGAATTTAAAGCTTCTGACCATGCATACTCTCTACCTGAGATCGTTGAATTAGCCAAAAGGCTGACTGACAGGGTAGCTTGGTGTAGGTCTTGGTGTGATAGCAATTTTGTCCTTTCTACAATTGCTAAAGGTTACAGACTAGAGTGGAAGGAGAGTTAACCCCCACCTTTTTTTAAAGAGAATCATAAGTCTATGGACAAGCACATTCAGTTTGCCAGAGAGGCTGTCCAGGAGTTAGTAGTCAGAGGAGCTGCTAAAATTTGGTCAGATCCAGAGCCTCTCCTTTGTGTCAGCCCTCTACATGTGGTAGAGGGGAAGAAACCAAGACTCTCTCTTGATCTCATGATTGTCAACAAGTTCCTCAAGCTAGAGGATTTCAATTATGAAGGTCTGTTAAAACTAGATGTCTTAGAATCCAATGATTACATGTTCTCCATTGACCTCAAGTCAGGATATCATCATATCCCTGTACACGAGACCTTTCACAAATTTCCGGCTTTTCAGCTGAAGGGCATTACAAATGCCTTTTCTTCTTTACCTTTTGGTCTAGCATCAGCTCCCCATGTCTTCATAAGAGTTTTGAAGGAGCTGGTAGGAAGATGGAGGGACAAATGAATCAATATCTTTCCGTACCTGGATGACTTTCCATGCTGTGCTAGATACTTGGATCTTCACCAGCAACATCTGAATCAGGTACTCAAAGACTTTTTTATGGCTGGCTTTATTGTGAACAAAAAGCTGTCTTGGAGCCCACCAGAGTACTAAAATTTTGGAAGTGGTGGTCAATTCCAAGTCTATGTGGCTGTACATAGATAACCAGAGGAAGCAGAAGCTCATGTCAGCTCTGGGCCAATTTGCAATACTGTTCCAAAAAGGTTTGCCAGTCAAAGTGAAGGTAGCTTCTATAGCAGGCCAGATCATCTCTATAAAACTTGCATTTAGGGTCATGACCAGCCTGTACACCAAAACTTGCATTTAGGGTCATGACCAGCCTGTACACCAGTGTAATAAATCACTATATTGGTAGATATAATGTTCATTTAAATATACTAGTTGTTTAAGTTCAGCCTGCTGAACTTCAGTTACTATTCAGTCCGCTGGAATTTAGCAAATTATCAATTTAACGACTTAGCCGGAAGCAACAGGCTGAAGTCAATTTAGGTCAGCTTGCTGACACATTCTTTGACAGCCAGCTGACTTCCGTTTTCAGTAGCAGCGAACTGCCTAGATATGCATTTAAGTGTGATATGCTAGATGAATGGCCAGATAACATCCTTGGAATGGATGTCGTGCGGTAAGAGGTCGGGTGCGTATCATCGACACAAGCAATATAATATGCAAGCAGGCTTTGCTGCAATGAAGTCTATAGTACATGTGGCTTTATAGCCAAACGACAGTCAAGCGTCAAATGTTTTAAGAGGTGTGTACTCTCCAGAGTGAGCACCTCAAGACTGTAATCTGGTAGGAAAACAACTAATGAAGTCTGGCCCAAAAGATCACTGGAAGCACATCATGATCTTCAAGAGTAGTCCTATGACAGAGGGTATAAGCTGTGACTTTGCTCACCACTTGTGAAGTTCTTCTAGTGACTGGAAGCCAGCAAGGCTTGCTCTTCACAAGAGAGAGACTAAGTGGTCCTGAAAACACAAGAGATAAAAGTGTAAGCTTTATTGATAATCTCTGTGACTTACAAAAATGGGACTTCTAAAGAGATGTTCCTCTAGGGACATCTCTAGCACTTATACTCCTCGAAACCCGGCGTCGTATGCGGCGGATCCAATGCATGTAGTCACTCTAGGAGGCTCTCCTATCTCCACTAATGAGTACAAGGCATGTACTAGCACTCCTATAGGCTAAGCATAACTCAAACCAATCAAAGCAAAGCACGTAAAATATGCTAAGTGTCTCTCATTGGTGGAGCTTACCTTGGGTAGTTCTACTTAGATACACCTCAAAAGTGAATCTGGAACTTGAGGAAGCTTCCTCTAAGGGTAGGTGATGCAGTCACCAAGTTATAGCCTCAATTATGCACTTATACCATGGAAATGCAGGACTTATGTAATCTAGAGGGCTCGCGGATTTGTGCGCACAAAGCTAGGGGTCCTTGGAGTCACGAATAGTCAACATTGTCACCTTTGGGTGCATTGAGTCACAAGTTGGCCATTTGGTGTGATTCCGCTAGGTGTCGAAAGGAGTGCGGACTAGATCGCGTCTATCTCGCTAGATAATTAACCAAATGACGCGAAACCGGTGCCATTCGGAAGATGCTTTGACGCGCTACACTTTGGTGACTTGGAAATCTAGAGAAGGTCAACATATGGATGCGTAAAGTGAATGCAAAGTTGGTCTTCCTAGGTTGATGGTTCACACACGTAGAGCTTGGTTTTGTACGTCAACCTCGACTTAATAAATCATGACAGCTGTCGTGCGATAGGAGGTCGGGTGCGTATCATCGACACAAGCAATGCATTATATGCAAGCAGGCTTTGCTGCAATGAAGTTTATAATACATGTGGCTTTATAGCCAAACGATAATCAAGCGTCAAATGTTTTAATTTCCCCCCCAGCTCTCTGCCACCAGCTGATGGGCTGTGATCGCTGTCTAAACCTAAAGTAGTGCAATCGCTACAGAACCAGTCTCCAGCTGGCACGCGGACCAGCGGCGGGTCAAGGCAGCCGACGTGGAAGCCGAGGTTGCAACTGTCGCAAAGCAGCATCCTGGCCTCCTGGCCGGGGCTGTGGCAGATCTGGCACGCCCAGTCCTTGGGCGGCCTCGCGTCGCGGGGACGAACCTGCACGTCAAGGTTAGGAAGGTGGCATGGTCCACAATTCTTTGTGTGGTCCTTGTGAAGATGGCCATCTTCGCCTTCTAGCTCAAGAACTCCTGACGCCAAGACACGCCTGACGCGTAGGATGACGGGCGAACTGCTGGTGTCGAGGGTGTTCTTTGTCTGGCGTTGCAGGTACACGAAGTCACCTGCGGAGAATTGGGTCATGGCATACCTCAGTGTGTCGCGGTGTTGAGCAATGCTGAGGTTGTCCATGGCCATGGGCATAAGGCGCCGAAAGAGCTGTGCACGCTGCCCGATAAGAGCGCTCCACGTCTCGGGACTGTCCAAGTCCAAAACGTTCTCGGCCACGGTCCTGGCTGCTGCGGGCAGGACTGGCTGTCGGCCGTAGAGAAGGAAGTAGGGAGATTGCAAGGCCAAGGAGGCCTGCTTACTGAACCTGTACCCCATAGCCAACCATGGGAGGGCGTCGTCCCAGTGGGTGCTGTCGTGGGCCAGGCAGTACTTTCGCAGCCCAAGCTTGACGGTTTGCACCATGCGCTCTACGAGGCCGTCAGCCTGGGGATGGTCGCGGGAGGTGGTGCGGTGGTCGATCATCGAGCGCTCTAGCAGCTTCTGAAAGTTGCCCTGGAACTCTTTGCCTTGGTCGGTGAGGACCTCAGCGCAGCCGCCAAAGCGGCTAAGGACCTGATCAAGGAAAGCCTGGGCAATCCCCTCACTGGCCTCGCTAGGCAACGGCACAAGCTCAATCCACTTGGACATGTTGTAATGAATCAGTATATTAGTGGATATGATATTCATTTAAATATAAATAGTTAATTAAGTCCTGCTGAACTTTAGTTAGTAGCCAGTCAGCTGGACTTTAGTTAATAGTTAGTCTGCTGGACTTTACATAATTATCAGTTTAATGACTCAGCCGGAAGCAGCAGGCTGAAGTCCATATAAGTCAGCTTGCTGACCCATTCTTTTACAGCCAGCTGACTTCCGTCCTCGGTAGCAGCGAACTGCCTTGACATACACCTAAGCACGATACGCTAGATGAATGGCCAGATGACCATCCCTATGATGGATGGCTATTCGGGATGATGGGAGATGGCGGTGGATTTGGTTAACCGAGGTCCTATCAACGTGGTTAACTCCCGGGTAGGCGGTGCCATCGCACTGACCGTTGAGTAGTAAACTCATTCCATGTACATATGCTAGGCATTGCTCTCGAGTTCGGCATTCGGAAACAAGGCCAACTCTCCTGTACAGCTTACTGAGAGAGATCTGAATCCAAGGCGAGAAGCCATTGATACGCACTGTCTTCTAACCTTGCTTATGTATGAGTTTACTGATTTGCATTATTGATGCTAGTTTACTCGCATTTGACTTACGAGTATTATTCACTGCTAGTGTATTGTCCTTTGCCGTTTAACCAGTTAACGGAAATTACCATAAAGATTACTTGCTGATATAAAGATCTTTATTAATTGTTAATCGCCTATTTGGTAAGTCGATTCATTTCAGTGGTATCGGAGCAGTTATCACAGTCTTCTTTGTATGGTAAGGACAAGGTCTCAAACTAGCAACTCCCGAGACATGGAGAACCAGGATAACGAGAATGTCGAAAACCAGGCGGAAAGCCATGTAGCGGGAAACCGTACCTATTCGGAAGCAGTAGCGGATACTGCAGCTAGGGAGGCTGCAGATGAGGCAGCTGCTATTGCCTCAGTCGCAGCTCAGCAAGCTGAGGAGGAGATAGCCAGACTAGAAGCTGAACAAGTAGCAAAGGCCGCTGAAGATATACAAAGGAGGGAAGGACAGCCAGCTGACGAGCGCACTGTTGAAGAACTTATGGCATCAAGGGCCAATGTTCTGAACCCACCTCCTGCCGTACAACTCAATGTACCCCTAGGTCAAATACGTGACCGGCTGAATGCGGCAGGAATTGCTGCTGCAGGAGCAAGAGGGATTGTTGAGGACACTACTCAGCGAGTAGATGCCAATGCTGCTGCTGCATTTGCTAATCTACCACCCCAAAATGTAGACTTGGGAGCATTGTTCGTTCAGATGCAGTCGCAAATGGCGACCATGTATCAGTCCCAGCAGGAGGACAAAAGAATCATAATGTCCCTACTCCGGGACAGAGACCAACTGGGGTCTCACACCACTAGTGGTGGTGGCCGAGGGCCTAGTAAGCCCAAGCCGAAACCTCCCCAGGACTATGATCCTGAGGGAAACAGAAAATATTACCTGATCAAGTTTCTCGCGGATGTTGAGCAGTGGCTGGAGAACTACCCAGAACTGCAAGATTACGAGAAGGTCAGGCACACCGGTGCGCTACTGAAAGGCAGTGCCGCAGACTGGTGGCTTTACTGGAAGGAAGAGCGTAAGGCTCGGCAACTCGGTGACCCTACGTGGGTAGAGTTTGTCGAGAAGTTGCATGAGAAGTTTGATGTCATCAACCAGCAGGAGAAAGCTATCTATGCGATGATCTCCCTGACACTGAAGCAGACCACTTCAGTTGCTGAGTTTGCTCAAAAGTTCCAAGAGAACATGATGAAGCAGCCTGATTTGCCAGAACGGTATAGGATAGCATACTTCAGGTATGGCTTGAAATCCGAGGTCTCTGGTCATTTTGCTGAGAAAAAGTATGAGAAACTGGCTGACTTGATCCAGGATGCTGACGCCTGGGATCAGCAGCAGTTCAATCACAAGCGCCAGAGTAACGCTTTGGTGTCTAAGATTGTCAAAAAGCCCCACGGTTCCTACAATGCAGTTGAAGGAGACCAGGCTGAGGATAATCAGGGTGATGAATATGAGTATGAGTACAATGCTATTCAGTCTAGAGGTAGAGGTGGTCCCTCTCGAGGTGGCTATGGAAGGGGTGGTGGTAGGACTAAGCCGAGACCAGCCTCAGCAAAATCTACTTGCTACCATTGTCAGCAGAAAGGCCACTACAGAGAACAGTGTCCGGTCAAGCACCTGCCTAAGGTCGACAGAAAAGACCAGCCTTTAAAAGACAGCAACAGTCAGTAATCCAGTCTACTGACTGTGAGGATGCTAGAGATAGTGAGTCGTCACTAGCTGCCCTCGTAGCAGGTATTATGGGTCCTGCTGAACTGGATTCACTATGCATGCCTGACAAACAGATAAAGGAGACCATCAGTAATATAGACGTCCAGAGAGTGCACACTCTGGATGCTCTTGTTCCACCTGATGTCCAACATTTCTTTGCTACGTCAGGAGAACAATGCGAAAGTCAAGAAAAGACAGTCCCCCCTATCCTACTGCATTGCATGATTGAAGGTAGGAAGGTGAGGGCATTTGTTGACGGAGTGGCGTCACATACTTTTATCCAGAAGGACTATATAAGCGGCTAAGGCTGCTTATTGTCACTCAAGGGAATAGAAAGATATTTCTTGGAGATGCCTAAAGTATCCCGGGAGGAGTTATAACCAAGCCTATTGAGGTCCAGTAAGGTTCTGGCATTGCAGTTCTAACCGAAACGCTTACATTTGAGGTACTCAACACTGGCTTTTATGATCTCGTGCTAGGCAGGTCCTGGCTTAATAGACATCAAGCTGAAGTGTGTTGGAGCAGAGGTACAGTTAAAGTGAGAGGAGCCAGTGATGGGCAGACTGACTTGGCACCCACCAGTGCTCTTCCTCTTGTCCTGTGTGGATGGCAAATGAAGGAAAAGAAGAGGCTTCCAGAAGGATGCAAGTTGCTGAATGCAATGGAGTTCGTCAAAAGCTGGAACCAGAAGGAAGACAGAATGTTCTGTCTGCTGCTAAGAGAGGTACCTCCTCAACCTGAAGAAGTGGTTGAGAAAAAGGTAAGCCCTCCGGAGCACCCTACTGCTGCAAAAATTGTTGCTCAGTACACTGATGTATTTAATATGCCTCCAGGACTACCCCCTAAGAGGGAAGTAGATCATAGGATTGATCTATTACCTGGGAGTCAGCCACCTTGGCAACGCACGTATGGCTTGTCCTATGTGGAGAGCGAGGAGTTGAAAACACAGATTGCAGAGCTTGAGGAAAATGGTTATATTTCTCCCAGTAAATCACCTTACGGCGCACCCATCCTATTTGTTAGGAAAAAGGATGGCAGTATGCGGATGTGTGTAGATTACAGAGCTCTGAACAAAATTACGATAAAAAACAAGTACGCCTTACCCAGAATCAAGGACTTCCTTGTTACCCTGTCTGGCGCTAAGGTGTTCAGTAAGATAGATCTTAAGAGTGGTTATCATCAAATCAGAATTGCTGAAGGGGATGAACACAAAACTGCTTTCCGCACACGCTATGGACACTATGAGTTCAACGTGATGCCATTTGGACTGACTAATGCTCCTGCTACCTTCATGGGTGCTATGAATGACATTTTCAGACCTTATTTGGATAAGTTTGTGCAAGTTTTCCTGGATGATATTTTAATTTTCTCTAAAGATGAAGCTCAGCACATTGAACACTTAAAGACAGTCCTGGACACTCTGCGGAAAAATCACTTATATGCTAAAATGAGCAAGTGTGATTTCTTTAAGGAAAGTATTGAATTCTTAGGCCACGTTGTCAGTAAAGAGGGCATCAGTGTGGATCCTAAAAAAGTCCAGACCATAAGGGACGCGCCAGTACCACAGTCTGTCTCTGAAGTTAGATCCTTCCTCGGGTTGGCTAACTACTATAGGAGATTCATTGAGAATTATTCCACAAAGGCCAGTAAACTGACTGACCTTACTAAGAAAGACATCGAGTATGTGTGGGGGGAGGAGCAGCAGGCTGCCTTCTAGACCCTTGAAGATGCCCTTTGTTCTGCCCCAGTGCTAGCCGTGTATGACCCCAGCAAACCAGTGCAGGTGGTTATTGATGCCTCTGACTTTGCTATGGGTGCTATTTTGTTGCAGCCTGCTGACAAAACCACAAAGGATGGTAAGATACGGCA
>WELA01011269.1:115607-125607 GCA_009602735.1 Mesotaenium endlicherianum
TCCCCCCCCCCCCCCCCTCTCCCTGTGGCAGTGATGTCCTCGAGGGACGAGATGACAGTGGTGGTGAAGTGCCTCAGGCTGGGGGCTGCTGACTATCTGGTCAAGCCCCTGAGGACCAACGAGCTGCTCAACCTGTGGACGCACATGTGGCGCCGGAGAAAGACGGTCAGTCCCTTGTTGCTGGCCTGTTGACCTCACCTCTACCTCCCTCGTGCCCCACTCCCCTTGGTCCCCCCTGGTCTTGGCGAACCCCCCTTGCATCCCAGTCCTGTGCCGCTCTCTCTGCTCTCTTTGTGCGTGCAGTGTGTGAGTGTGCACAAAAACGCAAGGCCTCTGTGCGCTCGCTGACCCTGAAAGACCGCAGGAGCGCTGTGAAGCTCTGGTGGAACGGCAGGGCCTGTCTCTGCCGGCAGTTTGCGAGCGGCATGGACATGCAAAGCCACCGTGTGCTCGCTCACCTAGGTTGGAACGCTGTGAAACCCTCGTGGAATGACAGGGCCTGTCTGTCTCTCCAGCCCTGCACCAATGAGAGGCCTTGTTGCTCCACGTGCCATGGCCGCAGAGCTGCGCCCCTGCGGGCAGCGTGCGCCGTCGTGCTGTTTCCAGACCGTTCCTCCCCTGAGTCTCCCGTACATGCCGCCGCCTCAAATGGGGTCTCGGTCGGAGACACGTGTCGACTTGGGAGCTGACGCAACGCCCCCGTGCCTGTGCGTGCGCACTGTGCGTTGCATGCACCGCCCGCCCGCCTGTGCGATTTCGTGCGTGCGTGTGTGCGTGTGTGTGCGTGTGTGTGCGGGTTGCGCGGGGCTACAGCTCGGAGAGCGGTACCGCGTGAGTGGGCTGAACATGAACGACCCCCCCCACGACCTCCTGTTCCCCGACACCAGCGAGTCCAACACGGGCAGCACAGACCTGTTCTCCGACGACACCGACGACAGGAAGGCCGCCCACCTGAGCGAGCACGGGGGCAGCCTGGTGGAGGGCACCAGCGCCGCCCACGACGACAACCACAACAAGCGCCAGGAGGACTTGCTGGTGAGAGACCCAGCAAATTTTTCCGTCCCTAACCCCCATGCACCCGTTTCCTTCCCCCCCCTCTTTCCCATGTTTCCGTCCTCCCTTTCTCCCCTCCCCCCCACCCCCCTGCCTTCCCCTTCCTCCTCCTTTTCCTGCGCTCCCTCGTCCAGTGCTGAGGTATGCGTGCAATGTCACGTCCCTCGCACATTGCAGTCACGTGCGTCGGCTGGTTGTCTGTTACGAGCGTCCAGACATGCGCACTTTGCGCACTGTGCTTCTGTGCTGTGTGGTGTGATGTCAATGTGTACCTCCGTTTGTGTGACTTTGCAAGTGCACCCTGGCGTCTCGCGCGCTTCCTGCACTCGCATGCAAGTGGTGGCACGAGTGCACGACGATATGGCCCTGTTGCCCGGGGCAACCCGCTTTCAGAGAGTCCCCGGCATTCAAGTTCACCCACCAACCCGCCAATCGATCTGGTTTAGGGCTGCCTTAGCGCACAGGAGAAGGAGCAGTGTGGCGTCGGCAGTGCCTCTTTATCGCTTCGCTGCCAGCCATAGGGTGCTGGGGTGTCATGCTTCTTGGAGCAAGCATACTTAGCACGTGTGCATGTACGTGCCCCCCGGCACCCTCAAGGCGTGCTCTCAGGACGTGCTGTGCTGTGCTCCCCCTCTGCCCTTGTCCAGCCGCACAAGTGAGCGTAGGTGTCACCCGAACAAGCGTCACCAGTTCTCACGCGATCTACGGGCCCTCACGCTGTTCCTTGTGGTCCATCCACGCGCGCTCGCACTCGCACTCGCACTCGCACTCGCACTCGCGCGCCGAGCATGACCATTGCGGTTGGATGCCCGCGTGGCGGGCCTGCTAGGGCCCCTTCTCACCCACCCACCCGCGCGCACACGCACACGCAACACACGCGCAGAGTGCCATGCACACGCACTGTCACTCACAAGCGCACATACACGCACACAGGCACACCCGCATGTACATGTACACACACACACACACACACACACACACACACACACACACACACACGCACACGCACACGCACACGCACACGCACACACACACACGCACGCGCACGCACACGCACGCGCACGCACACGCGCACACACACACACAGAGCAGCCGCAGCCGGATAACAGAGCGTGCCTGCCACTGTCTTGCCTGTGCAGCAATACGCCAACCTGCCTGCGCTGGAGCTGTCGCTGAAGCCGGCCTCCTCCTCCTGGAGGCTGCAGGAGGGCGGCGGCGGCGGCGGCAGCAGTGTTGTCGCAGCCCGGCCCAAGGAGGACCGGGCGGCAGGGAGGAAGCCCTCCTCGGGTGAGTGCCGCTCTCCTCCTCTTCATGCAGAGGTCCCAACCCTCCCAATCCATGGCCACCACCACCATGGCTGCGCGAATCTCCCCTGCGAATCTCATCTTTGTCCTCATCATCCTTACTATCATCAGGAGGCACCACCCTTCTCTTGGCCCTTCAAAGAGAGAGCCTGCGCCTGCGCCTGCGCCTGAGCCTGATCCTGCGCCTCCCCGGTAGCTCAGGGGGAAGGCCATTATGAGAGCGCGAGGGCCGAGCGCGACGTGGCATGCATGACTTTGAGGCGTGGGGAGTCGCGCACGACTGGCTGCCCGGCTGGCTGGCTGTCTGGCGGCGGCAAGCTGGCCGGGAAATGGGGACGGGTGCATTGCCCATGGGCATAACATTGGGATGCTTCGCCAGCGCCGCTTCCCTCCCTCTCGGTAGGTTGTAAGAGATGACCCGGGCCTGTGAGCAATTTTTCCACCCGGGGGGTAAAGGTCATACTCTTCTTCCTTCCCCTGCGTGAGCGCTGTGCATCTGTAGCCATCGCTCGCTTGTGGTGCGTTTCCTGCTGGCTTCTTGGCGGCAGTTACGGACGTGCGAGTGCGAGTGCGAGTGCGAGTGCCCGCGCTGGCCGGGGGCGCAGCCGAGGCTCACCCTCGGAGGATGTGCATGTCCTTATGGAGCACTCAGGCCTGTTGTCGCGACCTGCTCAGCGTGTAGGCACACTGCGCTCTCNCGTCCCTCGCACATTGCAGTCACGTGCGTCGGCTGGTTGTCTGTTACGAGCGTCCAGACATGCGCACTTTGCGCACTGTGCTTCTGTGCTGTGTGGTGTGATGTCAATGTGTACCTCCGTTTGTGTGACTTTGCAAGTGCACCCTGGCGTCTCGCGCGCTTCCTGCACTCGCATGCAAGTGGTGGCACGAGTGCACGACGATATGGCCCTGTTGCCCGGGGCAACCCGCTTTCAGAGAGTCCCCGGCATTCAAGTTCACCCACCAACCCGCCAATCGATCTGGTTTAGGGCTGCCTTAGCGCACAGGAGAAGGAGCAGTGTGGCGTCGGCAGTGCCTCTTTATCGCTTCGCTGCCAGCCATAGGGTGCTGGGGTGTCATGCTTCTTGGAGCAAGCATACTTAGCACGTGTGCATGTACGTGCCCCCCGGCACCCTCAAGGCGTGCTCTCAGGACGTGCTGTGCTGTGCTCCCCCTCTGCCCTTGTCCAGCCGCACAAGTGAGCGTAGGTGTCACCCGAACAAGCGTCACCAGTTCTCACGCGATCTACGGGCCCTCACGCTGTTCCTTGTGGTCCATCCACGCGCGCTCGCACTCGCACTCGCACTCGCACTCGCACTCGCGCGCCGAGCATGACCATTGCGGTTGGATGCCCGCGTGGCGGGCCTGCTAGGGCCCCTTCTCACCCACCCACCCGCGCGCACACGCACACGCAACACACGCGCAGAGTGCCATGCACACGCACTGTCACTCACAAGCGCACATACACGCACACAGGCACACCCGCATGTACATGTACACACACACACACACACACACACACACACACACACACACACACACGCACACGCACACGCACACGCACACGCACACACACACACGCACGCGCACGCACACGCACGCGCACGCACACGCGCACACACACACACAGAGCAGCCGCAGCCGGATAACAGAGCGTGCCTGCCACTGTCTTGCCTGTGCAGCAATACGCCAACCTGCCTGCGCTGGAGCTGTCGCTGAAGCCGGCCTCCTCCTCCTGGAGGCTGCAGGAGGGCGGCGGCGGCGGCGGCAGCAGTGTTGTCGCAGCCCGGCCCAAGGAGGACCGGGCGGCAGGGAGGAAGCCCTCCTCGGGTGAGTGCCGCTCTCCTCCTCTTCATGCAGAGGTCCCAACCCTCCCAATCCATGGCCACCACCACCATGGCTGCGCGAATCTCCCCTGCGAATCTCATCTTTGTCCTCATCATCCTTACTATCATCAGGAGGCACCACCCTTCTCTTGGCCCTTCAAAGAGAGAGCCTGCGCCTGCGCCTGCGCCTGAGCCTGATCCTGCGCCTCCCCGGTAGCTCAGGGGGAAGGCCATTATGAGAGCGCGAGGGCCGAGCGCGACGTGGCATGCATGACTTTGAGGCGTGGGGAGTCGCGCACGACTGGCTGCCCGGCTGGCTGGCTGTCTGGCGGCGGCAAGCTGGCCGGGAAATGGGGACGGGTGCATTGCCCATGGGCATAACATTGGGATGCTTCGCCAGCGCCGCTTCCCTCCCTCTCGGTAGGTTGTAAGAGATGACCCGGGCCTGTGAGCAATTTTTCCACCCGGGGGGTAAAGGTCATACTCTTCTTCCTTCCCCTGCGTGAGCGCTGTGCATCTGTAGCCATCGCTCGCTTGTGGTGCGTTTCCTGCTGGCTTCTTGGCGGCAGTTACGGACGTGCGAGTGCGAGTGCGAGTGCGAGTGCCCGCGCTGGCCGGGGGCGCAGCCGAGGCTCACCCTCGGAGGATGTGCATGTCCTTATGGAGCACTCAGGCCTGTTGTCGCGACCTGCTCAGCGTGTAGGCACACTGCGCTCTCTGGCTGCATTTGTTGAAAGGCGAGGAAAGGGAGATGCCTCGGGGTTTGAACATTGAACAGCTTGCACAAACACATGCACGGGAGAGCGCGCATTGGCTTGCCTGGCGGGTCTGATCCTCGGGCATTCCTCACAGCGTGGTACTAAGTCCCCCGGCAAGCAAGCGAGCAGCCTCTCTCAAAACTTCCTCACGCTCTCTCTCCCGACTGTATGCTGTGCATCTGCTCCCGGCCGGCAGGGTTCCTGCCGCCCCCGGCGAGGGGGGAGGAGGCGCGGGCGGCCGGCCACTCCTCCGCCTTCCTCTGCTATGCGGAGGCTGGAGGCAGCGGCAGTCGGTACGATCGCTCCAAGCCGGGAGAGAGGTGGAGCGTGGGCACGGGGCCACCTGGCCCCCCCACGCCCGTCCACATGGAGGACTCCCCCGCCCACAGGGGCGGCTGCTCCAGCGCCACGCTCGACTTCCAGCAGCAGCAGCAGCAGCAGCATGAGGAGCGCAACAGCCCCATGCGAGTGCGCGGCGGCTACCAGGACCGCCAGATGTCGGGCCCCAGCGACCAGCTCACGCTGGCCACGCCCCTGTCAGAGTTCTATGGCGGCGGCGGCAAGTGGGAGGGCCAGGGGGGGCGACGCGGCGGCGCAGGAGGAGAGTACAGCACTCCTCATCCCCATCCCCATCACTCCCATCATTCCCATCCCCGCCATGCCCACGTCACCCATGCGCACGCCCGTGGCAGGTCCCGCTCGCCCGGCGGCGGCGGGGGCGGCGGCTGCGGCGGCGGCCGGCACCAGCACCAGCACCAGCAGCAGCAGCAGCAGCAGCAGCAGCAGCAGCACCACCACCACCACTACCCGCCGCAGCAGCAGCAGCACTTCGAGCTCGCCGGCAGCCACAGCCACAAGGCCAGGTTCGGTGGCAGCAGCGTCGAAGAGAGCGGGAGAGACAGGGAGCGGGAGCAGGAGCAGGAGTCGGATTATGACGGCAGGGTGGCGGCGGCGGCAGCGGCGGCGAAGCACGGCATGCCAGCCATGAGTGGCAGCGGTGGCGGCAGCGTTGGGCGGCAGGCGTACTCAGGGGGCAGCGGGCAGCTGGACGTGCACAGCCACCACCATCACCACAGCCACCAGCACCAGCACAACCACAACCACCACCTGCCCCTCGCCCCCCCGCACCACACCCACCACCACACCCACCACCATCAGCAGCTGCAGCAACAGCAGCAGCATGAGAACCGCGAGCGGTACGCTGAGAGCAGCTGCGACGTGGCGGCAGAGGAGAGCGCCAGCCGGACTGCCCTCCCCCTGGTGGAGCACCTGAGCGCCCCCGAGGGGCTGCGAGACGGCCACCGCGACAGGGACAGGAGGAGCGGGGACAGGGACAGGGACTGCCTCAGAGACGGGTTCCATGACAGCAGCAACGGCAGCGCGGCCGGCAGCAACGGCAACGTCCGCGACTCCCTCATGATGCGCGGCCCTGGGAGCAGCAGCGGCGGCGGCAGCGGCGGCGGAAGTGGTGTGTTTACAGAGTCGGGCGGCAAGAGCGAGTTATCCCGAGACTACGATCCCCACTTCCCCGGAAGCGCCAGGTGGGGGGGAGCCATGGGGCCTCCCAGCAGCGGCAGCCAGGGGGGGGGAGGGGGGCACAGCGCCGACAGCCCGAGTGGCTTGTCCAGGAGCAACGCCGCCGCCTACATCCCCAACCACCTGGCGCTGCTCAAGTACCGCATTCCACCTGGCATGCATCCGGAGTTTGGGGAGATGCTGCCCCCCGCCCTGCCGCTGCACCTGGCGTCCTCCCCCCTGCCGCCCCACGGCCCCAGGCACATGGGGCCGGGTGGCGCCGCGCTCCACGCGCTGCCCGGGCTGCCCCCCCGGCCGGCCGGCCTCCCCCTCGCCATGCACCCCTCGGCGGTGACCCCGCAGACCTCCTTCGCCATGTTCCACGGAGGGGGCCACGAAGACTCCTCGGTGACCATGCCAGCTGGCATCATGGGGAGCCACCACCACCCGATGAGGTCCCACGCGCACGGGATGTCAAATCCTCCTCCCCCGCCCCACTTCTACGCATCAGTGGGCCCCTCCCTCAGCCACTCGTCGCCCCACCTGCCCCCCCACTCCCCCCACTCGCACTCCCACTCCATGCCCCCTCCTTCCTCGCAGCCTCCGTGGCCGGGCCTGCCCGTGCCCATGTCGGTCTCCGCGGTGCCTGCGGCGCCGGGGCAGGGGGGCGTGGGCGGCGACAGGAAGCTGGAGCTGGCCGAGCGGCGGGAGGCGGCCCTGAACAAGTTCCGGCAGAAGCGCAAGGACCGCTGCTTCGAGAAGAAGATCCGCTACGTCAGCCGCAAGCGCCTGGCGGAGCAGCGCCCCCGCAACCGCGGCCAGTTTGTGCGCCAGACGTCTGGCGGCGACGGGGCCAAGGGGGAGGACGACGACGACGAGGAGGAGGAGGACGAGGAGTTTGAGGACGACGCCGCTCTGGCCCAGGGCTCGAGCGATGTGGCAGAAGCTTAGCATAGGAGGGGGAAGAGTGAGAGAAAGAGGGGAGGGGGGGATGTGTTTGTAGAAAAGATGGTGATGTTTCGTATGAAAGCCCTCCTCTCTCTTGCAGCTTGTTTGAGACACATCTACATCTGTAACGGGGCCATCTTTGCTGCTGGGTGATTATGAGAAGGCTATGGATTCTTAGCGTGCCTACCACGAATATTTTATTTTGCGGGTCAATTGATAGCCTCTGTGGTGCGAGCATCTTGCTCAGGATTGGCTCTTAGATTTTTATGGTGATCATTTAAGCTATTTAGCTTGTTTCCTACTTTATCGGCACACGCACCGGGCCCTCTGAACATGCCGCCATAAGTTGGCCGTTGTGCTCATTGTTGACAATTTATCCCTCGGCCTGTAGGATTTTGGTATCGTGTACACAATGGACCAAGTGCTGGAGGCCTCTTCATTTCCTTTCTTGAATGACTGACGAGTTGTGCTATTGATGAGTGAGATACTGCTGCTATCATGTTTTCCATTCATTCTAGCTGGTACTTCAGAGCCAAATGCGCCCAGTATATAATTGTGACAAAAATGGTAGCTGTCCAAAATGGGGGGGCTAGCTCTGTCCTTGTCAGTCTACTTCAAGCTTGTGTAGTTTTTGATTGAATTGAGAGCAGCAGGGGCACGTGCTATTGACATGCAGTCATGCTCTGAGTCCTCTCTACTGGCAGTATATGCCACTGGAAACTTGCCTGCACACTTGTCATGCGTGAAACTTGGGGAGTAGATGAAGCCCGCAACACAAGCTACTTTGCCTTTTACTCCACGCCTTTGGTGCATACGCCGGCAAGGCGGGAGAATAAGAAAGACGCACGGATGTTGTGCAGAATGACGTGATAAAAAGTCACTGTGTTGCAGTCACAACGACAAAGAGCACAGCGGTTTCCTTCATACGCGTGCGAGCACGCCTGGTTGCCAAACTTATCTGGAATAAGCAGAGTATCGTCTTTTGAGACCGAAGGAATGCATGTGCTCCTAGCCAACTTTACATTTTTGAGAGGGGAGGCAGCCAGGACCCTGACAGGGGGTCGTCTGGCAACGACTGTGGAGCTGCCACGTGGACGCGATGCCATGACGAGTTCAAGACACCCCTGAGATTCCAAATGCTCATCACGTCTTCTGGCTGCGTGTTGGAGGAGCTGTCCACCTGCAGGCAGAACGTACAATGCGAGAAAAGGATGAGCAAGGACAGCGCAAATCGAGGCTGGGAGTGCTGACGACAAAGGGGGACAAGATATGACACCCGCTTTCAGACCCTACCGGCACGAGGGTTTCACTGGCGGCAACATATATGTGAGAACCTCACAGCTAAGAAAGTTCACCAACAAAGAAAGAAATGCGACTGAGGATGTTCGGGAGCCACCACCGAGTCCCATGTATTTGGGAACGCTCGTCGAGTCACGCTCCGAGCACAAAGGAGCGATCGTGCATGTGCCTGAAAGAACATACACTCGCCTTGCAGTGAACCATACCCACTCCCCTGACCATGTCGCCCTTGGCTTTAGTTTATGACACTAGAAAAATGCTCAGTCGCCGTTGCGACGAGGACAGACTCTCAAGCGCGATTGACCTTGCCAGCTGGCAGGCAGGCAGGTGGGCGGGCGGGCGGGCAGGTCGCGAAAGCAGCTCCAGGGGCCTCTGCAGCCAGCTAGGGAGCAAGCGGGAGGAAGGGAAAGAGGGAGGGAGGGCGGTAGGGAGGTAGGACCCCAGGGCTTGGGAGGGAGGGAGGATGGGAGAGGCCAGGGGAGGTTGGCTGAGGCCTGTAGTGGGCTGCAAGAGCTGAGCTCAGCTGAGTTGAGCTGAATGGAATGGAATGGAGTGGGGGTGGGGTGAAGGCGCTTACAGCTCGGACAACGATGTCGCACGGGGTCTGCAGGACAGCTGGCAGCTCCCAGAGCACCCAGGCCCACTTCTCGCGCTGAACGTCGTCGTCCGCCACGTAGGCGTCCCCTGCCCGCAAGGTGTCGCCCTCGTCGCGCTGGGCCAGTCGCCTGGCCTCCTGCCAGGTGGCGCCACCATCCAACGACACATCGACGCGCTCGATGCCCCGGCCGCCGCCCGAGAGTGCATATCCCCTCACTGTCATCTGCTCCTCCAAATAGGGGCACAAAAAGAAAAGGAAAAACAAAAAGTAAGAGAAAAAAACAAGAGTTGAAATCAAAAGAACCACAAACAATACATGAAAAAGTGAGCTGCCAAAGGGCACTATGCTGATGCTTGCAAACGGCCGACAGAAAGCCGTAACACGCACAAAATCAACTGCCTGTCCTGCTTCCTCAATGCCAATGAATGACAAGAAACAAAAGCATCCTTGCACAAACGCGCATACACACAAACGAGGGACCCTTTGAAGAGCTCTCGGGTCAGGGTGTGTGGCCAAGGAGAGCAACAGGATCCCACTCCAACAGCATTTGTAGTCCACAAGGCGACCAACGCGCGCACACAAGCACGCATTTGCACGCGCATATCTGTGTGTGTATGTGTGTGTGTGTATGTGTGTGTGTGTGTGTGTGTGTGTGTACGAGATGTGTGCTGATGCAGGCAGATGTATGAGTGTCAACATACA
>WELA01011269.1:146513-158340 GCA_009602735.1 Mesotaenium endlicherianum
CCCCCCCCCCCCCCCCCCCCCCAACGCAAGCCAAATTGGAAGCCAGGAGCCACCCGGTGATGACGCCTGGATCCAATTCCTCCCCAAATCCTCCCCCTTCTTTAGCTCGTGGACATGTGACATCTGCTCTCATTGTGACGTGTGTGTAGAAGTCTACTCTGGATGAGTTGGGCAGTCGACCGGATCAGTCGAAATCCTCACCCCACTGCCGGGGGAGGTTGCCAGGTCAGCACGTACCACGGAACGTAGCGCCACCTGGCAGCGTGCTGCGCGCAAGAGCATCGTGGAGGGAACGGCCTCTCAGCTGCATGACTCCACGTGGCGGCTATTTCCAGAGCTGGCGGACTCCATCACTCCATGTAAAAGGATGCCCTCCTTTGCTGCAGAGTTCTGCTCCAGGCCTGCCAGGTGTCCTGCCTTGCAGGCAAGCTGTGATAGCGCAGCGTCGTTGCCAGGTGGCACCGGGAGTCAAGACTTTTCCCTGTTTGCAGCATGAAGTAGGGTCCGCGACTTCTTCCCCTAGAATCCTTGACACCTTCATCCTCTCAAGTGCTTCATGCGCCTCTTCTCTCGCCAGCTTAAAAGGCGTGCGCGCCCCTCCCTTCATCCCCCCCTCTCTCCCTCCATTTCTCTCCTTTCATCCTCCCTCTCTCCGTCACTTCACCCTCTCCTCTTGCCCTCCCTTTCTCCCATCTCCCCCCTTTCCTCTCCCCCCCTCTCCCTCCCTCGCTTCCCCCCCTCTCTCCCTTCCTCGCCCCCTCCCTTCCTCCTGCCTCGTGTGACTAAGAAGCGCATGCAGTTCTCGTTTGTAGAGGGGCGTAAGCAAGGACAAGCAAGCAAAGCAAGCGGAGATGAAGCGGAGGAGAAAGAGGAGGAAGAGCAGCAAGGCGAAGAGCGAGGGCGCCAGCAACGGCGCTTTGCAGGCCCCTGGCAGCAATGGCAGTCGCAGCAGCCGCAGCAGCAGCAAGAGGAGGAGAAGGAAATGAGCAGCAGCAGCAGCAGCAGCATCAGCAGGCAGGCGCGGCTTCCCCCGCCGCTGGGCCCCTCCCACGTGGCCAGCGCCCTGCAGGCTCTGGGCGCCCGCCTCACATGGGGCCTCGCCGCTGCCGCCTCCTCCGCTTCGCACATTCCCTCTTCTTCTGCTGAGGTGGCCGGTGCTGAGCCAGAGGACTCTGTTAACCACGCGGGTACCGACGTTGGAGAGGGGGAGGAGGAGAGGGGAGGCGCACCGCTGGCGTCGAGGCAAGTGCGCGCGGGTGTAGAGGAGGTGGAGGTGGGGGTGGGAGTGGGGCTAGGGGTGGAAGTGGGGGTGTTGACGGCGGAGGAGACGGCCGCGGTGGCGGGGCAGCGCGTGCGCTGTGTGGCGCTCCTGCTCAAGCCCCCGGTGCGTACTCTTTCCTGCCTTTGCCTTCTATCGTGAAATACCAAGCCTCAAATTACTCTCTGTGGGTATGCGGCACGCACTTACGCTGCCAGGGTGTTGAGGGTGCAAGAGTGGTCTGATGGTGGGGGGCCGTGCTGACTCCCGTCTGCCCTTCCTTTTGCCAACCAGCCTTTGTGCAAGCAACAGGCGTGAAGCTGCAGCGGTCGTTGCCCGCTGCCCGCTGCATTGTACGTGTTTGCGCCACTTGCCAGTCCCTTGCTCCTTTCTTGGCTGTTCTTGCTTGCCCTCCCGCTCGCCATCTGGTCACCGCTCTGACACGCCAGCATACGCGGGTGGGGGTAAGGGTGGGGGTGGGCGTGGGGGTGGGAGTGGAAGGGAGATCAGCCTGTGTCAGGACGAATGAAGGGGCGGCTGCAGGAGATTCTGCAGGA
This sequence comes from Mesotaenium endlicherianum, assembly GCA_009602735.1. Classification (NCBI taxonomy): domain Eukaryota; kingdom Viridiplantae; phylum Streptophyta; class Zygnematophyceae; order Zygnematales; family Mesotaeniaceae; genus Mesotaenium; species Mesotaenium endlicherianum. The sequence continues at coordinate 148,329 of WELA01011269.1, forward strand.
GGCCGGCCTCGACATCCCCTCTTACGTCTCGACACCTGTCGGCCTGGAGAGCGGTCCAGGTGGCGGGTTCCAGAGCACCGTGCGCTTTGAGGGGCTGGCATTTGTGGGGGGGGCCGCCGACCGCCGAAAGCAATCCGAGTTTCTGGCGGCTGAGGTGGCGCTCAGAGCACGCAAGAAGGGCCTCTGGTGGGTCTCGGAGCGCCAGGTGTGCGTCCCGGGTGAAGCCCCGGAAGGGCTGCCTGTACAGGCGACAGCAAAGGCAGGGGCAGAGGCGCCCGGAAGGTCAGAGAGCACTGGAAGCACGTTGTCACTATCCGGATCGAAGGAGCCCAAGGGTGGAGGCTCCCGTATGAACAGGGGAATGGAAGAGGGAGAGAATGGGGGGCAGCTGGCTGTGCCGGCTCCGGCGGCTGCTGGGGAGTCTCCAGAGTCTCCCGACGCGCAGGCAAGCAGCAGCCAGTTCAGCAGCGGGGTGAGCGAGCAGGGAGGGGAAGGGATTGCCGGCCTTCCGCATCCTCCGAGCGGTGCAGCGTGTGCCGGCAGCAGCCGGATCGACGCTGCAGGCGGGCTTGCGGGTGCGGAGGAGCCCGCTGCGACACCTGGCAGCCTGGCCACGCAGGAGCGGGGACAGGAGGTTTGTGCGCTCGCAGATGCTGTGCTGCACATGTTGCGGGCGGAGCAAGGCCGGCCTGCGACTGCGCGGGCGCCCAAGGAGATGCCATGTGTCAGCGCAGGAAGTGCTGATTCTGGCTTGGGCGTGTCAGAGGAGACTTTGCCTCCCCAGGCAGGGGGAGCAGGAAACGGGCCGCCTGAGATGTCTTCTTTGGCGCTGTCAGACGCGCGACACGTGGCACCAGAAGAAGCAGAGCTGCAGCACATGGGGGTCCCTGGAGCGCTGGCGGGCATGCGGCACCTGGCAGCTGACGAAAGCCTGCCATCTGAGCTGCCAGCCCGAGTTAGGGCCCTTCTGGGAGACTCTGAGCGGCTGCCGCCCGCATCCGGGCGGCAGAAGGACATTCTGCAGGAGGTTTTGCTGGGCCTGGGGCTGGAGGAGCCAATATACGCCGCCGCGCTGGGTGGCGAGGGTGGGACGCCAAGTGGCACAATTTCATGCACCGTCATTTTTTCGGGGGTTGGGTTTGCGAGCGGCCGGGCAGCAAGGAAGAGAGACGCCCAGGCCCTGGCGGCGCGGGCGGCGCTGCTGGCCATTTGGCGGTGCCTCCTGCACTTGGGTGGCAGCAGCGACGGCGGCGGTGGCAGCGGCAGCGGCAGCGGCGGGAGGGGGACAATGTGGACAGCCGTCGATGATGATGGACAGCTGGCATCTGTTGACGCCGCCGCTGCGCCTGCTGCTTCTGGCACCCCCAGAGCCAACGGAGCCGCTGGGGCTCATGCCGCCATTGCCGCTGCTGCTGCCGCTCATGCTGCTGCCGTCCCTGGTGGTGGAGGTGCTGCTGCTGCTGCTGCTGTAGTAGGTCGGAGCGGCGGGGCAGCGGCTACCGCAAGAGGGGGAGAGCTCGGCGATGACGGGGGTGGACTCAAAGCAGGGGAGGAGCACGTGCATGGCAGTGCCGGCAGCCCCTTTCGCCTTTCTGATGGTGCCGGGTCAGGCCCCGACTCCGACTCCGACTCCGGCTCCGGCTCCGATTCCGGGGCAGGGACTGGGACTGGAGGCGGGCGTGGTTATCCTGTGGGTGCCGAGAGCGCCAGCGCCAGCGCCAGCAGCGACTCCAGCGACGCCGACTCGGAGCCGGAGGATGCTCTCCGTCTCGGTGGAGGTGAGAGCACTCGGAAGCCCCGCAGGCGACTGATCTTTGATCTCCACCAGCCTAACCGTCTTTCCACCCGCGTAAAGTGCCTTGCTTACTTGGGGCTTAGACTGCCTGTCTACCTGTGCACCTGTCTGTCTGTTGGACGCCAGTGCCTGCTTTCATGGAAAGCCTTTGTGTTGCCAGCTGCGGGCTCGCAGCTCAAACAAGCCGGCCTGCGCCCAGCCCACGCCCGCCCTCCAGTTGAGATGGGCATGGGCATATGTTGGGATGCTGTGTGCCGATACAGGGCGGCTCGCTGGCCGGCTGACTAGCTGGCCGGCTGACTAGCTAGCCGGCTGGCTGGCAGGCTGGCTGATTGCATAGGTGGGGGCTTGGATGGCTGGAGAGGTGAATACATAAGTAGAGGGATGGAGCAACTCGGTGGGGAATGGCTGGCTGGATCGCCGGATGCTGCAAGAAAGAGGGAGGGAGCTCTTGAGGCTGCGGCAGCTGCTGCTTGGCAGCTGGAGCTGTGAGTCCCTGGCACGGCCAGCTGGCGGGTGTCCATCTCCTAATTGTTGGGAAGCGCACGACCCATCGGGGGGCTCTGGGAGGGAGAGGGGGGGAGGTCCAATCCTGAGGGGCAGGACTTTTGACCTGTGCATCTCTCTCTCCCTATCTCTCTTTGTGCGGGCATGTGTGGGCCTTGCTCACGTGTACATGCACGGGTGTGCTCTACGTTGCGCGTGCATGCACGCATCCTTGGGCACGCAACCTAAAGAATTCTCTCTGCGTGCGTGTCAATGTGTGCGCGCGCATGCGTGCACTCGCGTGCGTGTGCGCGTGTGTGCGCGTGCGTATGTATGTGTGTGTGTGTGTTGCATGTGTATGTGCGTACCTGCGTGCGCGCGCGTATGGGGGAGAGCGAGAGCAGCGGAGCTGGTGGTCGCGGTGATGGCGGCAGATCGCCAGCTGCAGGCAGCCTGGGTGGCGCGCGCCTTCCAGTCCTCGCGCAGGTAGGCCGTCACACACGACTCTCAGAGCAAGCCCCCTCTCCCATGCTGTTTCCCAGCCAACATCAACTCTGCCTCAATTGGCTACATCCATGCCTGTCTAGCCTCCGTTTGCATTCTGCAGCACGCCAGCAGCCTTTCATTGCACAGATGTCTTGCGCATGAGTGGAGATCCAAGTGCTGCGTTCCCTTCTCCTCCCCCCCCCCCCCCCTTTCCCGGCCGGGGTCTTCCCCCTTTCTGATATGCCTGCTCGCCCCACTCCTTGTGTTTTCCCAATCAAATGGAGCCAACCCGTTATTGAAACCCCGAGCAGAAACCAACGCAAATTTCCAACGCAGTTGGAAAGCTGTAGTGCGACACAAGCCCACGAGGAAAAGTTTCTCTCTCTCTCTCAAACACACACACAGACACACACACACACACACACACGCACACGCACACACGCACACAGATACACACAGAGGACACACCCTCCACTTTTTGCCCTTTTGTAATTGGCTGGGCCAGCAGCCCCTATAATGTGCCTGCTATTCAGTTGTGACTGATTGGCTGATCCTGGCTTCACTCTCTCGTCTTGTCGTGGTATCAGGTATGTCTATGTGGCGACACCCGAGGAAGCCATGATCTACTTCGGCTACAGCCACAGGTCGATGCCACCTGTCGGGCATCGTACGCCCGTCAGCTTACTTATCGACAGCTCGCTGTGGTCCCGCTGCAAGGGAGGGCTGGGCAATGGGCCTGCCAGCCTTGCGATCTCGCCGGCTGGATCGGAGGACGCGTTTCTGGCCCTTGATCTGGGCTTCCTCAAAGAGACATGTGGCGCCGAGATCCTCCCATTAGCTGTTCCTGTCATCGACTATGACAGTGCGGGAGACGAGATTCGGGGACAAGCTGGGCAGCAGGAAATGTTTCGGTCCGCGGCTAGGAGGCAGCCGCGTGTGGCTGCCTTGCCGGCGGGAGGGCCAGCCGGGTTGTGCGGCGGGCAGGAGCTTATTCTTCCTCAGAGCCCTCTCCAGGTTCCAGGGATGCAGGTGAGAGGGACAGCTGGCATGCTCCCCTCGCGCAGGAGAGGGCGACACACGGCCAAGCCCTTTGTGGCTGCTGCTGTATCTGTTGAGCCGCCGCCCTCCTCAAGCCGCTGGGCTGCTGGTGCCTTCTCCAGGCTGCCCCCCCTCCCTTGGGGGGCGGGTGCTGCCGCGCAGGCGGCAGCAGCAGCAGCAGCTGTGCACGGCTGCCCTACTGCTGGCAGAGGCTCCAGCGCAGGAAGGCCCTGCCCTTCTGACTTTTGGGCGGGACACAGCTCACATTTGACTCCTCGAGTAGTGCTGCTGCTGGCCCCAAGAAGGCCGGCTGCTCATGCATGGCCTTCAAATAGGTGGCATGGCCGGTCAAGATCGGCAAGCAAACTGCGTCTGGGAGGAAGTGACACTTGGCTCACTCCTGGAGGAGACAGGCCGGCATCTAGGAGGAGGGCCATGGGCTGCGCCAGATGGTGCACAATGACGATAAGCAAAGCCTCTGCTCAGACCCCGCTGCCTTCTTTCTTGCAAGTCCTCAAGAAGTTGGAGGGGTGTAGGTGCCCGCTTGCTTGAAGCTTGCAGATGTATTTACGTGCCGGAGGCGCGAAGGTTGTACTCCTGGCATTTGTCATATACTTGTGTTTATGTGGCTTTGTGTGTGTGTGAGAAGAACAGAAGGGGATTTGCCCATGTTGATGGATGTGCTTGTTGGGGGTAACTTGTAGGCAAGCATTCACACCTGTCAAGCACGCGTGTGTATGGAAGTACTTCCCGGCTTGTGTGGGAACATGGATGTGCCTTTAAAAGCTAGTGCTCCCCACGCATCCAAAATAGTTCAGTCTCATAGAAGATTTTATAGCACAATACTGCTTCTTATCAATTGTCCTATTGCAAGCATTTATTATTCATGCGCAGCCACACACGCCTGTAAGCCTTCTTCACAATTAAAGGGCACCAGATATTCAAAAGAATTTTTTTTTGGGCTACAATAACCTTTCATTCCAAATTTTCCACGCGCTTGGCCAATTCAACGATTATTTGATTGTGTGTGATACTTCGACCTTAATTCCATTCAACAATTGGCTTCCCGTCACTCTCTAGCTCTACCCTATGCCCTGCCTTACTACGAGGACCTAAGCAGGGGTAGTGCTCCTGGGATGAGGACTTTGTGCAACTTCAAGTTCTACCTGCTAGAACTCGACTTACAAGCTTCCATAACTTGCCCCACTGCATGGAGCGATAACTATCAACATACCCAACATAACTTTGTGATCGGGCCTCGTCTTGCTCAATCAACCTCTTGGTCTTGCTACCAGCCATTTGATTCTCCATTGGCCCAACCTTGGGAGACATGGCAATACATCTTCACTAGCTAATACAGTCTTCTTCTGACAAGGGAGCTCTCACAAGCAACTTCATCAGGCATCTATTTTGTATGCACAAAAATTGCAGCGCACGTCAGCAACCATGCATTTAGCAACATGAAAAGCAATATATTCTTCTATCCAGGATCATAAGATCCGAGGGATGTCATATCTTCCTACCTCAGCTACCCCATCAAAAAGCCTCGAGAGTGTGCCTCCACCAATTTTTGTTCCAACCACCAGATTGTCTTGGGGGGCAATCACTTTGAAAATGCCCCACTTGGTAGTAATTATGATTATCGTGCGTTACGAGGACGGGCGTGCATCAGCAGTATCAGGCAATGCGGGTCAAATTAGCAGATTTTGCTGCACTGAGGTCTATAATACATGTGCCTTATGGCCGAACACGGGCAAAGTTCAATAAAAGATATTTCCTCCCAGCTCACAGCCATGTGTTGGTGAGCTGCAATTGTTGCCAAGTGCTAGAATATACAGACGGTGCCGGACCAATCGATTGGGGGCACCTTTGCCAGCGGTGGACCGGTTGAATAATCGATGTGAAAGCCAAGGTTGCAGCTTTAACAGAGTAGCATCTTTAATTGCAACGCGTCACGGGCTGTGGCAAATCTGGCAGGCCCAGTTCTTAGGCGGCCAAACGTTGTAGGGGCGCATCTGCAGGTCTAGATTTGGCAGGTGACAAGGTCCATAGTTGTTTGTGTGGTCCTTGTGCAGGCGTCTTCCAGCTCTAGCACTCCCGATGCCAAGACGCACTTAAATTACAAAATGACTGGCGAGCTGTTGGTGTTGAGGGTGTTCTTTGTCTAGCATCACAGGTAGACAAAATAACCTGCGGGCTTTTGTAAAACCCGAGGGTAGTAAGCCCCTCAACAAGTCATGGCGTACCTTAGGGCGTTGTGGTGCTAAGCATTGCCGAGGTTGTCCATGACCATGGGCATCAGGCGCTGGAAGAGCTGCCCGCGTTGTCCAATGAGGGCACTCCACGTATCTGGACTGTCGAGGTCAAGGACGTTGTCCGCAACGGTCCTGGCAGCGGCTTTGTCGGCCGTAGAGAAGGAAGTAGAAAAGTGAGAGGCTAGCGAGGCCTGCCAATTGAGCGTGCACATAGTCAACCATGCCAGCGCTCCGTTCGAGTGGGCGCTATAGAATACCACACTCTCGAACTTACATTTCAATATTGAAGTTGGAGGTGAAGAGCTTTCACAACTTATTGTGGCCTCGTCTTCCGAGCCTTGGGGGTTGGAGCAGCTATTGGTATCAGGCGAGGACGAAAATTTTGCATCCACAACCAAATTGGAAGATGATCTTAATACTTGGACTGGTATCGCTAGAAAGTGAGACAGCCAAGTAAATGATCTAAAGGTGTGTGAGCACTACTCTTGGACTCCGTTCACCAGGGGTGAAGATCAAGAGGAGAGCTTCCGAGGGAAGCTTAGCATAAAGTGCTTTAATGGACGATCCACTGGATTGCTTTCCAGAGACTCTGACAAAGTGTATTGGGTAATGTACCTTAACAAGATCTGCAAGGATCCCTGGCATACTCAGACCATCACCTTCATTGATCTAGTTAGCCACCTCACAGACAATGTCCTGATTCTCTTTCAAGACTTTTGGAACAAAAAATGGTTAAACACACAGTGGACTGTAAGTACTAAGGCAGCAGTCCGATGCTTGAATGATGGAAGCTGGACAAAAAACAATAAAGGCCGGACGTGCTATAGTATCTTCGGCAACAAAAACAGCAACAAATTTGGTCGGTCAAAGTACTGGTTCTATTGGACCACCTTAAGAAACTATTGACGTTCTCATGCAAAAATTTGCGGAGACGCTGAGAGTCTAGAAGGTAGCCAGAGGGAGCTTGATGGGGACGTAGATCCTATGAGCGTGGCGAGCAAAGTCGGGGGATGGCTGTTATCGAGCTAAGAGAAGCTAATGATGCATGTCTGTTATTGAACCTAAGAAGGTTTGGGGAAATGAGCACTTTTTGAACAGTGGAGGTCCGAGGAAGCCGAGAAGATACTCTCACCTCCTACTGAAAGAGCTTGGAAGCTAGAGACGCCCAGCTGCACGAGAATTATTGCTTGAGACGCTTTGAAGCTATGAAAGTGATATTCTTTGCCGTAAAACCATAAAGTAGCTTCTGAATCAACTTTACCAAATGTTTAAATGTTGATGCAGAACCCTTAGCTCTACGACAGGTCCAAAAATTACATGCTTATTTAAAGTCTTATAATACATGAGAGGCAACTTATAGTATTTGAACATAAAAATATGCTACTTTCACTCTTCAGCGGCAACCTAATTCATTTTCCAACTAAGAAATATCCTCCCTACCGGACCCCCTGCAAGCACCACCCTTAGACTTGGCCTTCTAGAACTCTGACCACGAGCGTCTCGGCTTGAATTATTTATATCTGGTAAAAGCTCACAATTAATATTTGAAGCAAGATCTGCATTGAATTCTCAGGCACCTCATTTTTCACAGGACCTTTCATAGATCGCACTGACTGTCTAGATTTTTTGAATTGTATGACACACCCGAGGACTCTACGTTAAGAGGTTCACTATCTTCATCCATGTTACGGGTAACAACCTCATCAATCACCTCTTTGCCTCTAACTTCAGCACTATAGCGATACGAACAAAAAGGTAAGTCGAGGTACTTTGATCGCGCACCAATTGTACTTATACGACTATGCGGATTGCTACACTCCTCTCACCGACAAATGTGCACATCCCGAGCACTTACGCCACGGCGGCGCGAGGGACATTGTTTTGGGATAGTGTTCTTTCTTCATACGATCCAAAGACCGCCATACGGTCGCACCATCGATCAGCCTCTCCCCTTGAGCATTTTGCTCACTGGCATTTGAACCCTGGTCTCCTGGACACGGTTGCGTATGTTTGCGCTTCAAAGTTTGATACCATTGTAGCGATACAAACAAGGAGGTAAGTCAAGGTGGCGCACCTATTGTATTTATACGACTATGCGGATTGCTACAAGCACCAAAAAGAATAGAAGGAGCATTTAGACATTCATCTTTCGATAATTTTTGTACATTAATTGCCTTCCGAGGGTTACAAGCAGCAAACATGCCAGGAATGAGGCTCTTGGAAACAATACCAATCCGCCAACTGGCTGTGGATAATCTTTATGGTGCTTATTTGTATTAGCTTGCCCCTTCCTCACTGGAGTAACAATTGAATTATCTTTCATTTTATATCATGCCTCAGCAGGATCTGCTAGACTAACCTCTCGAGACCTCTTGTAGTTGCTGTTCAGCAGGTCATACATAAAAGGCCTCGCAGCGTGCTTCAACTTTTCACTTGTAGAGCCTCCATCTCGGGTAGCTGCGCGAGAGGGCACATTTGGCTCAGAGAGGTTGCCTATAACAAATGAAAATCTATTCTGTTCACTAGAATTTTCGACAAGGACAAGTGCAGGAAAAATTGGATCGAGAGATACACCATTATGGATGACGACGAGACCAAACTTGTTAATGAATGGTAGGAATAGCCAAACTAGTAGAATCTAACGCATTCAATACATCTCCACCAGGGAATGGGCAAATTGAATCAACAACGAAGTCATCAAATTGATGATAGAATCGCTGATTCCTCCTTAAGAAAACTTTATGATTCAAGGGTCTAGACTTTGGATAGGACATAAGCCTTTCTTTGTCCCTCTCTTCATCTACAATAGAGATAGGAACAGCCAACACCCCTGCTACCTCGATAGATAGAAAAACAACGACCAACAGGACTATAACACAAGAGACAATTGAAAAAAAGGCACTAAGTGAATTGAACAGATTGCACGATGAAGTACAAGAGTGCGGCAAGCATGCGGCAAAAGTGAGCGGTGACAGGAACATGTGTCACAAACATTAATGCAAACAAAGAGACTTGCAAAAGAGTGAAAAGTGGGTTAATACATGCTCACAATGTTGACGAAATTTGGAAGAGAAGGCAAGAATGGGCATAAACGTGCAAGAAACGGGCAAGAAAGGAATGGTGGGCACAGCAGACCACGATACGGATCAATACAATTTTTCAAGATTATCGTAAATTAACCTAATCGACCGGGAAGAACACATGACAACAGGCAGCAAACATTGACAAAATCCCACGAAATCCAACAACATTAATGACGATGCCTAACAATGCAACACGTCATCCTTACATTGCCACACATGCCTACACATGCTGACACACTGACACATGCCCATACATGACACAAACTTAAGACAAAGCTCCAGACTAGAATAAGAAGCAAGTCGGTGCATGAAAAGAACTGAAATTTACAAGTGCACATAATAATTGATGATATTATAAACTATAGTAAATTTGTGGAATTTTGCACCGGAAAACCGGATTTTTGAAATGTTGATTTGAGACGCCACATAAGCCATACAATTGATTTGGATCGCAAACAACCACTAAACTTGATTAATATCGCCAGCAGTGCCCGGCACTCTTGGAGGAAATCCATACATTCGATATGTGCCGCAAATAACTCAACAATGTGAAAGTGAGCCTCAAAAACATAGCAATTGTGTATTGTATCACACAAATGCGAAGCAAATTGGTATTTTTCACCAACTTAAAAGTTGAAATACTTCAGACTTTTCAACCAAAATGGCCCTCTTGGGCAAAAGGATTAGAACCCCATGGACGATATTAAAATTCCTAGAATATTTGCAAAAGTTAGCACCCTTCACAACCCAATCACGGTTGACAGCTCTAGAACCCGTCAATATTGGTCAATTCAATACTTCGCGCAGATTTGGGCGTCGTGTCCCCTTGCCGGGACCCCCCCCCCCCCCCCCCCCCCCCCCCCCCCCCC
>WELA01011269.1:162345-207485 GCA_009602735.1 Mesotaenium endlicherianum
ACTTATGTAGCAAGTATATTAACAAGAGCTAGAACATAGAAAGACATTCCAGAATCACTCTTGTACTTGCCAAAATCCAGAAATATATTAACTTTCAAGAAGCCATCTCTCTTTCAAGAAGCTACCACTTGTGTTCAAAGATCCTTGTCTTGAATAGATAAAGTTTTCTGTTTCACTAAGTACTTCATCTATCTGTTTCACTACAGTGGTATCGGAGCTAGGCACTTTGGTAGCACAAGAAGATGGCCGATCCTCAAGACCAACAGCAAGCTTTCGAAGGAAGCCCTTCCTCTCCAAGACACCCTCCTCCAGCGCCGATGGGAGAGCCCACTCAAGAAAATCTGCAACAACAAGAAGCACCACAAGGAGGAGCACACCCTCCTCCAGCGTCGATGGGAGAGCCTACTCAAGGAAATCTGCAACAACAAGAAGCACCACAAGGAGGAGCACCGTCAAATTCCGTGGCAGTCGCTACAGCAAAGTTAACCCCACCACAAGGAGTTCCCGCACATGAGTGGGCAGCCTTCCTAATGACCGTCCACAACCAAGTGGGCCTGGCCACCTATGAAGCAACCGTGCAAGCGTCAAGAGAAGCTATGGCTGCCATGGCTGCCCCCATTGCGAGCAATGCTCAAAATCCAGCCCCGGCTCATGCGCCTCCACAAGAGCCAACGAGAGCAAGGAAACTCATCAAGCCCGGCAAACCCGACACTTTCAACCCCGGGAAAGGTGCCAACCTGAATTTATGGCTCTACCAAGTGGAGACGTACCTCGCGTTCCTTGAAGTACCCGAGGAGGACTACGTTCCCTTTGCCGTTACCTTACTTAGAGGAGCAGCAACATCATGGTGGCGTAACTATCAAGCGGCTATATATCAAGCTATGGCGCACCCCATGCTCGGCCAAGAGCCCCCACCATCATATGCAAGATGGGCAGATTTTCGTGAGGCCCTCAAGAAGCAATTCATGCCCATCAATGCGGAGAAGATTGCCCGAGGAAAGCTCCACCATCTCAAGCAAACGACGTCCGTTCAAGAGTATAAATCCAGATTTCACGCCCTCACTCTTGAGATCCCCAACATGTCTCTCGAGGAGATTGACCGCTACATCTTTGGCCTCAAACCCAAGGTGGCAAAGGAAGTGGAATTACGCGACTCGACGGACTTCTCAAAGATCAGTGAAGTGGCCCAAAAGGTGGATACCTTGGATTTCAAGCACTCCGTGCCTTCATCTTCACGGGTACCAGCGACGCGGGTGTACGCAGCCCCTTCCACATCCGAATCTGGACCCACACCCATGGAAATCAGAGTTATTAAAAGGGACCCCGCGGCTGCTCGGAAGAGTGGAAGACCCTCCAATGACACTTATGATGCAAGAAACCAGCAAGGAGTGAAAGCAAGACTCTCCCCGGCTGAAAAAGAAGCTCTCATGACGGCTGGACTATGCTTCTATTGCAAGGAAAAGGGCCATCGTGCACTTTCATGCCCCAAAAAGTTGTCAAAAAACGGACAGCGCCGGTAGGCCAGGAGCCTACCACCCCAAGACCCACTTCACGAGAAGGCAACACGCCAAGTGAGGTGGAGACCCCCGTTGAAGACGACGTTCCAGCCCCAATGAGTTTGAGAGGTTACCTTGGAGGAGAGAAGGTCCACATCTTGGTGGATAGCGGAGCTCAAGGCAACTTCATTGCTGCAGATTTTGCCACCAAGCACGGTATTACTATGCGAACTCTTGACCACGACGAGGAGATTATGATGCCCGATGGATTCTCCTATACTACCCCTTCCAAGAAGACGTACCCCTTGGCACTCTCTATCAAGTCCTTCAAGGATAGAGTAGTGTTCTCCCCCATGCAATTGGGCAAGTACGACGTCATCCTAGGGACGCCTTGGTTGACCAAGCACAACCCCCAAGTTGATTGGAGGACCGGTACTATCAAGATCAAGAATGACATCACTTCAAGAATCTGTATTTTGCGCGCAATCCAGAATATCCAGACCCAAGACATCCAGAAGCCGGCACACGAGATACTATTGTCCGCCCTCCAACTCAAGAGACTTGTGAGGAAGGGACACGAGCTTCTTTTGGCCTTGATCACGCCAAAAGACATCAAGAAAGACATCGAGAGTCAAGAAGGCAGCCCCGTTCCCAAGGAGATACAAGAAGTCTTTGAGGACTACAAAGAAGTGTTCTCCCCGGAATTGCCCAAGGGCCTACCCCCCAAAAGATTCGTAGACCACAAGATAGAGTTGGAGCCCGGAAGCAAGCCCATCTCTCGGCCTACGTTCAAAATGTCATACACGGAGCTAGACGAAGTCAAGAAGCAAATCAAGGAGCTACTGGAGCATGGCTTCATTCGACCTAGCAAGTCGCCATTTGGAGCCCCGGTGCTATTTGTCAAGAAGAAAGATGGTACCTTGAGGATGTGTGTGGACTATCGCGCCCTCAACAAGATCACCATCAAGAATCGATACCCGCTGCCGCGCATGGATGAGCTCATGGACCGGCTGGTTGGAGCCAAGTACTTCACGAAGATTGACTTACGGAGCGGCTACCACCAGATTCGCATCGCAGAACCGGACATAGAGAAGACGGCATTCAGGACAAGATATGGACATTTTGAGTTCATGGTCCTGCCATTTGGACTCACCAACGCGCCAGCAACTTTCATGACTATGATGAACACCATATTTCAGCCCATGTTGGACAGATTTGTGGTGGTATTCATCGATGACATCCTTATCTACAGCAAGACCCTTGAAGAGCATGCGAGACACTTGAAAGAAGTCCTTGAAGTATTGAAGCAAAACAAGCTGTTTGCGAAGGAGTCAAAATGCGAGTTTGCCAAACAAGAAGTGGAGTTCCTAGGTCTCCACGTGACTGCTGATGGCATCAAGATAGACCCCAAGAAGACCACGGTGGTGGAGGAATGGCCAACCCCCACGACCAAGAAAGAACTCCAGTCATTCTTGGGATTTGCCAATTGGTACAGAAAATTCATCCAAGGCTTCTCGCACATAGCAGCCCCCCTGACAGATCTACTCAAGAAGGACAGGCTATATACATGGACCGAGAAAGAGGAAGAGGCATTTCAAGAGTTAAAGCGAAGATTGACCACATCCCCGGTGCTCACACTCCCAAGTCCAAACCCAGATTGGCCCTTCCACGTCATCACCGATGCATCTTCCTATGCAATAGGAGCAATCCTGCTTCAAGACCAAGGCAAGGGACTGCAGCCCATCGCCTACGAGTCAAGGAAGCTAAATCCAGCCGAGCAAAATTATACAACCACGGAGCGAGAGGCATTGGCGATTGTACATGCCTTGAAGGTTTGGCGCTGCTACGTTGAAGGACGCAAAGTACTGGTCACCACGGACCACGAGGCGTTAAAGCACCTCCAGACGCAGCCGTATCTCTCAAGGAGACAAGCAAGATGGAGCGGATACTTGCAACAATACAACATCACGATTCAGTACCAGCCCGGCAAGACAAACCCGGCTGACCCCCTCTCAAGACTGCAATTAAATGCAGTGATGGTATCCCTGAAGACAGATCTGGAAGCTCGATTTTCAGCCGCCTATGAAAGAGACCCTTACTACAAGAACGGAGAAGCAGCCTTGGACCCATGCAAGAAGCAAGAAGGCAATTATTGGGTGAGGCAAGATACGGGCCAGAGATGTGTTCCTAATGACTTAGACCTCCGGCTCTTGCTTCTACGAGAAGCACACGACAACCCTCTTGGAGGACACTTTGGAATCCTAAGGACCACGGGCGTTCTAGCTAGGACTTATTGTTGGCCAGGCATGTCTAAGCAAGTCAAGGAGTACTGCAGGAGCTGTGACACATGCCAAAGAATCAAGCCATCATCGCAAAAGGCGGGAGGACTCCTCCAACCACTACCAATCCCCGAAAGACAATGGACGGACATCTCAATGGACCTTATCGTGGACTTGCCCGTGACACCTCGAGGCCATAATGCAATACTCACGGTGGTGGACAGACTTACCAAGATGGCTCATTTTATTCCCACGACGACTAAGGCTACAGCACCACAACTTGCAAGACTCATCTTTGACAACATCTTCCGACTCCATGGACTACCATCAAGAATTGTGTCAGATAGAGATCCAAGATTCACAAGCCATTTCTGGAAAAATCTCTTCAAGAACTTGGGTACATCGCTGGATATGTCTACTGCCTACCACCCACAATCAGATGGGCAAACCGAGCGTATGAATCGTACCCTAAAGACCTCTCTAAAGGCCTACGTGTCTACCCTCGAGCAAGACTGGGACATGTACTTGACCCCCCTCGAGTTTGCCTACAACAACACTACGCAGGCCTCTACCCAAGAGTCCCCATTCTTCCTCAACTATGGCTTCCATCCGACCACGCCACTGAGCTTCACGGCTGGCCATGATGAAGTACCTGCAGCCACAGATTTTATGGAGACATTAGAAGCAGCCCTTACAGCAGCGAAGAAAGCTCTACAACACGCGCAAGATGCTCAAGCAAGAGTGGCGAACAGATCCAGAAGAGAAATTACGTACAGAGTGGGTGACAACGTGTTACTATCATCCAAGAACATTTCCCTGAACAACAGGCCTGCCGGCAGCAAGTTCTCTCCCAAGTATTTGGGACCCTTCAAGATTATCCAGCAAGTCAACCCCGTTGCTTTCAAGCTAGAACTTCCCCAGACTATGCACATCGACCCCGTATTCCACGCTTCCCTCTTCAAGCCGTATGTGCAACCCGACAACAAGTTCCCAGGACGTGTGACAACCCCACCAGCCCCAACAATAGTGGATGATCATTTGGAGTACGAAGTGGAAGACATAGTGGCTATGAGAAATTTCAGGAGACAGCAGCAATACTTGATCAAGTGGAAAGGATATCCAGATTCGGAGAATAGTTGGGTGGCGGCGCACTACCTTGACAAAGTTCAGAGAAAGTTGAAGCGCTTCCATGCCGCCAACCCCCATCTTGGACCAGCCCCAAGTCTCTCTACTAAAAGCCCAAAGACTTCAGGGAGGCGGCCTGCCACCATCAAGAAGCAGCAGAAGACCCCTTGGAGGCAGCCTGCAAGAACAAGAAAGAGGAAAAATTGACATTAGACACTCTTCTCTTCTTACAGTTTCTGGACAGAAAACTAAAACTGCTACTGGTGATAGGTCTCTGCATAATAAATTCTGAAAATTTACTTGGCTGTAGTCCATGAGTAGCCGGTCATTTGGAGTCCAAGTTTGCTCAATTTGGAGCACTGGTGAGAGAGATATGATGCTCTAAGTAGAAGGGGGTCAGGCTGCTGGCATTGTCAGGGCAGAATATGCCTTCTGACATTGTGCCCTCCCCTGAACTTGGAATGCTTTGAAACTCAAGACTCTGGTAGAACATGTTACTGCGCCCATTTTAAGACTTAGTTTGCTGAATTTGGAGAAGTATAGAAGGACTTGTGATTTTCAGAAGTTTCTGCACAGATTTGGAGTGCCTACTCTCTCAGCTCTCAACGACACTCCAGAAATTAGAATGCTCTCAAATTTGGTGACCCGGTAGAGTTCTCTGACACGGTCCGTCTGGCACTCAAAGTTTCAGATTTGGAGCAGTTCTGTGGACGCTATGAATTTTTGAGTTCGTGGCAGATTCTGGGCCAACTTGTACAATTTTCTTTATCATTAAGGAGTAGGCTAGCCAATAAGGTCACGCCACCTACGACCTTGCCTAGTCTACCTTACATGTGTAGCACCTGACTTGGCGCCTTTGACTAGTCCTCTTTACATGTGTGGCATCTGACTTGAAACTGTTGACTAGTTTGCTCCACATGTGTAAGATCTGACTTGACGCGCTGAGACGTCGCTTTTTTTATCGGGGGGGTGATGTAATGATTTGAGTTATTATATATTAGTTTGCATATATATTAATGTTTTCAAATATATTTGGAGTAGTATTGTGTGGAGTCAAGTGTGAATAGGTACTCTAGTAACTTGGTTCATGTCCTTTGAACCTTCCAAGGCATTTTCGAAGTTAGAGGAAAGACCTAGAAGAACCTCATGTGGCAAAAGTCAAATGTGCCATTTTTAGGTCAAAAGGACATGTGTACATTATTCTAGAAAGAGGTGGCAAGTTTTGGAATTGTTGGGTGCCAACACATCAATATACACCTTCCTAAAAATTACTTATGTAGCAAGTACATAAACAAGAGCTAGAACATAGAAAGACATTCTAGAATCACTCTTGTACTTGCCAAAATCCAGAAATATATTAACTTTCAAGAAGCCATCTCTCTTTCAAGAAGCTACCACTTGTGTTCAAAGATCCTTGTCTTGAATAGATAAAGTATTATATTTCACTAAGTACTTCATCTATCTGTTTCACTACAAAATAGTCTCACTTTCGAAGAGTTTGATGAGATCTATTGGGCTGATTTCTTTGAGAGAATCCGAAAGGATTCTTCTTACACTTAGTCAGTTGCTTTTATAAGTTTGGTTCAGTACTTGGACAAGGATGCCTTGTTGCTTCATTGCCAATTCCGGAAGGATGAGAACCTTACCCAGGAATGGGCGTTTGACGAGCAAAAGAAGGCGAGGGATTTAAAAATCCAGAAAGAGGCTGCAAAAGCCCGCCTGTCCGCTTTGTCATCAGGAAGAGCGATACCTGCTGCACCTTTTGAGAGCGTAGACTTAGCTGCACTAACACAAGAATTAAAAAATGCCATGAGGCAACTCACCAAGGGTCAGCAGCGAGCAACTACTCGAGATGCTGGGTCTGTCGCAGAATTGCGTAAAGTGTGTGCAAAATTGTCTGAAAAGATTGCTAATGCTCAGGAACGAGTAACGCGCAGGGCTGCACCTTTTACAGGGCAGCATGGTGATAGTGCCACCACGGAAGCAAGCCATGCGCAAGCGTTGGCTAGTTGCCGTAGGGATATGGAGGTTGGGAATGACCAGTTAGACTCTGAGCACTGTCTGCGTCGTTTCTTTAAGCTGCTTGAAGCAAAATTCCCAGAGGATCGCAGTCTTAAGGTGCACCGTTATGTGCATTTTGTCCAACAGAAGAACGAGACAGTGATGGAGGTCAAATCCAGATTGGTAGACCTTGCCAAGAAGGCGGGAATCTATGAGCCTAGGATAGTGGCTGACAAATTCTTATTGTGTTTGGGTAAAGGCACAGATCGGGAGGTAAGGCCGCACCTATCTGCGAAACGCGGAATCGACTGGAACATCGACGGGGCTGCTGAAATAGCACGCAATGTCAAGGAAGGTAAAGTCTGGTATAAGGAGGCTTCCAGGACGCTTATGGCTCCTGAGAGAAAGGAGGAATCCTTTCAGCCTAAGGCCAATAGCTCTAATTTTCAGTTTAAGAAGAAGAGCGGGTCTTTCAATAGGTTTGCTAAGCACGCCAACACTGCTGAGACAGCAGAGGGCTGTTGGAATTGCGAAAAATCGGGACATCAGAAGAGAGGTTGTCCGTACCCGGATGCTAAGCAATTGTCTGCTAGCAAGGCGCAGGTATGCGCACATTGCAATTGTCGTGCGATAGGAGGTCGGGTGCGTATCAATGACACAAGCAATGCATAATATGCAAGCAGGCTTTGCTGCAATGAAGTCTATAATACATGTAGCTTTATAGCCAAACAATAGTCACGCGTCAAATGTTTTAATTAAGGAGTGTGTACTCTCCAGAGTGAGCACCTCACGACTGTAATCTGGTAGGAAAACAACTTATGAAGTCTGGCCCAAAAGATCACTGGAAGCACATCATGATCTTCAAGAGTAGTCCTATGGCAGGGGGTATAAGCTGTGACTTTGCTCACCACTTGTGAAGTTCTTCTAGTGATTGGAAGCCAGCAAGGCTTGCTCTTCACAAGAGAGAGACTAAGTGGTCCTGAAAACATAAGAGATAAAAGTGTAAGCTTTACTGATAACCTCTGTGACTTACAACTGGCAAAATGGGACTTCTAAAAAGATGTTCCTCTAGGGACATCTCTAGCACTTATACTCCTGAAAACCCGGCGTCGTATGAGGCGGATCCAATGCATGTAGTCACTCTAGGAGGCTCTCCTATGTCCACTAATGTGTACAAGGCATGTACTAGCACTCCTCTAGGCTAAGCATAACTCAAACCAATCAAAGCAAAGCACGTAGAATATGCTAAGTGTCTCTCATTGGTGGAGCTTACCTTGGGTAGTTCTACCTAGATAGCGTCTCAAAAGTGAATCTGGAACTTGAGAAAGCTTCCTCTAGGAGTAGGTGATGCAATCACCAAGTTATAGCCTCAATGATGCACTTATACTATGGAAATGCAAGACTTATGTAGTCAAAAGGGCTCGCGGATTTGTGCGCACAAAGCTAGGGGTCCTCGGGGTCACGAATAGTCAACATTGTCACCTTTGGGTGCATTGAGTCACAAGTTGGCCATTTGGTGTGATTCCGCTAGGTGCCGAAAGAAGTGCGGACTAGATCGCGTCTATCTCGCTCGATAATTAACCAAATGACGCGAAACCGGTGCCATTCGGAAGATGCTTCGACGCGCTACACTTTGGTGACTCGGAAATCTAGAGAAGGTCAACATATGGATGCGTGAATTCAATGCAAAGTTGGTCTTCCTAGGTTGATGGTTCACACACGTAGAGCTTGGTTTTGTACGTCAACCTCGACTTAATAAATCATGACAGCTGTCGTGCAATAGGAGCTCGGGTGCATATCAATGACACAAGCAATGCATAATATGCAAGCAGGCTTTGCTGCAATGAAGTCTATAATACATGTGGCTCTATAGCCAAACGACAGTCAAGCGTCCCCCCCCAGCACTCTGCCACCAGCTGATGGGCTGTGATCGCTGTCTAAAGCTAAAGTAGTGCAGTCGCTACAGAACCAGTCTCCAGCTGGCACGTGGACCAGCGGCGGGTCAAGGCAGCCGATGTGGAAGCGGAGGTTGCAACTGTCGCAAAGCAGCATCCTGGCCTCCTGGCCGGGGCTGTGGCAGATCTGGCACGCCCAGTCCTTGGGCGACCTTGCGTCGTGGGGACGAACCTGCATGTCAAGGTTAGGAAGGTGGCATGGTCCACAATTCTTCGTGTGGTCCTTGTGAAGACGGCCATCTGCGCCTTCTGGCTCCAGAACTCCTGACGCCAAGACACGTCTGACGCGCAAGATGACGGGCGAGCTGCTGGTGTCGAAGGTGTTCTTCGTTTGGCGTCGCAGGTACACGAAGTCACTTGCAGAGAACTGCAACACTCGCGGCTGATAGGCTCCTCCACGAGTCATGGCATACCTCAGTGTGTCGCGGTGCTGAGCAATGCTGAGGTTGTCCATGGCCATGGGCATCAGGCGCTAAAAGAGCTGTGCACGCTGCCCGATATGAGCGCTCCACGTCTCGGGACTGTCCAGGTCCAAAATGTTTTCGGCCACGGTCCTGGCTGCTACGGGCAGGATTGGCTGTCGACCGTAGAGAAGGAAGTAGGGAGAATGCGAGGCCAAGAAGGCCTGCTTACTGAACCTGTACCCCATAGCCAACCATGGGAGGGCGTCGTCCCAGTGGGTGCTGTCGTGGGCCAGGCAGTACTTCCGCAGCCCAAGCTTGACGGTCTGCACCATGCGTTCGGCGAGGCCGTCAGCTTGGGGATGGTCGCGGGAGGTGGTGCGGTGGTCAATCATCGAGCGCTTCAGCAGCTTTTGAAAGCTGCCCTGGAACTCTTTGCCTTGGTCGGTGAGGACCTCAGCGCAACCGCCAAAGCGGCTAAGGACGTGATCGAGGAAAGCCTGGGCAATCTCCTCACTGGCCTTGCTGGGCAACGGCACAAGCTTGATCCACTTGGACATGTGCTCGATCATCACCAAGACATAGAGGTTGCCTCGGCGAGACTTGGGCAGCTCCCCAGCCAAGTCGAGCGACCACCTGTAGAACAGCCCCTGGATAGGGAGAGGGCTGAGAGCGACGGTGCGGGCTGTGAAGCTCGAGCGCACCCGGTCGCAAAGTGTGCAGCTGCTGACGACGTCGGCGACAACCTTAGTCATGCCGTGCCACCAATACTCAGCTTGGAGGAGGCTGAGAGTGCGCATAACACCAAAGTGTCCAAGCGTCTCGTGCACACGTTGCACGAGCTGGCTGCGTATAGCGGGCTCAGGGACCACCAGGACAGAGCCGTCCGCCATCACTGGAAGCATGCGCCCCTCCATGAAGACGAAGACCCGGCTACGCTTGAGGAAGCGGTCACGTTCCGCGCACTCATGCCTGGGACCAGCTCCTTGGCCGTGACGTACTGCAGCACCGGGGTGTCGTCCCACACGTCCTCGGGCCCGCGCTGCCAGCTGTCCTGCTCCTCAGCTGCTGCCAAGGCTAGTCGTCGAGTGGTGACAGTCACCATGTCTAGGCTAGTGAGCCCTGCGGGCCGCACGTCGCCGTCAATGGTGAAGGCCAAGAATGCCGCTGCGTGCCAGGCCACTGGCTCATCCTCATCGTGGCGGGCTACCGTGAGGTCTCGCGAAGAGGGCAGCGGGTTGCGGCTGAGGCCGTCAGCGTCCAGGTTCGTTGACCCTGGACGATGATCCACGTCAAAGGTGTACTCCTGCAAGATGAGCGCCCACCGTGCGTACTTGCCCCTCAGGCTCTCCGACGTCATGAGCCACTTGAGTGGCTGATGGTCGGTGACCAAGCGGAAGTGGGTGCCGTAGAGATAGTGCCTGAAATGCACAATCGCCCATATTGCTGCCAGGCACTCCCCCTCATAGGAGCCGTAGTTGCCCTCGGCACGGTTGTTGCTGCGGCTGGCGTACGCCACCACATGCTCAAAGCCGTCATGCTCCTGCACGAGCACTGCTCCAAGCCCTGCCTGCGACCAGTCGGTGTGGAGGATGAAGGGCTTCTGATAGTCAGGACGCCGTAGTACTGGGGCGCTCACCAACAGCTCCTTGAGCTTGTCAAACGCTGCCTGCTGCTCTGGTCCCCATATGCAGGAGAAGCCACGTCAAGACGTTGGCATCAATAGCTTGGCCAAGGAGACGCACGCGGTTGACCTCGGTGATGCCGTCCACCTGTGTGAGGTGCGGAGGGAAGCCCATCGCACGCTTCATCTCCACGGCACGGGGTTGTTGGAACATGCCAGTCTCGAGGTCAATGATCATGCCGCGCTGGTCGCCCATGTAGGCCGCGCTGTCGTAGCGACTCACGAACGTAGGAAGCGCCCGCGTGACGTCGCGGAGGACCTCACATTGGGCCTGAGAAGGATGCGGAAGGGCGACCACGCGCTGGGCCAGGCGCGCCACGTCGAGGATGGAGTCAACGTTGCGCGTGTGGCGTGGATGTGCGGTCGCTAACGCCTCAAGCGTGCCTGGCATGGCCAGGTTAGTGAAGTAGGCGCGTACACGATGCGCAAAGGAACCAATCTGAGCGGCGTCGATGACGGCCTCACGACCGACGTAGCTGCTGCAGAGGGCAAAGTCGGCGCTGACGTTGGGCCGAGAGACGTTGGGCCAAGAATCGTGGCGGACAGCCACGTTCTCCAACACCCAGGCGAGCGTGTGCGGCGGCTGGCGGTCCTCAACCATGTTGAGGACGCGGAGCAGGTGCCAGAACAAGGCCGTACGCGGGTCACCAAGCGCGTTGCCCCGTCCCGCAATGGAGAAGCCCTGGCACTCCCAGCCAACAATGATGAGGTCGATGGGCCCGAGGCGCGTGATGTGCTCGGCGGTAATGTCGCGGATGTCCATGGGCCAGTCAATCTGGGCGCGGTAGAAGGCATGCTCAGGGAAGAGGTCTGGGAAACGCTCGTGGCATAAGGCCATCTGCCTGCAGGCAACCTGCTGCGCCTCGCCATTGGGGTCCACGTAGACGTACCGACGTACGGGGATGCCAGCCTGCAGGGTGGCCAACAACCCTGTCGCGATGCCGGCGAAGAGCTCGACAAGGACAATGCCGCCGGGACGTTCGTTGAGCTGTGCGGTGTAGATACGCGTAGGAAGGGGGCGACAGACCAGGGCGGGATCGCCGGCCTGCGCTGGCGGTGGATAGGAGCGCAGCAGACTGTGCTGATGGGGCGCCATGCGGAGGGCCGCCACTGCAAGCTCTGCGTAGTGGCGAGTGAGTCGAGGAATGCGCTCGAGCAGCGGCTGCGGGCGAGCCGTGCGAGAATGTGCCTGATAAGTGCGCCAGCGCGCACGCACTTCCTGCAAGGCCTCCTCGGGCACTGGGCGGGCCAGAGCCTGCGTGTTGCGCACGCACTGCTGCTGCCACCGGTCCCTCGTCCTTTAGCTGGGGTGGTGTGAAGCGGCGTGGGCCAGCTGCTCTGTGGCGGTGTGCTGCGCTGGGGCAGCAGGGGATGCTGATCAAAGTACAAACGCTGACGCTCGTGAAGATCCGCCTGAAGGGGCACTGTGCAGACGGAGCGCTCATCCCAATGTTCTGCCTGTCGAGGACGGACGAGCTGACGTGGGGCGAGCTGGACTCGCGGGCGCAGCGCCAAAAGAGATGGGAGTCGGACGCGCTCCCGCTGGCTGCGCTGCATGGGCCCTGCGCGTGTTGCGTGCGGATGAGGATGGCGGTCGCGGAGGCGCGCAGCGGTGCGGGCCACCTTGTGAGGAGGTGACCCAGACGGCCCGTCGCCGGCTATGTGACTGCGCGGGACGTCGGCAGGCCAGCCAGGCGGCGTCTGGTATAATGCGTGAGCCGCAGTGGTGGAGGAAGAGTGTGCGTCATGCTCGCGGGTGCGGAGATTGCACGAACCGTTATACGGCGGTGTGACTGAGCGCGGGCGCGTCTCGCGCAAAGGAGTGACCTCTTGCCCCTCGCGAAGAGGAGTGACCTCTCGTGCGTCCCTGGGAGTGTCGCGCAAAGGTGTGACCTCGCGGGCAGCCTTGGTATGCTCGCGGATCAGAGTGACCTCGCGTGTACGCCGGTCTAGGGGAAGAGTGCGACGTGCGAAGCGTAGAGCTAGCCCGGCGTAGGGGGAAGGACCTGTACGCCGAGGACCAAGGATGCTGGTCCTGGCCACTGTCTGATGCGCACGTCCGGCACGCGGGTCGATAGCAGAGAAAGGAACCGTGGAGGCAGTGCTGGCGGAGGCGCGACTTGGCCAGCCTGTGCTCAGGCTGTTGCCAGCAAACAAGTGCGTGACGTCACGGCACTCGTTGCTGGTCGAACAGTCGTGCTGTATCGGACGACTAGGCCTGCCAGCGCATGGATTGACTCAACGGGGATTGGCCGTGGTCTCGTGTGAGAGAGAACTGAAGCCGGGAGGCCCTGTAGGCTAGCGTCGAACGCGAGCTGTAGGCGTGGGCGGCGGTGGCTGTGCCGACGACTGGGCTGCAAGCTCCTCTGCGGCCTCCTAGGACCACTCCTGCCACTCCTCCTCCTTGCTGCTCAATGACGCGTCGTCGGACCTGCATGGGAACGCTGCCTGCCTCATGGCCTCGTCCTCAGACGTGGTAGTGCGTGGCCATGAGTCGCCTGTCCTGTGCGACGGTGCGGGTGAGGGCGACTGGGAGGCCATGCAATACTGGATGGCGACCCCCACAGGCACGTCATGCCGTACGCTGACGTGTGATCTCGATGAGGGTCCGCTCGTCACAGGAGGCTGTGGCTGAGGTATGGCTGCTGCGGCTGTGGCTGCGTCATGAGCGTGAGCTGCAGCAGTAAGGGCAGCCGTGGCAACGGCGTGTGCCTCTACGGCGTCTGCCGCCATCTGACGCATCATGGCGTTATGCGCGGCATAGATCCGCACTGTCTCCCTGGCTTGTGCGGCCAGAGCGTCAGCCTGCTCCTGGGGCGTGAGGTGGAGCTCAGCACCAGACAGCTCGGGATCCTCCTCCTGCGTCTCCAGTAAGTCGGCGCCGACGGAGACCTCATCATCCTCGGCCCCCCCCTTATCGGTCTGAACTACAGACCGACCGTCATCCAGCGCCATGAAGCCGTAGAGGGCGGACTCAGCTGAGCCACGATCCAAGATGTCAAGCGGCATAGATGCAGTGCGGGTCCCCCCTGACTGCCAGTCGGGTCGATAGAAGACCCGCTCCACCCAGTTATCCACTGCGGCGCCAATAGGAAAGAGCACGTCCTGGCCAAGGAGCACGTTGAAGGTCTCGGAGCGAGTGACCAACGCATGCCGGTGGATGGTCGTCTCATCCGGAGTGCCGGGCCGAAAGGTGAAGCGGAGGGCCAGCCGCGTGCGCCCGGTGACGGTCTCGGACGTGCCGGCAGCGGTGTTGATCCGCATAGGCAAATCCTCTAGGTTGGCTGACGAGAGGCCCAGCTGGCGGAAGTAGCGCCGACTGATGAGGATTGGCTGGGCGCCAGTGTTGAACATGATGCGCTGCGGGGCCTGCGTGTTAACCAGCACGATGCTCTGCGAATTAACCAAAAACGCAGCGTTAGGCGTGCTGATCATCCTGCGCTCATGCGCAGGTCGCGCGGGTGCGGAGAGCACCGCGGCTGCCGCGTCTGACGTTGGCCTGCCGTCAGAGGCGCGCTGGCTAGCCCTGCGTGACTGGAGCAGTAGCTGGGTCGCCTGCCGTGTGGCTTCCATCGACACGCCGAGCTCCGCGAAGGAGACTGCGGGTATGCGGTGAAGCGCCAGCGAGATGACCTCGGCGCTGAGCTGCACTGTGGTCATCAGCGAGGCCATCGCGTGAGGCGCGAAGGCCGCTGGCGCTGTTGGCGTGTCCAGCACGCAGAACGAGCGGGGCAGACGCGGCGCCTCCTCCGTGCGACGCCCCTGATCCGGCCCGGCGCGCTTCCGTGCCACCGCTGGGCGTCCGGCTGCCACCAAAGCGGGCTTGCATCGTGTGCTGTCGTCTGCTGTGCGGCCTCCGAGTGGCACTGTGCGTGCGCAACAGGCCAGAATGGGGCTGCACGCGGCGGCAACAGCAGGCGCAGCCGCTGGTACAGCGAGCAGACAAGCGGCTGGCACACGTGGCGCTGGTGTACCGGGCGCTGGTGTTCCCAGCGCGAACGCACCTGGCGCTGGCGCGCCTGGCGCTGGCGCGCCTGGCGCTGGCGTATTCTGCGCTGACGCGCCTGGCGCTGGCTCGGCGACCGGAAGGACGCCAGGTGGCGCTGGCCCACCTGGTACTGGCAACGTGAGATGCGCTGGCTCGGGTCCTCCTGCAGCTGGCGCCTCGGCGAACGCTGGTGCCTCTGATGGAGCGGCTGCGAATGCCAGCGCTGCTTCGGATGCAGGTGCTTCGGCCGCTGGCGCGAGCGCCAGAGCTGGCGCAGGCTTGCCTATTGGCAGCCTGACAAGTGGCGCTTCGAGGGCGCCCCTGGGCCTGCAACGTCGCGTCGCCCGACCGGTGTTGGTGTCGGTATCAGCTGCCCCAAGCAAGGTACGTGGCGCCCTCCAGGTAGCGCACGTGCTTGCCGGGACCCTCGCCACGCTTATCGCGAAGGCCCAAGGGTTTTGTGCGCAGCCAGGGTTTAAGCCCTGGCTTTCGGCAACCGTGTGCGCGCTGTCGCAATTCCGAAACGAGACACGGCCGCACAGCACAATCAGGGATGTCGCCCCCTGGCTCGGGATGGCAATCGCGGCCGCCAGATCTGCGCTGGCTGGACCGGACTGCGTGCGCGTGCCAAATGGCAACACGTGTGCGCGGGTGCTGTACGCCGCGGCTGACGTGGCTGCCGTGAGGTGGTCGCGTAGCGGGCTGCTGAGCGAGCGTCGCAGTGTTGTGCGCGGCGTGTGCGAGCGTGTGCAGAGATGCGCAGACGTGCAGCTGCCGTCAGGCAAAGTCTTGCCAGCCGCGCACGCGTCAGGTGCGACGGCTGCTGGCGCGGCTGCCGGGACTGGCGCAGGGGCGGTTGCTGGGAGGCTGCCATGTGGCACCTCCCAATCGCTCCTGGGATTGCGGGGGCGCGTGGCCGGTCCGGCTTCAGCGTCTGCGTCAGATGCCTCGGACGCCGCTTGTGACGCCCTCCCTCTGGCGCGGGCGTACGCCGAGGCCCCCGTAACGCAAATTGCGTCGGCGCGGGGGTTTTGGGCGCAACCAGGGTTTAAGCCCTGGCTTTGCGCAGTCGTGAGCGTGCCGTCGGCGCTCCGCACGGCAATCTGGCCTCTTAGCGCAATCAGGGATGCCCCCTCCTGACTGGGAATGGCGATAGCTGCCGCCGAATCTGCGCTGGCCGTGCCAGACTGCGTGCACGCGTCACGTGGGAGGACGTGTGCGCCGCTGGCGTGCGCAGCTGCTGCTGTGACTGCCGAGCTGCGATCTTGTAGCTGGCTGCCCGGCAAGCCTTGCGCCGCTGTGCGAGGTGTGAGCGGACGCGTGAGCGCGCAAGTGTGCGCGTGGCTGCCGGCAAGAGCGGCCTGGCCTGCCGAACACGTGGCAAGGGTCGGCGCCTGCTAGACCCTGTTGCTTGCAGCAGCCAGCAGGGTGGGACCCTCCTGGCGTTGCCGGCTGGTGCGCAGATCTGCGCACAGAATGGCGACGCGTACGGCGAGGGCCGCGGCAGCCGTGTGTGCTGCAGACGTGTCACTCAGCTGGCAAGAACGCCCTGTCGCGACAGCTGTCAATACGCAGACTGCTGGCAGCACTGCTGGCGTCATTAGGACGGCACAGACCAGAGGGGCCGCCGAAGCCTGCGGCTGTGCTGGCGTGTGTGCCGGACCGTCTAGGGGCGCGTCGGGAGCTGCAGTGTCTGTGACGCCGGGTAGCGGGATCGCGTGCGCCTGCAGCCTGCCATCTGGCAGCCCGACCGGACGAGTGCAGCGGTTGCTGACGGATATCCTTGATAGCTCTCTGATCAGAGGTTGGCACCACATGGACTCCAATCATTACTGGTCTCGGCTTGGGCATAGGCTTGTCAAAAAATGTCATCTGCTGCCAAGTCATAATTGTCTCCACCAACCACGTCATGGAGTGATGCCCAATCATTGCCGAATATCTTCCCAGCGTTATCCTGTCCCACCATTGCAACAATTTCTTGTGCAATGGAGTTGGGTACCCCCAGGCACCTTCCCTTCTCTTCAACTGTCGGCTCTCTCCACTGAGCTTCTCTGTCGTGTGCATTCTTGACCATTCTTGGTCCTCCATTCACGAATGCGCGTGATCTTGGGTATGCCGTGAAGGTGGGCAACACTACCCTTGGCCGGCCTGGCTTGTTGACGACGTACTGTAGGTAGGAATCCCTCCTGATCACTGGCTTGGTTTCCACCATCAGTGCTTCTCCCACAGATACTGCCGTTGGTGTGCGCCGCGTAATCTCCTCCATCTCCCTCAGGATTTCAATGGACATGCCCTAAGTCCAAAATAGTCTGGCCCGGTGTGAGAGTCCTCCGTGCTTGGCGTCGTTGATCAATATATGATGACCCAGGGTGGAGTCGAAGACCAGCCATGGATCTCCTGGCTTGATCTGGTTGTAATTCATCCCTGGATGTACATTCTCAATAACAAACACTGGTGGGTAGAGATGCTGGCGTTCCCGCAGCATACTGATGAATTTCACCATCCATCCCCAATGTTGTGCTCGCGGGTCATTGTATCTCCTCTTGTTCCCAGGTTGCGAGAAAGGTTGACAAGGGAATCCCGCAAAGATCCAGTCAATCCTGTAACCATACAATCCCTCAGTCTTCACATCAAGAATGTTTCCTCTAGCAAGACGCACCAAACTAGAGTTAGTAGGCACCAACGCCTTGAAATGATGCATTTGCCGCATCTGACTCATGACCTCCTTAAATGCTGTGAAAGCACTCTCATCATTGTCCACATACAGCACTTTGGATACCTGGATACTTTGCTGAATCAGTGAGATGGTTCCAGAACCAAGTCCGGCGAAAAATTCCAGCACTACTACTCCTCTCCTGCGAAAAGGATCTTCCATCCTCACAATGCCTTGCGGCAGCGGGTCTACTCCAGGCATCAAATTGGCAGCAGACTTAACTGGATAAGGAACTGGCAGCAGCTCTTGCGGGCCACGGTCCCTGTTACTCACAGCTTCTAGTTGCTCCATAATCCGAGGTTGCCAAACCAAGGGAGTCGGCATGTTGGCGCTGGTGTAGCCCTCCTCTTTGCGTTGCATGATGAGGTCATAATGGTCTGAATACCGGTCATTCACACAACAGTCTAGCAGTCCGTAGTTCGCCTCTCCCGAGCAAACCATTTTTACAGGAATTTCTCCTGTCGGCTGCCGATCTGTCGACTGGTAAGTCACCCTCTGCTTCCGCAGGTCAATGACCATACCCAGGGGAATCAGAGCTTCTGTCCCCAAGAGAACATCATAGTTCTCTGCCTCTGTCACCGTGCATTCTATGAGCAGTGACGCCTCCTCAGGTTTCCCCAAGTTTACTGTGTTTTCACAGGCTTGCGAGTAATTCCACAAGACTTTGAAATCTGCCCAGATGCAGTCCTCAACTGAAAAGGACTTTCTTTCAGGTCCCTTGCCGTCAATCCCAGAGCTTTCACATCTCGCTTTCCCAAGATTACTGGCTGTGCGCCAGTGTCCAATAGGATATTGGGAGCGGCCCAGTTGTTGAACGTCAAAACTCTATCCTTGTTCTGCTCTCTCACAGTGCTAAAATTAGTAGGCAGCGAAGCGCTGTTTGCGCCTTCCTCAGCTATGTCCAGCTGCTGTCTGGCTTCTTCAACCGTGTAAGGATACGTAAGACGCAGATCAGCGAGTGAAAGACAAGGAATGTGCTGAATCCGGTGTTCCACCAGAGCCTTCAGCTTCTCCAGCAAAAAATTAAATATCTTGCGTGGCCCAGGCTTGGCTTGTTGTAGCTGCGCAATCTCGTTCTCATTGAGAGTGATCCGAAAGGTTTGAGGAAGCTTCCCAGCATTCCTTGGAACCAGACGGTCATGATCTGTGCGCTCCGCAGCCGTTCAGCCACGGCCTTCTCAGACGTCAGCTTCTCGCCTTTGCAGACGGTCTTTTTGGCCACATCTGCATCATAATAGACATTAGGCACATTTAGTTTTGCAAATTGAGCTTTAAACTCTGCAATCTCTGCACTCATAGCATCATACTTCTGGATACCCTTTCGGTTATTAGAGTTATCTTTCTCCTTTTTCTTACCCTTATCTGCCTCTTTCGTGGCAGCATTAGCCCATGGTGGCTTCAGATTTGGGTCCTTGGACCAATACTCATCTCCTGAGTGTCCCTTTTTGCTGTGTCATGATTTATTAAGTCGAAGTTCACGTACAAAACCAAGCTCTACGTGTGTGAACCATCAACCTAGGAAGACCAACTTTGCATTGACTTTACGCATCCATATGTTGACCTTCTCTAGATTTCCGAGTCACCAAAGTGTAGCGCGTCGAAGCATCTTCCGAATGGCACCGGTTTCGCGTCATTTGGTTAATTATCGAGCGAGATAGACGCGATCTAGTCCGCACTCCTTTCGGCACCTAGCGAAATCACACCAAATGGCCAACTTGCGACTCCATGTTCCCAAAGGTGACAATGTTGACTATTCGTGACTCCAAGGACCCCTAGCTTTGTGCGCACAAATCCGCAAGCCCTTTAGACTACATAAGTCTTGCATTTCCATAGTATAAGTGCATCATTGAGGCTATAACTTGGTGACTGCATCACCTACCCCTAGAGGAAGCTTCCTCAAGTTCCAGATTCACTTTTGAGGCGCTATCTAAGTAGAACTACCCAAGGTAAGCTCCACCAATGAGAGACACAGCATATATTTTACGTGCTTTGCTTTGATTGGTTTGAGTTATGCTTAGCCTATAGGAGTGCTAGTACATGCCTTGTACTCATTAGTGGACATAGGAGAGCCTCCTACAGTGACTACATGCATTGGATCCGCCTCATACGACGCCGGGTTTTCAAGAGTATAAGTGCTAGAGATGTCCCTAGAGGAACATCTTTAGAGAAGTCCCATTATGCCAGTTGTAAGTCACAGAGATTATCAGTAAAGCTTACACTTTTTATCTCTTGTGTTTTTAGGACCACTTAGTCTCTCTCTTGTGAAGAGCAAGCCTTGCTGGCTTCCAGTCACTAGAAGAACTTCACAAGTGGTTAGCAAAGTCACAGCTTATACCCCCTGCCATAGGACTACTCTTGAAGATCATGATGTGCTTCCAGTGATCTTTTGGGCCAGACTTCATAAGTTGTTTTCCTACCAGATTACAGTCGTGAGGTGCTCACTCTGGAGAGTACACACTCCTTAATTAAATTATTTGACGCGTGACTATCGTTTGGCTATAAAGCCACATGTATTATAGACTTCATTGCAGCAAAGGCTGCTTGCATATTATGCAATGCTTGTGTCATTGATTCGCACCCGACCTCCTACCGCACGAGATAACTTTGCTGCAGAATAGTGCTGGAGCTTGGTATGAACGAGAAGAGCAGCTGTCTGGAGTTCCTGCTATTGTTGATCAGCTATTTGAAGGCTTGAAGAGGCAATTTCAACCTATTGCACCCGAGGCTACTGCTCGAGATCTATTGGTGCGCCTTCGTCAACGAGGAAGCGTTCAAGAGTATGTATTGCGCTTCAACGAGCTGGTGCTTCAATGTCCATCCATGCACGAGTCGGAGATGATGGACAAGTTCAAGAGGGGACTCAAGCCAACTGTGGCCAAGGAAGTGGCGCTTAAGGACCCTACCATTCTTGGAGAAATGATGGCATTGGCAACCAGGGTCGACACTGTGGAGTATAGTCAGAGGCAATGGGGCAGCCACAACTTTGGAGGATATTGACACTTTGGATCTCAAGCGCCAAGCACGAGTGTTGAAGGTCCAGTACCTATGGAGTTGGGACTTGTTCAGTACCAGCGCAGGCAGCAGAATTTCAAGCCAAGAGGACCCTGTTATAATTGCGGCAAGCTTGGATATCTGGCTCGAGATTGTCATGTGAAGGCGAAGCAACCTCAACAACAGGAAAAAGGAGGACGCCAGTAAGTCGTTCTGGGGTGTCTACTGGCGTGAAGACGAGAACTCACAAGGAGGTTATCTCCAGGAGCCTGCCGAGAAGCGAAAGACGAGATGTTGACAAGCCTATCATCGTGGAAGGAGTAGTCGACGGCAACAAGGCGAAGTGTATGGTTGACAGTGGCGCAAGTGCAAACTTTGTGCACAAGAAGCTGGTGAAAGAGTGGCGAATCCCTGTGCAGAAGCATTATGAGCCTAAGGAGGCAATTTTGGCAAATGGGCAGAGACTCAAGTGTGGTGCACCTACGGAAGCTATTCACGAGGAAGTAGCGGGGCACCAGAGTACTGAAGTTATGGAGCAGGCAGAGTTGGGTCACCATGAGGTGATATTGGGTCGACCATGGCTAAGAAAAGCCAACCCTTAAGTGCATTGGAGCATAGGACAAGTGAAGGTCCAAGGGCGTGATGGTCGAATGGAGACAGCAAAACAGGTGGAGGTAGATACGACCACAAGTAACTGTCTTCTGTCGAGCCTTCAAGTTAAGAAGCTATGCAGGACAAATTAGGTGAAGGAGATGTACCTTGTTTCGGTGGCCCTGGCCAGGTCATCAGACGGAGCAAGCGTAAATCCTAACAGCCTGGGCGAATGTACATCGCCGGAGGAGCAAGTAGTGGTGTTTGATCCCCTTGCTTAGAAGGTCCAGAGCCTAACGGCTCAAGAGAAGAAGCCTGCTGAGATGCTTGCCCAAATTAAGGCGCTGTTGGAGGAGTTCAAGTGCGTATTTCCTGAGGAGCTACCTGCAGGATTACCTCCACAGAGAGCTATGGAGCACAAGATCGAGTTGGAACCAGGGAGCAAGCCACCAGTGAGACCCGCCTATCGTCAATTGTTTGCGAGGTTGGACGAGTTGAAGAAGCAGCTGACCGAGTTGTTGCAGAAGGGATTCATCCGACCCAACGAGTCTCCAGTTGCAGCGCCAGTCTTATTTGTGAAGAAGAAGGATGGGACTATGAGGATGTGTGTCGACTACCGGGCTCTCAACAAGGTCACCATCAAAAACAGGTACCCACTTCCACGAGTGGACAAGTTGAATGACAGACTTGTCGGGGCGAAGTATTTCTCGAAGATTGATTTGAGGAGTGGCTATCACCAGGTACGGATTGCGGAAGGAGATGTTCAAAAGACTGCTTTCAGAACTCGCTATGGTTTGTTCGAGTTCACAGTCATGCCTTTTGGATTGACTAATGCACCTGCTACATTCATGGGACTCATGAATAGTATCTTTAGACCCTACTTGGACCAGTTTGTGGTGGTGTTTTGAAATGAATTGACTTACCAAATAGGCGATTAACAATTAATAAAGATCTTTATATCAGCAAGTAATTTTTATGGTATTTTCCGTTAACTGGTTAAACGGCAAAGGACAACACACTAGCAGTGAATAATACTCGTAAGTCAAATGCAAGTAAACTAGCATCAATAATGCAAATCAGTAAACTCATACATAAGCAAGGTTAGAAGACAGTGCGTATCAATGGCTTCTCGCCTTGGATTCAGATCGCTCTCAGTAAGCTGTACAAGAGAGTTGGCCTCGTTTCTGAATGCCGAACTCAAGAGCAGTGCCTAGCATATGTACATGGAATGAGTTTACTGTTCAACGGTCAGTGCGATGGCACCGCCTACCCGGGAGTTAACCACGTTGGTAGGACCTCGGTTAACCAAATCCACCGCCATCTCCCATCATCCCGAATCGCCATCCATCATAGGGATGTCATTTGGCGATTCATCTAGCATACCACACTTAGATGCATCTCGAGGCAGTTCGCTGCTACCGAGTACGGAAGTCAGCTGGCTGTCAAAGAATGTGTCAGCAAGCTGACTTAAATTGACTTCAGCCTGTTGTTTTCGGCCGAGTCATTATACTGATATTAGACATGAAGTCCAGAAGACTGATTATTAACTAGAGTTCAGCAGGCTGAACTTATTTAACTATTATTTTTAAATGAATATTATATCAACTAATATACTGATTCATTACAATCCCTCCAACTTACCATGTTGTCGCCTTGACAACACTAACACTAATAACAGAGTGCTGTCCCTTCCGGCCCCATCCTACTGCCATTAGGAGGGAGATGTTCCTGAGGCTCTATACTCAGGGGAGCCAGACCTCCTCCTGTCTTGGGGTCTTCTGAAGCCTGTCAGAGAGGGAGGTTCCGTGTAAGGACCCGGCGGAGAACGCAGTAACTGGGCTGTTTCCTCCTGCACAGTCTGAAACTGAAGGGAGGCAGCCTTCTCCTGGGCAGCCCTCAAACTGACAGGTACGTATACCGGCATCCCAGAAGGATGTTGCATGACATGAGCCAAGGGTACATGCCCTCTCTGCGAGGGAGATGCTGGCAGGCCTCTGGCTATTTCCCGAGCAGCCCTCCTGTCTGCCCTGTCTGACTGGGTCTCCTTGCCTGGAGATGGGCTGTGTCCTCTGGCAGTTCCCAGCCAAGTGATATCATCCTCTTGAGCGAGTTGCTGCATGGCCAACCCCGTCTTCTCCCTTACAGGGGATGTGGCAGGTGTCAGGATCAGGGCGGTGCTATTGTCTTCCTCCTCGCCTTCCTCCTCGTCTTCCTCCGACTCCTCCTCCTCGCCGTCCCTGGGTTCCTCTGAGACTTTTGGGGTCTCCTCTGTCAGCTGCTCCAGCTCTTCCCGAGAAAAAGAATATCCTACTAACGTTCCCCTTTTGGGTGCTGGTGGGGGCTGCTGAGTCCGGACCGCATAGAGGTCCTTTTCCCCCTGCTTACTTGCCCGTTTGGCATAAGCGTGCTTCCCTTTGGCTCATGCAGTCTCTGACTCCATCCAATCTTGGGTCCCAAGCCGCAATGTGAGGGGGCAATACTATGTTCCCCTTTAAGTCTGTCAGGAAATCCTCATCCGTCGCCCTGTCATTGTGCTGGTCCCTCATGTTGATGGTCATGCACCGCCAATCAGTGGGCTTTTGGAAGAAGGCAGCGTCTGTCTTTTTAAGAGTACAAGGGTACCAGTGCCCTGCAAAGTCCAGCTGACTGGTTTCCCTGGCCAACAATTCCCAGCTCCTCCTCTCCACCTCATTGTACATGGCCTTGAACCTGTTGTGGGGTGTTGAGTCCTTGAAGCTGTCCGCGTCCATGGGGATCATCCTGATGACCCTATCTTCCCCCCAGATACCAAGAATCGAGACAGCCCCTGCTTCGTTCACCTGGGCCATTGCCTTGGCCTCTCCGATTGTATATCCTACCATCCTGGCGTAATCGTGGTAGAGGAGGAGCGTTGTGCCGACCTCTATATACTTGTCAAAGTTTTCGGATGTCTCCCCTTCCTTCTGGAGGATTTCCTTCTGCGACTCACTGCGACTTCTCTGGGCGTACTTGAAGGTCTCCTCCAGTAGATCAAAGCCCTTGCCCAGCACCGTGTAGCGGTAGCTGCTGATTCTCCTCTGTTCTTCTTCTTCAGCCTGCTGCTTCCGGTTCTCCTCAGCTTGCCTCTCCTCCTCTGCTTTCTTGGCCTCCTCTGCAGCTTTTCTGTCCATTGCTTCCTGCCTCAGTCTGGCCTGTTCCTCCTCCTCCTTCTTCTTCTGTGCCTCCCGCTGTTGTTGGAGTCGTTGTGATTCCCGAGCGGAGATGGAAGATGATTCGATGTCTCCACGAAGTATTCTGCATGAGCCTCTTCCACCCTTCTCTTCCTCTTGAGTCTTGAGTTCCGACTTTTGAGTCATCCTGCTCAATCATAAACACAATGCAGTTAGTGAAGTCATGATATTTTGCCGCTATTGAGTGCCCTTGACGAAGAGGAACGCGATCGGGAGAGTTGCTAGTGTGGAATATCTGATGTGAGTGAATATAAGGGAAAATTGAGTTGGAGAGCAAGTGATTGTGAGCGCAGGTTGAGTGTGTAATATGGTGATCAGAGAATACCACAGAATACCACTCCCTCCAACTTAATTTCAAAGGTGGGCTGCCTGTCACAACTGTGGTGGGCTGCCTGTCATAACTGTCACTAACTGTCGCATCCCCCTCCAACTTATATGGAGACAGGACCTCCTGTCACCTTCCCGTGTCAATTGAAATGACTGTTAGGGAGGTGCCCCAGCCGCCCAAAGGTGGAATCGTTTCAACGCCCCTTTGCCATTGGTCAGCTGGTCTTCAAATTCCCAAGTGTCCCCAGAGGCATCGTAACCCTTCCATCGGATGAGGTACTTCATGACATATTTAGACGATCGACGGACCGAGCGAGCGTCTAAAATCTCATCGACCTCATACTCCTCAGGATCGCCGTCCCAGACAGCGGGGACCGGTCCCGGTTGGACAGGTAACCGACCTGTGAACAGTGTATCACCTTTGATGTATGGTTCCAGGAAGGAGACATTAAAGACCGGGTGACCCGTGTAGTCAGCTGACATGTTTAGCTTGTAAGCATTCTGACCGACACGACGTACCACCGAATATGGACCGACCCAAACAGGGCCAAGCTTTTTCTTGACCACACCAGGGAGGTACATGTGCTGAGCATGCAGTTTGACTAAATCGCCCTTAGAAAATGTCAGCTCCCGACGGTGTTGATTAGCGTATTTTTGTTGGTTTTCTTGGGCTTTGTGCAGGGTTTGTTGGACTTTTGACAGGGTGTCAGCAAACTCCTGAATTAACTGGAGGGAGACCGGGTTGTCAATCCCTTCAGGGTCAGTTAAAGACTCCCCCAATACATATAAAGGAGACTTAGGGACTCTACCGAGGCTGAGTTCAAAAGGAGTCTTGCCCGTTGACGCGTGCACCGCACTGTTGACCGCAAACTGAATTTGAGGCAACAGGTCATCCCAATTATCTTGTTTTTGGTTAATATATGCCCTCAGCACCTCCTGCATAACTCGGTTAGTTCTTTCAGTCTGCACATCAGTCTGAGGGTGGTGTGCTGTGCTGAGCAGCTGTTTGACTCCCATTAACCCCATTAAAGCTCTCCAGAACTTAGAGGTGAATTTTGAGTCTCTGTCTGAGATGATATTAGAAGGGAGCCCATGTTGGCATACTACATGGTTGTAAAACTGTCTCGCTGTTTCGAGTGCAGTCACTTTGACAGTTGTGGGGATAAAAATGACCATTTTTGTCAGTTTATCCACGACTACCAGTATTGAATCATGCCCGTTGGCAGTTCTTGGTAGTGAGACCACCCAGTCCATGGATATAGTTTCCCAGCGTCCAGCTGGGATGGGCAGCGGTTGCAAGAGACCTCCGGGTGGTGTGTGCCGAGACTTATTTCTCTGACACTGGTCACAGGACTTGACATATTTCAAGACCTCCCGGGGTAACCCCTCCCAATGATAATGTTTTGCCAGTTTGCCAACAGTTTTGGCCTGCCCCAAATGTCCACCCAGGAGATTGTCATGCGCTTGACTCAGTAAGAGAGACCTTATTTCAAGGTTATTAGGAATGACCAGCTTCAGCCTGCCTGAAGTGGTTTCAGTCACCCAGACCCCTCCCTTAAGCTTATACCCGAGTGCAGTAGCACGACACACACCACTAGTGGGGCTGGGCTCAAATGTTGGGTCAAAAAGGTAGGCTTTCCTAAGTTGCTCTAGGAAGGACTTTTTCACCTTTAGTGAAGTGAGTGCACACAGGACTTTATCTACAGCATGCTGACTAAAGTTCCTTTCTTGCAAGTCAGGTCTTCTAGAGAGTGCATCAGCAGGATTCAACTTCCCTGGTTTGTAGTCGATCTGGACTTGGAACTGCTCCAGCATCTGGCTCCAGCGGTTCTCCCTCCTCGACAGCTTGGACTTCTTCTGAAAGTGGGTCAGAGCTAGATGATCTGTAATCACCTTAAAAGCTTTACCATGTAAGTATGCTCTCCACTGTTTGAGTACATGAATGATAGCTAGCAGCTCTTTATCATGCACTGAGTAATTAATCTCCGCTGGATTAAATTTCATAGACTCATACAACACAGGATGCCACTCCTGCCGTACCTTACCATCCTTTGTGGTTTTGTCAGCAGGCTGCAACAAAATAGCACCCATGGCAAAATCAGAGGCATCAGTAACCACCTGCACCGGTTTGCTGGGGTCATACACGGCTAGCACTGGGGCAGAACAAAGGGCATCTTTAAGGGTCTGGAAGGCAGCCTGCTGCTCTTCCCCCCACACATACCCGATGTCTTTCTTAGTAAGGTCAGTCAGTTTACTGGCCTTTGTGGAATAATTCTCAATAAATCTCCTATAGTAGTTAGCCAACCCGAGGAAGGATCTAACTTCAGAGACAGACTGTGGTACTGGCCAGTCCCTTATGGTCTGGACTTTCTTAGGATCCACACTGATGCCCTCTTTACTGACAACGTGGCCTAAGAATTCAATACTTTCCTTCAAGAAATCACACTTGCTCATTTTAGCATACAAGTGATTTTTCCGCAGAGTGTCCAGCACTTTCTTTAAGTGTTCAGTGTGCTGAGCTTCATCTCTAGAGAAAATTAAAATATCATCCAAGAAAACTTGCACAAACTTATCCAAATACGGTCTGAAAATGTCATTCATAGCACCCATGAAGGTAGCAGGAGCATTAGTCAGTCCAAATGGCATCACGTTGAACTCATATGTGTCCATAACGTGTGCGGAAGGCTGTCTTGTGTTCATCCCCCTCAGAAACTCTGATTTGATGATAACCACTCTTGAGATCTATCTTACTGAAAACCTTAGCACCAGACAGGGTATCAAGCAAGTCCTCGATTCTGGGTAAAGCATACTTGTTCTTTACTGTAATTCTGTTCAGGGCTCTGTAACCCACACACATTCGCATACTGCCATCCTTTTTTTAAACAAATAGGATGGGTGCGCCGTACGGTGATTTACTGGGAGAAATATAACCATTTTCCTCCAGCTTTGCAATCTGTGTTTTTAACTCCTCACTCTCCAAATAAGACAAGCCATACGTGCGTTGCCAAGGTGGCTGACTACCAGGTAATAAATCAATCCTATGATCTACTTCCCTCTTAGGGGGTAGTCCTGGAGGCATATTAAACACATCCGTGTACTGAGCAACAATTTTTGCAGCAGTAGGGTGCTCCGGAGGGTTTACCTTTTTCTCAACCACTTCTTCAGGTTGAGGAGGTACCTCTCTTAGCAGCAGACAGAACATTATGTCTTCCTTGTGGTTCCAGGTTTTGACGAATTCCATTGCATTCAGCAACTTGCATCCTTCTGGAAGCCTCTTCTTTTCCTTCATTTGCCATCCACACAGGACAAGAGGAAGAGCACTGGTGGGTGCCAAGTCAGTCTGCCCATCACTGGCTCCTCTCACTTTAACTGTACCTCTGCTCCAACACACTTTAGCTTGATGCGTATTAAGCCAGGACCTGCCTAGCACGAGATCATAAAAGCCAGTGTTGAGTACCTCAAATGTAAGCGTTTCAGTTAGAACTGCAATGCCAGAACCTAACTGGACCTCAATAGGCTTGGTTATAACTCCTCCCGGGATACTTGAGGCATCTCCAAGGAATATTTTTCTATTCCCTTGGGTGACAGTAGGCAGCCTTAGCCGCTTAACTAAGTCCTTGTGAATAAAAGTATGTGACGCCCCTCCGTCAACAAATGCCCTCACCTTCCTACCTGCAATCATGCAATGCAGTAGGATAGGGGGGACTGTCTTTTCCTGACTTTCGCATTGTTCTCCTGACGTAGCAAAGAAATGTTGGACATCAGGTGGAACAAGAGCATCCAGAGTGTGCACTCTCTGGACGTCTATATTACTGATGGTCTCCTTTATCTGTTTGTCAGGCATGCATAGTGAATCCAGTTCAGCAGGACCCATAATACCTGCTACGAGGGCAGCTAGTGACGACTCACTATCTCTAGCATCCTCACAGTCAGTAGACTGGATTACTGACTGTTGCTGTCTTTTAAAGGCTGGTCTTTTCTCTCGACCTTAGGCAGGTGCTTGACCGGACACTGTTCTCTGTAGTGGCCTTTCTGCTGACAATGGTAGCAAGTAGATTTTGCTGAGGCTGGTCTCGGCTTAGTCCTACCACCACCCCTTCCATAGCCACCTCGAGAGGGACCACCTCTACCTCTAGACTGAATAGCATTGTACTCATACTCATATTCATCACCCTGATTATCCTCAGCCTGGTCTCCTTCAACTGCATTGTAGGAACCGTGGGGCTTTTTGACAATCTTAGACACCAAAGCGTTACTCTGGCGCTTGTGATTGAACTGCTGCTGATCCCAGGCGTCAGCATCCTGGATCAAGTCAGCCAGTTTCTCATACTTTTTCTCAGCAAAATGACCAGAGACCTCGGATTTCAAGCCATACCTGAAGTATGCTATCCTATACCGTTCTGGCAAATCAGGCTGCTTCATCATGTTCTCTTGGAACTTTTGAGCAAACTCAGCAACTGAAGTGGTCTGCTTCAGTGTCAGGGAGATCATCGCATAGATAGCTTTCTCCTGCTGGTTGATGACATCAAACTTCTCATGCAACTTCTCGACAAACTCTACCCACGTAGGGTCACCGAGTTGCCGAGCCTTACGCTCTTCCTTCCAGTAAAGCCACCAGTCTGCGGCACTGCCTTTCAGTAGCGCACCGGTGTGCCTGACCTTCTCGTAATCTTGCAGTTCTGGGTAGTTCTCCAGCCACTGCTCAACATCCGCGAGAAACTTGATCAGGTAATATTTTCTGTTTCCCTCAGGATCATAGTCCTGGGGAGGTTTCGGCTTGGGCTTACTAGGCCCTCGGCCACCACCACTAGTGGTGTGAGACCCCAGTTGGTCTCTGTCCCGGAGTAGGGACATTATGATTCTTTTGTCCTCCTGCTGGGACTGATACATGGTCGCCATTTGCGACTGCATCTGAACGAACAATGCTCCCAAGTCTACATTTTGGGGTGGTAGATTAGCAAATGCAGCAGCAGCATTGGCATCTACTCGCTGAGTAGTGTCCTCAACAATCCCTCTTGCTCCTGCAGCAGCAATTCCTGCCGCATTCAGCCGGTCACGTATTTGACCTAGGGGTACATTGAGTTGTACGGCAGGAGGTGGGTTCAGAACATTGGCCCTTGATGCCATAAGTTCTTCAACAGTGCGCTCGTCAGCTGGCTGTCCTTCCCTCCTTTGTATATCTTCAGCGGCCTTTGCTACTTGTTCAGCTTCTAGTCTGGCTATCTCCTCCTCAGCTTGCTGAGCTGCGACTGAGGCAATAGCAGCTGCCTCATCTGCAGCCTCCCTAGCTGCAGTATCCGCTACTGCTTCCGAATAGGTACGGTTTCCCGCTACATGGCTTTCCGCCTGGTTTTCGACATTCTCGTTATCCTGGTTCTCCATGTCTCGGGAGTTGCTAGTTTGAGACCTTGTCCTTACCATACAAAGAAGACTGTGATAACTGCTCCGATACCACTGAAATGAATCGACTTACCAAATAGGCGATTAACAATTAATAAAGATCTTTATATCAGCAAGTAATCTTTATGGTATTTTTCGTTAACTGGTTAAACGGCAAAGGACAACACACTAGCAGTGAATAATACTCGTAAGTCAAATGCGAGTAAACTAGCATCAATAATGCAAATCAGTAAACTCATACATAAGCAAGGTTAGAAGACAGTGCGTATTAATGGCTTCTCGCCTTGGATTCAGATCGCTCTCAGTAAGCTGTACAAGAGAGTTGGCCTCGTTTCCGAATGCCGAACTCGAGAGCAATGCCTAGCATATGTACATGGAATGAGTTTACTGTTCAACGGTCAGTGCGATGGCACCGCCTACCCGGGAGTTAAGCACGTTGGTAGGACCTCGGTTAACCAAATCCACCGCCATCTCCCATCATCCCGAATCGCCATCCATCATAGGGATGTCATTTGGCGATTCATCTAGCATACCACACTTAGATGCATCTCGAGGCAGTTCGCTGCTACCGAGCACGGAAGTCAGCTGGCTGTCAAAGAATGTGTCAGCAAGCTGACTTAAGTTGACTTCAGCCTGTTGTTTTTGGCCGAGTCATTATACTGGTATTAGACATGAAGTCCAGCAGACTGATTATTAACTAGAGTTTAGGAGGCTGAACTTATTTAACTATTATTTTTAAATGAATATTATATCAACTAATATACTGATTCATTACATGTTTTAAGACGACATCCTGATCTATTCGAAGACCTTGGAAGAGCATGTGGAGCATCTGAGGAAGGTGTTGGAGGTCTTGAGAGATCAAAAGCTGTATGGGAAGATGAGCAAGTGCGACTTCCGTCTGAATGAAGTCGAATTTCTTGGACATATAGTGGGAGCAGAAGGAGTCAAGGTGGAGCAGAAGAAGGTGCAAGCAGTCAAAGATTGGCCAGTACCTGCTGATATTCATCAACTCAGGAGTTTCCTCGGCATGGCAAATTATTATTGACGTTTCATTGAAGGATTTGCCAAGGTATGTGCACCGCTAACGGACATGTTGAAGAAGCAGGAGAAGTGGCTATGGGGTGACAAGGAGCAGCAAGCATTTGAGAAGATTAAGGAGCTGTTGACACAGGCACCTGTGTTAGCAATTGCAAGTCCAGAGCTTCCATTCACCATCATCACGGACGCATCAAATTTCGTGGGAGCCATTCTTCTCCAGGATCAGGGCAAAGGATTGCAGCCTGTGGATATGAGAGCAGGAAGTTGAGTCCTGCTGAGCAAAACTATGCAGCACACAAGCGGGAGATGTTGGCTATTATCCAGGCTTTGAGGATTTGGCGTTGTTACGTGGACGGCCGGAAGGTGTTCATCAAGACCGACCACAAGAGCTTGGAGAAGTTTATGACGCAACCAACGTTGACACCAAGACGGGCAAGGTGGATGGAGTTTCTGCAACAGTTTGACCACAAGATTGAGTATTTACCTGGGAAGATCAACCCTACAGATGCTTTATCCAGGAGGTGTGACCTTGCAGCTGTCCGGGTCATCAAGGAGAGTATGGACTTCAAGGAGAAGCTTCAGATAGGTTATGAAGAAGACCCAGAGTATGCTGATGATGGAGCAGCTGAGTCCAACTCGAGTATGCAGAAGAAGGACGGCATATGGTATTATGGTGATTCCAAGAGAGTGGTGGTACCTGATATCAAGGAGCTACGAGACTTACTACTTGCGGAGCATCATGATTGCTTATATGCTGGACACTTTGGAAGAGAGAAGACGGCAAGCGTGCTGAAGCGGAAGTACTATTGGAGAAATATGGACAAGGACATGAAGGAGTGGATCAGGAGTTGCGATGCGTGCCAGAGAAACAAGAGACCAAATCAAAAGAAGGGAGGTACATTGCAGCCCCTGCCTATTCCAGAGTACCCTTGGGAGCAGGTTGCTATGGACTTCATCACATCGTTACCAGTCGGTGGTCAAGGGCACAATGCAGTATGGGTTGAAGCTGATAGACTCAGCAAGATAACTCACTTCATTCCCATGAAGGAGACTTCTACGGCAGCGGATGTGGCACGGCTATTCTTTGATCATATTTTCAGGCTACATGGGTTGCCGAAGGTGATTGTTTCAGATCGGGATCCAAGGTTTACTAGCAACTTTTGGCGGTCATTGTTTACTTTGATGGGGACCAAGCTGAGTATGAGCACTTCCTATCACCCTCAGACAGACGGGCGAAGTGAGAGGCTCAACAGAACTCTGCAAGAGGTGCTCAGGAGTTTCACTATGGAGGACCCTTCAGAGTGGGACAAGAAGTTGCCAGGATTGGAGTTTGCCTACAACAACAGCATGCAGGGATCGACCAAGCAGTCACCATTTGCTATGGTTCATGGGAGAGAAGTATATCATCCAAGGAACATCTTGTTTGAGAAGGCCAAGGAGATTCAGGTTCCTACTACACAAGCTTTATGGAGCAGATGGCCAAGACTTGGGATATGGCAAAGACGTGTATTCGAAAGGCACAGGAGGAACAGGTCAAGTATGCCAACAAGCATAGGAGGGAAGTGACATACCATGTGGTGACAAAGTACTCTCGTCAACAGAGAATCTATCTTTCACAGGCAAGAGGAGACTACGGGCACGGTTTACAGGTCCCTTTGTAGTGCTCAAGCAGGTGAATCCTGTGACCTACAAGTTGGAACTTCCTTCAGGCTGGCGTATCCATGATGTGTTCCATGTCAGTTCTTTGCGGCCATACCTTGACCCGAATGAAGGACATCCAGGACGACTACCTACACCGCCACCACCGGTCGAGATCGATGATATATTGGAGTTTGAAGTGGAGGCGATTGTCGGCGATCGACGAGTCAAGCAAGGTCAACGACTTGTTCAAGAGTATCTACTCAAGTGGAAGGGCTACCATGCGGACGACAACAATTGGGAGCCAGAGGCCAACTTGACTCATTGTAAGAGTAAGTTGAGACGTTATTTGCAGAATGCGTCGAGGACGTCGCATCTTG
The DNA here is from genome assembly GCA_009602735.1 of Mesotaenium endlicherianum. Taxonomy (NCBI): domain Eukaryota; kingdom Viridiplantae; phylum Streptophyta; class Zygnematophyceae; order Zygnematales; family Mesotaeniaceae; genus Mesotaenium; species Mesotaenium endlicherianum. The sequence goes on from WELA01011269.1 coordinate 195,565, forward strand.
AGGAGGGGGATGATGTAAGGTCATAGGTTTATAAAGTGCATTTTTGAGTTTCATGAAAGTATGTTTGGATTGTATAGTAGTGTAGAGTGCATTTTTGTGGTCATTCTGATATAAAGTTTATCGAATTTGGTCAAGTATTGAGAGAGTTATGGATTTCCAAAGTCTAATTAACTTTGAGGTCAGTTGACGACTGTCCTTAATTTGCGGTGAGCGCAATTGTCGGATTGACTGACAGCATCGAGCAATCTGGCCCGTTAGTGTGAACTCGAACCTTCACGTAAGTTTGGCTGACGAGGAGTACCGACTAGGTCGATTTACCTAGAAGTTTCGGTTTAGCCTAACGCATCTAAGATAGAATATTCTAGTAATGTCGATGCATGTATGTGGACGTCAATGCAGCCCGACACGTCAGATCAGACTGATCTGGCTCACTCACAAATATTCTGGAAGGGACGATTTGACGAACACTTAGGAAAATCCGTAGCTTCCTCCTAGGGAGGAGCACTTAGGCAGAAAATTGTAAATAGGCATAACTTCTTTGTTTCTTATGAGTTTTCACTTTTATAAATTTCTACGGGTTTGTAATGACAAGGCCTTTCATCCTGCATCATTTGTGAGTAGTTTCTTGCTACTCAAAATGTTGAGTATTTTCCCTAAGCTTTGTTAGTGATATGCCGCTGCACTCTCTAGTATGAGTGCAACTAGTTCCTTTCCTCGTTAGTCACTACGCTTCCTTTAGGGCACTTTGCCCCTTTCAACTATGGATAAAGTGCTGGAGGGGCTGGATTTTGCTAAACCATACATTGACGATGTGGTAGTATTCAACAAGTTCATAGAGGAGCACCTCGAGCACTTGGAACAAGTGTTTTAGCGCCTGAGGAAATTCCAGATGAAGCTGCAATCTGGGAAGTGCAGATTCTTTGAGGCACACGTGCCTTACCTAGGACATGAGATTGGGAACAATGCTATGTCCCCTCAGGCTGTGAAGACCGAGGTTATTTACAAGATACCTGCACCCGCGAATGTGTCTAAGCTGAAAGCTCTGTTAGGGCTAAGCGGATACTATCGTAAGTTTGTGAAGGATAATAGCACAATTGCTAAATCCCTGACGGAAGTCCTGAAAAAGGGTGTGCCTTTCGTGTGGACAGAAGCTCAGGAGAAAGCCACGAACGAGCTTAAGGAGCGACTGATAACAGCCCCAGTCTTGCGAACGCCTGACTACTCCAAGCCGTTCAATCTGCACACTGACTGGAGTCGTGTGGGAGTTGGCGCAGTGCTCATTCAGGCCGCAAGCCCTAGAGAGGAGTATGTCATTGCCTATGCCTCACGCTCTAACAATCGAGCGGAGAGCAACTACTCGTCCTACGAAGGAGAGCTGCTGGCAGTGGTTTGGGCCGTCACACACTTCAGAGAGTATCTGTGGAGAAGACCCTTCACGCTGATCACGGATCACTCACCATTACTATGGCTGATAAAGATTGGAGACCTCACTGGTAAGTTGGCTCGCTGGGCTCTTAAGCTGCAAGAGTACCAAAGACGGTGGTGCACAGAGCAGGAGTGCTCAACAACGACGTCGATGGACTCAGCAGGAACCCAGACCCATCTTCAGACGACAGAACAGGAGCTCAAGAGGACAAAGACTCGAGCAGCCCAGCAGAGTTGGTGGCCTGCCTAGCCGAAATGGCTGGAATGGTAGCATCAGGTGAAGCTGAGCCTCTACCCCTGTTCAGTCCAGAGATTTGGAAAGATCAAGCTACTATGCACTGGCTGAAGACGGGAACTCACTTGGAAGGGCTATCAGTGAAGGAGAAGGACCAGGTAAGCCATCGAGCTAAAAGGTTTTTGCAACAACCTCTTCAAAATTGAAGAAACTGGTTAGGAGAAGTTAGTGCCAGAACCCATCAGGAGACGAGCTCTTGTGCAGGAAATGCACGAGAACACTGGACACTATGGTGTCAAGAAGACGTATAGTCTTTTGGAGCTGTCTTACTGGTGGAGGGGCATGAAGCAGCAGTGTGAAGATGTGATCAAGGCCTGCCAAAGCTGTGATCGCGTCAAGGCTGGTTTTACACAGCAACATCCATACTTGCAACCTTTGCCGATCATGGGCCTAGGCTATCGCTGGAGCTGTCTAAGCGAGGTAACAAGTATATCTTGGTCATGATTGAGCATTTCTCTAAGTGGATAGAGGTTGTGCCTCTGACTGCTAACGAGAGTCTAGGGACCGCGGAAGCACTCCTCAATGGTGTGATTGTGCGTCATGAAGCTCCAGCAGAAGTGCTGACAGACCAAGGGTCTGAGTTCCAAGGGTCTTTTCAGAAACTCTTGGATAGATGCTTCATCGATCATCGCACTACGTCTAGAGATCATCCATAAGCAAATGGTCTGGCAGAAAGGATGGTGCAAAGCATTAAGTCCGCTTTGCGCAAGTTTTGCCTTGAGCATGACAAGCGTGACTGGGATCTGGCCCTGCTATGGCTGGTTATGGGTTACAGATTTAGCAAGCAGGCTGCCTTGGCGAATTACTCGCCATATCAGATACTGTTTGGCAGAAGTCCAGTAGTGCCCAGCAGCATCAAGCAAGAGATTGAACAGGTGAAAGACCTGGACAGCCCTGATGAACTGCTAAAGGTGATGGTACGCCGTAAGACGTTATTGTAGCGCATGATGCCGACTGCGCTGGACAATCTGAAAATTGCGCAGAAAAGAGATACGCAGCGTTACGCCAGGACGCGAGACGGGAGCTACCGCCTGCAGATGACGCAGATTCAAGAAGGAGACTTCGTCTACTGCAAGCGCCAGACCAAGACCACCATCGACACCAGTTCACGTGCAGTGATCTTACGCGTGAAACATGCATTTGACAATGGTGTGTTAGAACTGGAAGGTTCTGATGGTAAAACCATGAGAGACCACGTGCAGAATTGCTCGCTATGCCATTTGTCGAATATTGATCCTACGATTAGGGTTGTGCCCGAGGAATTGGTGCCAGCCACGCCTTGTGCCAGCTGCAAAGTGCTGGATGATTAGGAAGCAATGGTAACTTGCGATAAGTGTGGTGCCCGTTGGCACACTTTTTGCATTGGCGAGGAAGAGATTATGGCAAGACGATGGGAATGTCCTGACTGCCTTCCTAAACTGCAAGGCTAAAAAATAATAGCTTTCAGCAGAAAAGGCAGGGACACCTCAGCTGAAAGGGAGGGGTGTAAGAGGAATTAAGGCAAGGCAAGTACTTTTAAAATTTTCTGGTAAGTCTTAGGATAAGCAGATGATGAGAGTTGGGTGAAGGAGAACATTGCTCTAGGTGTTGGTCATGGTTGCATGGTGCAAGTTCAGGAGCCCAGGGATGGGTCAACCTCGGTAAGGCTTATCTCCGACACACGTGCGAAGGTCGATCGACCATGTTTGCCCACACGTGAGGAGGGCCACCGACACATCGACCAGGTCGAAGGCACACGTGCTGGAAGGCTATGCACGTGCCGAGGGACCGACACTGTTAGGCACGACAGCTGTCGCGACTACTATCCGTTTGACGGTGCCGCACGCGCAGCGCAAGCTACGGCCACCCAGGTACGGAAAGTCAACGTTGACTCACCGACCACTTGACTGATTACGTCGCAGTCAGCGGTTATGTCGGCGTCAAGACCACTGGAAAGGGGTCAATGTCAATGTGCCCCACACCCAGGGATGGGGGAGGTTTTGACAGCATAGACAGCCGCGAGGCTAGAAGCTGGGGATCAGTGATGAGCCGGGAATTAGGGCAAGACAAGCATTTTCAAATTTTTTTGCTAAGTCTTAGGATAAGCAGATGGTGAGAGCTGGGTGAAGGAGAACATTGCTCTGAGTGTTGGTCATGGTTGCATGGTGCAAGTTCAGGAGCCCAGGGATGGGTCAACCTTGGTAAGGCTTGTCTCCGACACATGTGCGAAGGTCGATCGACCATGTTATCTCACACGTGAGGAGGTCCACCGACACATCGACCAGGTTGAAGGCACAAGTGCTGGAAGGCTACGCACTTGCCGAGGGACCGACACTGTTAGGCACGACAATATGTCGATTATGGCATGTTCTGAAGAGTCTCGACCTTCGAAGCGTTACCCCCCCGTATGTATCATTAAAGGAGTCCGATAATCTAGATGAAATGCTCAGAGCTGACGTTTACGGGAGTGGTCAGTCCTTCTCATCCGTGTGACCTTTGCTGTATTACTGCCAGTGCCGATTGATATTTTTGTCAACATCCTGGGATCTCTTCGAATCCTGTGGTTCTAAGAAATCAAATTCTCACCAAAAGAGCTTCACGGGTACCCGCCGCCCGATATGGGTAGGATTTTCCCTATTGGCAGGTGGACTTAAACGTGGCTGTGACTTGAGTATAAGAGCCCCCCTTCTGGTATCTGAACTTGAATCTGCCTATAATTACTTTGGTGATTTTCGTATCCTCTAAAATCAGATTCTCACCGGAGAAGCTGACACGGTAAGGGCTGGCCGCTGCAGGCTGCAGCAAACCATCCTTGAAAGTTGGTAGCGGCGTGACGGCTATATGACTCTTAGTTGATGAATCTCCCACCAGAGTCCACTTGTCGCCTTCATGTGTTCCCGAATCCAACTGCACACTTTACTGCACGTGGCCTGGGCGTTGACATTGGGGACTCGGGAGCTTGGAAGTTGGAAGTGAAAAGCAGATCCTACGAAGTAGAATTGTCAAAGCTCGACTGTGCAGAGAAAGTAATTCAAAGTCGAATCGAGAGAAAGACCGAAGATCATACCGAATCGGACAGCACAAGATCCCTCTCCCCTTTCAGTCCTTGACTGCAGACAACTTTGTACCTTCACGACATCACAAGTCGACAACAAATTTAACCAGGCCCATCATCGACCATCATTTGCCAATGATGGGCGCACGAGATCCGTAATCGCACGGACGCCGGTTCACATCGTCGCGGCTGGACTCGGGAGCTGCGTGGGTCCCGGCCCCTGGGAGTGGCCGTGCAAGAATGTGCCAGCCTCGCAATTGGGCAGAAGCTCGATCAAAAGTTATGCCATCAAGGAAGTTTCGCTGTTGTCCGGTCTTTCACCGTACTCAGGCATATGAAAGACATTATCAGCTTCGCGAGGAGTTTTACAGTAAATACCCTGCAACTCTTGCAAACTATGCGTCCAAATATATGCTAGCTGATGTTATAGCATATGCCAGAGAAGCTCTGAATGCATGCCCCTAATCTAAAAGCTGAATAACGTCGACATGAGGCTACAACAGTGTCTCCATGCCAGCATCTAGAGCATCGGACTCAGACGAAATGATTGGAACTGAGTCGACACTAAACACTCAACAAAACTTTTGATGAAGTGGTAGATAGCTTGCAATAGACGCATATGCTGTATGTACATGGCATCGTGTATTTGCATTTTGGGAGGCAGTATATGCTTCCGCAAATTACTCTTTATCTTGACTGCAGTCATCTGCCTATCAACAGCAGCAGCACAGCCGCTACCTGGTGAGCCTCTGATCGAGCTAGCTTGATATTCTTGAAGTGGTAATCAGCCCACAAGAGGAAAATTCAAGCATACATGTCTACGCAATAATATGAAGTTGGCCAAAAGTGCTCCTTAAGTTATCATGAAAATGCATGCATCCATACTGCATATCTCACGCAGCACAGGACTTCGGAGGCTGTGTTAAGAATATTTACTAGTCAAGGTCTCGTATGTTTCACCATCTCCAAGTGCTGGGACACAATCTTGAGCTCCTCATGCCGCTGGATGATGATGCGTTGATCTCACGAGTTGTGACGCATGGGCTGGCTGGCTGGCTGTCCCTTACGCCCCGTATCTTCCGCTGCCGCACAGACTATGCCTTCAGCACAGACTTCAGCGGCGCCAGCGGCTTCACCTTCACAGGTTACGCGTCGGCGGTGGGGAGCCTCATTCAGCTCACGGACGAGACGAGCGACTTCCAGAAGGGGATGGCCACGTACGCGCACCCCTTTGTGCTGCAGGACCACTCGGGGGCTGCCGGCTGCGCCAGCGTGCCCTGGAGCACGTCCTTCGAGTTCAGCATGTCTGCCGGCACCAACGGCGATCATGCGGACGGGATGGTGTTCTTCCTGAATCCGCAGCCGGACCTTCTGGGGGCTGGAGCGGCGTTCATGGCCTGGGGCACCGAGGGAAACACCGAGGGAGTGAGCACGCCTGCCGGGCCGTCCTTTGCTGTTGAGTTCGACGTCTACCCCAACCCGCAGACATTCATCGTCGACGACCTGTCCAGCGACAGCGAGCTGGGCCTGGATTTCAACTACAGCATGGTCTCCACCGCACAGGCCGACATCTCGTGGGACGTGGTGCTCGCTGACGGCGCCGTCAAGTACGCCTGGATTGACTACATGCCCCAGGCGGGCGCCGTGAGCGCGCGTGTCCAGGTGTGGGTGTCGTACTCGTCGGTGAAGCCCACCAGCGGTGCCCAGCTGGACGCGGACATGCCCAACGATCACTTCTGCCTCTACCCGGGCAGCGTCTACGCCGGGTTCGCAGCGGCGACAGCAACCTGGCACACCGGAGTCACCATCAGCACCTGGCAGTTTGCCACCGGACCCCACGCTGCAGGTAGGTCCCCGTCCCCCACATTTCACCCCCACCCCCAACCCGCCCTTCTCCGCCATGCCATCTGTCTGATCATCACTGTAGTCCAGCATGTCTGTCTGCATGCTGCCATGGCTGGGATGCTTGTTGCCAGCCGGCCCCTCTGCTGGGTAGTGAAATCCAGAGGCCAGCTATAGGACTCAGAAGGCCATGCCAGGAGCCTGCCAAGCCCTCCACTTGCAGATCTATAACTCATGCAATGTGTTTTTTCCCGGCATTGAGATCTTGGGAATGGGGGACCTTGATTCTTGTTGTCTGCAGCCAACTGCGCCATCTTTCCGCCAACACCTCCCCCACGTAAGTCCTCTCGCCACGTGCCTGCATAAGAAAGGCTACCCGCACGACTGCTGTAGTATCGGGAGCAGGGATGTGGGTGCATCTTTGGGAACCTCACACCGAACAGCTGTGCGGCCCCCTCCTCACCAGTGGTTCTCACTGTGATTGGAGCACTCGGCTTAGAATGCTCAGGCTAATGAATGACCGTGTCGCAGTTACCCCTCTTTTGGCGTTGCGGATATCAACTAGAGCCCCTGCATTGAAGCTCGTGTCACTTGAAGTCTCCGTTATGGGCGACCTTGCGGGCCAGACTCTCGCTTACAGCATGTATTGTCAGGGAAGGTTTGCGGGTGGCACGCATTCAAGTCGCATTCACACGGACGACATTTTCACATAGCACTTAGCATGCTAGCTTGCCGGCACTGGTGACTCTGGTGCCTCGTCGCAAAACTTGGGCACTTGATCACCTCCGCGGTCCTTGTGCCTCGCAAGAGAATCCTACTTATTTTGTCACGTTCAAAAGCTCTTGCTGGTATCTGTAGCATACATGTGCTCCTATTTGCTTGCCCCCTGTGTGCTGTTGCCTCGGGCCTGCGACAGCCCTGCGTGAGAGGCCACAACGACGTACATGTGGCAATCTCATATAAGTTTCAGATTAGACGGGTAAACGTATCTGTTAGATACTGGCTGACTCATGTCCAGCCTGCAGTTTCTGGGCATTTTTGGAGTTGACCTTTACTCTCCAAAGTAGCATAGCGCCCCTATGCTGTCGACTCAGTGAAATGGCTGAGTAGAAGGGTTTGTCTAACGTTAGTCTCAGAATGCTACCTTTTGCCGACAGTCCAGTCTTTTGCGCCGTCCTCGCGCACCTACTGATCCCCCGCTGATGCTGCTGCTGATGTGCGCTGACGCGCGTGACCGCCTGTTTTTTCCTGCCCTGCGCCGTGGCCCGCCTTGTGCTTGTGCAAGCAGCCCCGCCATCCTCGCCACCTCCGCTCTCGCTCCCGCCGCCCTCGCTGCTGCCGCCCTCTCAGTTTCCTCCCCCTGGTACGCTTCTCACGTTGCGGGGCTGGCTGTTGAAACGTTTCAAAAGCATGCGCGCAACTGGCAACCGGCAGGGGGAAAGTGTGTAGAATAGGCGCGTGTGGCAGAGCCGCAAGGGGAATACTTGCTTCGCATCGTCCCATCCTGCTGCTTTCTTCCTGCCTTGCCTGCCTGTCCATGGCTTGCGCCTGGTGGTTGATGACGGTGCTCTCCGGGACTTTCCCGTGACTGCGTGTGCAGCCGCATCAGCACCGCCTCCGCTGCCACCTGCCGATGGTGAGCTCCTGCCCCATTTTCTTGTTCTCCTCCAACTTGCTGCATACCTTGATCACTTTCCTTGTCATTGCACCATGCTCCCATCTGGTTTGGCCTTCTTACGGTTGGGTTGCTGGCTGGCTGTCTCTCGTGTGCCCTGTGCTGCTGCAGACTACGCCTTCATCACGGACTTCAACGGTGCCAGCGGGTTTACTTTCCGGGGCTCTGCCTCCGCTGCCGGCAGCCTCATGCAGCTGACGTACAGCCAAAACCAGGCGGGCATGGCCACGTACGCACATCCCTTTGCGCTGCAGGACTACTCGGGGGCTGCCGGCTGCGCCAGCGTGCCCTGGAGCACGTCCTTTGCGTTCCGCATGACCGCTGGTGGCGGGACCGCTGGGGACGGGATGGTGTTCTTCCTCAACCCGCAACCGGACCAGCTGGGGGTGGGCGGGAGGGGCATGGGCTGGCACGTGGCCCCGCCTCCTGCGCAACCGTCTCTTGCCATTGAGTTTGACCTCTATCCCGACGCCTTTGGTGACATTGCCGGCAGCGACAGCGTCCTGGGGCTGGACTTCAACTCCAGCATGACTTCTACGGCACAAGCCGACGTCCAGTCCACTTTGCGCTTTCCCGACGGCGCCGTCAAGTACGTCTGGATCGACTTCACGCCCCAGGCAGGCGCCGGGAACGCGTACGCTCAGGTGTGGGTGTCGAGCGCGCCGGCAAAGCCCACCACCGGTGCACTCTTGCAGGCAGACGTGCCCAATGGCCACTTTTGCGGGTACCCCGGCAGCGTCTACGCAGGATTTGCTGCGGCGACAACGTCTCTTTACACTGAAGCTACCATTCGCTCGTGGTGCTTCGCCACCGGAGTCACCGCTGCCGGTGTGTGCCCCCTTCTCCCTTGCCCTTCCACCTCCTCCTCCTCCTCCCCCCCCCGCCCCCCTCCCCTTCCCTCCCCTCCCCTCAACAGGTGCTCTCTTACACGCTGACTTGTGCTCTTGCCCGTGCTCTGCTCAAACAGGAGAGAATGTCAGGCCTCTTCTCTCAAGTTGACATGCTCACATCGTTGCTGACTTTCTACTTGTTGGACGGGGACCTTGTTTTCTTCTTGCGGGTGCAGCCAAGTGTGCTATGTTCCTCACGCCACCTCCCCCCACAAACTCGGGTAAGTCCTCTCTGCCATGCGCGTGCCAGATACAGACCCCCCCGCATGATTGCCATGTGTGTACTCGTGTGTGTGTGTAAATGTGTGTATATTTCCACGTTTATACAATGCATTGAAATCTGCGTACTTGGACGCACATGGATACACATATTGACATATTGTGTGTACAGATGTATATCTTCAAATGTGTTACTGGTTTTACGTGAACTCTTGTTTGTTCCCTCTCCCATCGCCCTAGAAACTTCCAGTCTTTGTGCAACACTCTGGTATGGGAATTCCTTCAGCCAACCTTTGTTTGTGCCATTGTGCGTCTGCTGTCGTGCGGTGACACCTGCGAGTGCCCGGGTTTTCCTGCCCTGCGCTGTGCCCCGCCTTGCGCATGTGCGAGCAGCCCCACCGTCCTCGCCGCCTCCGCTCTGGCTGCCTCCGCCCTTGCTGCCGCCGCCGTCTCAGTTCCCTCTTCCTGGTAAGCCACTTGCGTCATGGCACTGGCCGCTGAAACATTTCAAAACCATGCGTGCAGGACGCAATCGGCAGGGACAAGACTTATAGATGGGCAAGTACGGCACAGAAGCAGCCGGAGGTTGGCATTACCATATCTTGCTGCTTTCTTTCTGCATTGCCTGCCGCCTGCCTATGGGTATCATTTACGGTCTCCAGTGCCTGCTGATGACGGTGCTTGCCTCGTCTTCTGTGCAACTGCGTGTGCAGCTGCAGCACCACCGCCTCCGCTGCCACCTGCCGACGGTGAGCTGTTGCCCCCGCTTGGTCCTCTTTTGTGTTGTGCACTGGTAAAAGCAGCTGGCTCGCCGGCGGGAGTGGGCCTGGAGCCGGCGTGCGCGCTCGTCTGTTGGCCTTATTGCGGTCTGTTGGGGGAGGGCGCTGGGACTCTTTCCGGGCACCACCCCGTGCACGCTGCTGGCTGTCCGTTGCGGTGTTCTCACAAGTCGCGCCGTCTCTTGCTGCTGTGCTGCACTGACACATGGCACCGCCCCTACCCCTTTGCCCCGCCTTGTGTATCCTGCGCGTGCAGCACCGCCACTTCCTCCCCCACCAATCTCTCCCTTTCGTAAGTTGCCCACCTGTCTCCCTTGTAGCACTTGAGTTAGTAGAATATTCTAGACATTAACCTGAGGATTTTGCGTTTGGCTAACAGTCCAGTCTTCTGCGCAGTCCTCCCGTATCTGGTGCTCCACTGCTGAATTTCCGCTGATCCTCACAAAGCACAATGAAGCCCGCTGATGCTGCTCCCTCTCGAGCGCTGACACGTATGAATGCTCGTGCGCTCTGCCCTGCGCCGTGGCCCTCCTTGTGCTCGTGCGAGCAGCCCCGCCATCCTCGCCGCCTCCTCCCTCGCTGCCGCCGCCGTCGCCGCCCACTCAGTTGCCTCTCCCTGGTAAGCTCCTCACCACGCGGGGCTGCCAGCTGAAATCTTGCGCGCAGCCGGCGAAAGACCAGGGGAAACTGTGAGACGGGCGTGTGCGGCATAAGCGCAGCGGAAGCACTCGCTTGGCACCATATCCCGTCTTGCTTCTTTTTTTCTGCATTGCCAGCCTGGGTTGCGCCTGCAGATTCGCGTGCGTGCTGATGACGGTGTCTTGTCTTCCTTGTGCGCCTGTGTGTGCAGCCGCATCAGCGCCGCCTCCGCTGCCACCTGCCGATGGTGAGCTGCTGCCCCATTTCCTTGTTCTCCTCCAACTTGCTGCATGTCTTGATTGCTTCCCGTGTCTCTGCATCAAGCTTCCATCTGGTTTGGCATTCTTACGGCTGGCTGGCTGGCGGGCTGTCTGTCGTGTGCCCTGTGCTGCTGCAGACTACGCCTTCATCACGGACTTCAGCGGTGCCAGCGGGTTTACTTTCCGGGGCTCTGCCTCCGCTGCCGGCAGCTTCATGCAGCTGACGTACAGCCAAAACCAGGCGGGCATGGCCACGTACGCACATCCCTTTGCGCTGCAGGACTACTCGGGGGCTGCCGGCTGCGCCAGCGTGCCCTGGAGCACGTCCTTTGCGTTCCGCATGACCGCTGGTGGCGGGACCGCTGGGGACGGGATGGTGTTCTTCCTCAACCCGCAACCGGACCAGTTGGGGGTGGGCGGGAGGGGCATGGGCTGGCACGTGGCCCCGCCTCCTGCGCAACCGTCTCTTGCCATTGAGTTTGACCTCTATCCCGACGCCTTTGGTGACATTGCCGGCAGCGACAGCGTCCTGGGGCTGGACTTCAACTCCAGCATGACTTCTACGGCACAAGCCGACGTCCAGTCCACTTTGCGCTTTCCCGACGGCGCCGTCAAGTACGNGGCGCCGTCAAGTACGTCTGGATCGACTTCACGCCCCAGGCAGGTGCCGTGAATGCACGCGCCCAGGTGTGGGTGTCGAGCGCGCCGGCAAAGCCCACCACCGGTGCCCTTTTGCAGGCAGACGTGCCCAACGGCCACTTTTGCGGGTACCCCGGCAATGTCTATGCAGGATTTGCTGCGGCGACAACGTCTCTTTACACTGAAGCTACCATTCGCTCGTGGTGCTTCGCCACCGGAGTCAC
>WELA01011287.1:1396-40229 GCA_009602735.1 Mesotaenium endlicherianum
CCCCCCCTCCCGGGTCGTCGTTTTGCATAGCTGCTCTCTGATCTTTGGAAAAAACGCCGTCCCAAGTGCCTTTCGGACAACACCGCGTGGGTGCGTGTGTTCATCTGTGATCCTATTATCTGGAGGAAAGCCCAAAGCCTGAAGAGGAGATGCTAATAGGATGCTCTTTTGGGGGAACTGTGCGCTGGTCCCACTGCTGCTCTCTCGGGACGGCCGCCCGTCCGCACGTCCGCTGGTCTGCCGCGTCGGTTGCTGGCAGACTGCTTGCTGGTCATCTCGGTCCCACTTGCCTTTCCCCCCGCTCGACGCGCTGGCTGGTTGTGCTTCTCTTGCTCTCTTCCCGCACCTCCCGGGCCATCCTCAGCATTCTCAGCATGCCTAAAGATCATGCGCCTCTGTTGCAAGGTGCGCTGCTCGTCCTCTCCTCTGGCTGCCCGCCGGCCGCCAGCTGGCCTTCTGCCAGCTGGCCATCCACAACCTCTGGGGCCGGCTTCCTGGTCTTTTCAGGCGGCCTGTCATGATAGCTGCCTGCAGGATAGGTGTGTGATTGGATACGTGGGAGTCATCTGATGCCCAAGTGTTTGTGTTCTGCCACCTGGCGCGTGTGCAGTGGTTACGGAGTTTGCGCAGATGAGGCCTCAGCCAGGTAGGTAGCCCGGCATTGCTCGGCCCTCCCGCGCCTGTGTGCCTTGCGTCGTTATTGCGTACATTATGACAGATGCATGTGCCCTCTGTGTATGTGTGAGTGTCTCGCGTCGCGTCATTACAAAGAGAAACGTCCGCGCCTTTCCGCGCCCGTGTGTCGCATCGCGTGACTATGACGGATGCTCATGCCCTCGGTGTGTGCACACGTGTCTTGCCTTGTCACCGTTCGGTAGACAGCACGACACCTGGCAGGGGGGCTCACTCGGGCGGCGTGCATGCAGTTCTCCCTGACCTCTAGCAAGATGCCCTCTGTGTCTCTATGTGTCTCCCGTCTCGTCATAGAGAGTTGCATGTAACCTCCTGTGTGTGTGTGTATGTGTGTTCGTGTGTGTGTGTGTCTGCGCGTGCGTGCGCCACGCGTTGTCAGTGTGGCAGATGAACATGCCTCTGTGTGTGCGTGTGTCTCGCGCGCTGTCTGACAAACAAATGATTTTGCTGCGTTGCTCACTTCCATCGCACCGACACTATCAAGGGATGGCAGGGGAGCATCAGTGGGTCGCTCTTCGTGCACGCTTACAATGTCTCTTATGTCAGCTGTGTTGTGTATTGGCACCCATACACGCTGGTCATTTTCTTGCCCAGGACCTTTGGGAAGGTGTCAGAAAGTGCTTTGGGGGGTTCCTTCCCCCCCCCAACAACCGTTTCTAGATAAGAGCTCTCTTGTAATACTTTAGACCTTTTGCAGATGTTAAGCCCTCCCTAAGCATCAGTTTCAATGTGAACAGGTGATAAAGAATGGAAGGCTGCTCTAGAGCTGGAGGACACAATCTTGAGACGATCTGTGAGGTCCTATACGCTGGAGAGGGATATCATCTACAACTACGAAGTGCCGAAGGATTTGCCCTTGAGTAGACCGAATATTCTCGCGGAGAGTGTGCCCTACCACATCCAAGAGCTCGAGGAGGCCTTGTCGCTTCGGACCCCTAATCGAAAATGATTTCCTACTACTCACAATCGCATGTGGAAAGACTGATCTAGTGCTTTCATGTTGGAGAAAGTGAGGAAAGAAAGTGAGAAAAGCTTAATCTTCTCGACAAATTAATACTGGACTTCAATCGTAAATCATGGCTTGCAGGATCGAGCTGCCACATGCTCCATTTGCTCTAGCGCGCATGGCCGGCTCCTTTCTTTGTGGTCAATTGAACGGCTCTATCACTTGAAGCAAGTGAGCAGTCAAAAATAAGAATTGATATATTTCTGGAGGCATGACAGACTGAGTTGTTGCCTGAAGGCAGGGGCAAGAGGGAGGGAGGGAGGGAGGGGGGNTGTGTCTCCCGTCTCGTCATAGAGAGTTGCATGTAACCTCCTGTGTGTGTGTGTATGTGTGTTCGTGTGTGTGTGTGTCTGCGCGTGCGTGCGCCACGCGTTGTCAGTGTGGCAGATGAACATGCCTCTGTGTGTGCGTGTGTCTCGCGCGCTGTCTGACAAACAAATGATTTTGCTGCGTTGCTCACTTCCATCGCACCGACACTATCAAGGGATGGCAGGGGAGCATCAGTGGGTCGCTCTTCGTGCACGCTTACAATGTCTCTTATGTCAGCTGTGTTGTGTATTGGCACCCATACACGCTGGTCATTTTCTTGCCCAGGACCTTTGGGAAGGTGTCAGAAAGTGCTTTGGGGGGTTCCTTCCCCCCCCCAACAACCGTTTCTAGATAAGAGCTCTCTTGTAATACTTTAGACCTTTTGCAGATGTTAAGCCCTCCCTAAGCATCAGTTTCAATGTGAACAGGTGATAAAGAATGGAAGGCTGCTCTAGAGCTGGAGGACACAATCTTGAGACGATCTGTGAGGTCCTATACGCTGGAGAGGGATATCATCTACAACTACGAAGTGCCGAAGGATTTGCCCTTGAGTAGACCGAATATTCTCGCGGAGAGTGTGCCCTACCACATCCAAGAGCTCGAGGAGGCCTTGTCGCTTCGGACCCCTAATCGAAAATGATTTCCTACTACTCACAATCGCATGTGGAAAGACTGATCTAGTGCTTTCATGTTGGAGAAAGTGAGGAAAGAAAGTGAGAAAAGCTTAATCTTCTCGACAAATTAATACTGGACTTCAATCGTAAATCATGGCTTGCAGGATCGAGCTGCCACATGCTCCATTTGCTCTAGCGCGCATGGCCGGCTCCTTTCTTTGTGGTCAATTGAACGGCTCTATCACTTGAAGCAAGTGAGCAGTCAAAAATAAGAATTGATATATTTCTGGAGGCATGACAGACTGAGTTGTTGCCTGAAGGCAGGGGCAAGAGGGAGGGAGGGAGGGAGGGGGGGGGAGAGGGGGGAGAGACGAGAAATGAGAGTCGGGACAGGAGCTACCTACATGCCAGTCAATGCTTACGTGGACATTATACTAGCAGCCTGTCAGGATCCAAGTGATGTACCCGGATTTCTCACAGGAGTCTTTTAAGGGGCCCCTACTTAATTACGCACAAAATGTGGTTGAAATAGACTGACAACGTGCTGCATCAGTCGAATCATTAGTTAAGCAAGCTCCAGTACAGTATGCCCACTCAGTTGAGTCAACTCGTTGCAAAGTTTACACCTCTCATAAGAAACACCTCCCATGAGGGAGCATGGAAGTCTCTAAGTGCCACGACTTGCAACCTGAATTTATGTACACCAAAAACGAGTGGCTTAGTTACCTATGTTGGGCTCCGCAAGCCATCTGACCTCAAGGCCATTCACTAGCTAAGCATGAGGCAAAGCGACAGGTTTAGGAAGTGAACACTCTGACTAGCTAAGTGGCCAGACGTCCCATTGAGCATTTGTGACTTGTCGTGATCCTCGCAAAGCTTTTGGGACACAATCAAGTGCCTTCATGAGGCACTGGGGCAACCATAGACATTGCTACGCACAGTACTGCAGTAGGAGGCAACGTCTGCTCAAGATGAGACACTCTATGTACACTAGTGCAGTAAGACTGAGGAAAAAGGCTTCAGCTTCGATCCATTCTGAAGGCTGCAACTTGATCAACTCTGGGAGAGCTCCCAATGCAGACCTGTCAACTGACCAAGTCGAGCCCCTCGTTGTGTTCCATGTTTTGAGAGAATCCGACAGAGTTGGCCATCACAGCCACTAACTCCAGATAATAAGGGCTCTCTCCCTGGTCTTTCTTTCCCTCGAATACATCCTTGTAGTCAGCAGTCAACTTGTCCCACTTTTCTCGACACTGCTTGCCGTCCCTGAATACACCCAGGGCAGCCATAGATTTGGAAACTTCTTCCCAAAGAGCTACTCGCCTTGTCGCGTGCAGGAAATGGTTGTCCATATCTCCTCTCACCTTGATCAAAGCTAACACCTCTGAGCGCCTCCAGTTTTTGGATCGCTTTTTCCCTCCAATTAGCCCCGACTGCTGGCCCACTCCAATTGCATTCGTCGCCATACCCACCTCGCCTCCCAATGCGGTATTACTATGTGACATTTTCTCAGCATTCGTAGCTCTACGGACAAGCTCAAGAAAAGCATTATTGAAAACTGCCCTCTGCGCTCTCTCTTCTGCCCGCCAGCGCTCCTCCCGCTCAACCCTCGCTTGTTCTCTCTTTTCCATCGCATCCAACACGTTCTGCATAAGCCTCTGTTGCTTGTTAACAACGGTTTCTAGCAGGCTCTGAATAGCAGGATAATCAGTAAGTCCATTGGGCTTCAGCTTCTTCTTCTTCTTTAAGTGAACTGTCTCGCCTCCTTCCAGAGTCCCCTCGACAGCTCCTCCCAAGAACAGACCGCCGAACTCTCTGCTCTGGCCACCTTCCTCCCCATACAATTTGTTCTGGCATTTTTCAGCGAGCAGAGCATGCAATTGGTCGAAGAATGCATTGTCCACTCTGTCCTTTAAACCATCCCTGACATCTTTATACCCAGCAATCAACTTCTCCCACTTATCACGACATTGCTGTACATCCCTGCTCACTCCTGCCTGCTGCAGTTTCTCCGCCAATTCCTCCCAAAGTTCACCCTTGCGCCCACTCTTAGAGAATCTCTCGTCGAGCTCGGACCTGAACTTTATAAGTTCCAAAGTTTCTGCTCTCGTCCAATTTTTAGATCTCTTTTTCCTCTCGCACTTCTGCTCCTCTGTCTCCTCGGCTGCACCAACTGTGAAGCCATTCCTTTGTAACGTTACGACAGACGAATCCTTGTCTGATATTGTGCCAGCGTAATCGTGTGAAACAACAGGAGGAGCAGGGGTACTTTCATGCAGAAGTAACAAGGGCTGGAATACAGGAGCAGGTTCGTGAGATCCTTCTGCTATGTTGCCCAGCTGCGTTACGGGCGACAATGCTTGAAGAGATGTGCTCATCAAAGAGTACATGGAGTCCGAAGGGGCAGTTATAAGCGTGACTATACTCCTGCTAAAGTTGCCCTAACCTAGCGGATATTGCAGCACTAATTCTGGAGATTGTGGGAGATAGCTCCGGTTTGGACTTTGACCATTTCCTTTTTAATTTTACTATCTTGGTGAATGATGGTGAAGGATGTACATTAATTACATGGTATATCGTCATAATCCGCTTCACAAAATTCGTTGACTACAGTCAAACACACCGATATATGTCCATCATTGGAAGTCTATGTGGTGCTACAGATGATATTAATTTGTAGATGGTTGTTTAACGGGGTATAGGACGCAGTAGGATGTGTCTCTACCGTTCCCCAAATTAGTCAACATTTTAACCCTGCTTGACTGACCATGAAAAGCCCTCTTCGGAGCATTCGGAGTTTCATTTGCAAGAATTCCGATTTACCAGGGGAACAGGTCTCAATAGGGCAAAATTTGCTAAAATCTAAAATTACATATCAGTGCGCCGGCCGGGAGTTGAACCCGGGTCTATTGCTTGGAAGGCAATTATCCTAACCGTTGGACTACCGGCGCGAGGTGGTCGATTCTTCGCTGTACTCTATCATACTATATAAATGAAGTTTATAGGACATGAAGCCAGGAGAAACCCAAGTCTTGCTCCTGCTACCTGTACTAAGTTACTCGGTATATTATTCTGTAACTCGACTTCTTGTGGCCAGAAGTCGCGGGCTTCCTTGCTTGAGCTGCCTCAATGGCTGCGAATAATGAACTGGAGAATGAAGGTGCTCAGATCTGTGAGGCTAGCAACGCTCAATCAGAATCCCCAGAGCCTTTGCCAGACGAAAACCGTGAAGAAGTGCTGGCGCGACACAGGTACGAGTTTCTGCAGGTTGATATGTTATAGTTTCCTGCTGTTTCTATGTCAGTATCTGTGACCTCGTATCCTTCTTCTTCTTATGTATATGTCCTGCCAACAACAGTAGTTGTAAGAACATATCCGGCTCAAAGTACGAAGCCTCTGGTATTCCTTTTCTTATACTTCTGAGGAAGTGTGCCTGGTTTGGCGTATTCTCCTGCAGGAAGGAGACCAAGGAATTGCAGTCGAAGGAAGTAGCCATGAAGAAAGCTACAGCTAAGGGGAGTAAGGCAGAGCAGAAGGCGAAAAAGAAAGCTGTGGAGGAAGAGGTGGCACGTCTAGATGCTAAAATGAAAGCACGGCATACAAAAGAGCTTGCATCCCTTGGATTTTCAGAAGAGAAGCTGGCAGATGCTCCAGAAATGGACATAGTCATGGAAACTTTAGTGAAAGCTGTTGCTGGCGTTGGCATGGGTCCTGCAAAGGGTTTGGAAGCAAAGCCTACGAAAGCACAGAAGAGACGTGATAAGAAACTGCAGGAGGAGGTTGACAGAGATCATCGCATTCAGGAAGAGCAGAAGTTAATTGTAAGTGACCGGAAGGTAGAGGGGCAACGCTTAGAGGCCAAGCTGCAGCCATTAGGCTTCACATTGAAAGATATCAAACCTGATGGCCATTGCATGTATAGGGCTGTGGAGGATCAACTGAGGCTGCGGGATGGAGAGACTGCTCAGCAGGACCACACAGCTCTTAGAGCCCTTGCTGCTGGCTACATGAGGGACCATGTTGATGACTTTCTGCCTTTTGTTGTGGCTGATGAAAATGAAAAGGAAGGTAAGACATCTGGCAGCGTCGATCCAATAAATAGATTTGAGCAGTACTGCTTAGAGGTGGAAACCACAGCCCTGTGGGGAGGTCAACTAGAACTTGGAGCTCTTGCGCAAGCTCTCCGCAAACAGATCATAGTATATTCAGCTGACTTACCTGAAGTTGAGATGGGTTCAGAATACAGCAGGAGCGATTTTAGTGGCCCACTTAGAGTATCATATCATAGGCATGCCTTTGGTCTGGGAGAGCACTACAATTCCGTCATTCCTATGAACCAACACGACGGACCTGTAAATATTTAATGGTCTGAGGAACCTGAAACGCATTGAATTTTTCCTTAAGCAGGCACAGAATATATCCCCTGTAAGGAAGATCGATTAATAACTCAAGGTTGAAAGTGTCATTATTTGCAACCATCATAAGGGTCCCTCAAAAAGGACATAAATAAAGCTCTAAAGAGGAAGGGCTTTTTCTGGACTAATAAGTTGCTGCATAGGTGTCACCAAACTTATATTTAGAATATTGAGATAGAAACACTCACATTGTCGTGAGGTTCTTACTTGAATTGGTGTGGACAATGATAATATCAATATATACGCCCGAAAGCATTAAGAGATTACTCAGCAAGTGCCACCTTGAACTTCGTGTTTTCACAGTACAAGTCAGCAAGGACACTAGAGAAGACTAAGTAAATAAAAATTCACAAGAGAAGCCTGCACATTGCTTACAATATTTGAGTGCTTCACTGAACACTCTGTACATGCAGACTAGCAGGCGGCTAGGTATGAGTGCGTCAGAGGATGACCAGGAACAAACAATTGCACTGATATAAGTTCCGCTCGAAAACTCGGCTTGGAAACCAAATGATGTGATATTTGAATGAAAAGCCTTACAAGAAAGCGGGGTGGAACAGTGTTCTAGTGAGGGAGCCCCGATAACCTAACTTGTACTTCAAGCTATTTTCATCAATAATATACCCAGCACTTATTGTACCTCAACAATCAACAAATGATTATCTTCCACCTTTGCACCTTACTTCCCCACACCAATAGATCGTCATCATCAGCCTCAATAGGAACTGTACCAGCAACCCCAATTAGCCTCCGCCGCCGCTGCCGTACTTCTTGCCCAAAAGAACTTCCTGCAGCTTGTCGTAACCAGCCAGCACACCAGCACCAGCGACAGCACGGAGAATGTTGGCACCAGCACCCTTGAACAGAGACTTGTAGCCCTCCTTAGCCACAATTTGCTGGAATGCATCAACTGAGCTCTTGTACTTGACAGCCTCTCCAGATGTCATCATCATGCGACGGCGGACAGTGTCGATAGGGTAAGAAGCGAGCCCAGCACCGATGGTGATACCCCATCCAAGGAGGAATGAGGCCAAGAAGTTGCCCTGCAACCAGAAAACAAGGTTCTGTGAGAATGTCGATCGACACCTGCATTGCCTACAAAGAAAACTCTTCCTAACAAAAGAACCAGCCCCACAGATTCTGTCAGCTGGACATATTGCAGGTTAACTATGCACTTTCAATGCAAGTCACTGCGTAGCCCCTGAAATATGCTGGTAGGTGCCCAGAAACACATCTTTTTCAGTATCCCGACTTAAAAATACATACACATTGGCTGCTAGTTTTGAGCTCACAAGTAACTGGATCTTCAGTATCAGCACTGTTCCGCGAAGCAAAATGACCTAACAATATTTCAAAGTGACTGAGTGACAGCATTCATATCGAACTGAAGCTTACCTCCAGGTTACCAGTCAACAACACGGGCTTCAATGAATCATACATTCCAAAGTAAAGTCCGCGGTACACAACGATACCAACGCATGAGATGGTAAAACCTCTGTAGAGTCCAGCAACACCATCTGTGGCGAGAGTCTTCTTGTACACATCAAGGAGGCCGTTGAACTGCCTCTCTGAAGAAGCTCCCTTCTTGCTTGACTTGGCGTCGTTTGCAAGGCGAGTACGAGCATAGTCAAGGGAGTACACAAACAACAGAGAAGAAGCACCAGCTGCTCCTCCAGAGGCCAAGTTACCAGCAAACCACTTCCAGTATCCATCCCTGTCTTTCTTGTAGCCAAAGAGGCTCTTGAAGTAATCCTTGAAGGCAAAGTTCAGCGCCTGCATGACAAACCACCAGAACATGATTAGATTTTTCCCACGAAATAGCAGCGCAAACGACAAAGAATAGCTCATACACGAAGGCGTCACTACCAGAACATGACATGATCTTAGCAACAGGGGTGCATACTGATCAGAAATTCTGCCATAGACAACCCCCAAACTAATGTGACTTGATAGAGACTAAATAATATAGCTGTTGATAACCACCAACACATGAAGACTGTACTCTGAAACCACTAGAAATCACTACAACCAGCAGACACATGAGGGTTACAACTACAAACTCCACAGATCAGTCGGATATTAAAGAGATGACATTGCTGGGTCCATGTGGTCACCTGGGTTGGGAAGTATCTGAGCACATTCGCCGTGTTTCCGCGCCATAAAGCAATGACGCCCTCATCCTTAATGGTGCGACCAAAGCATTCACCAATACCCTTGTATGGCTCTGACAAGCGCCCAGCCTTTAACATCTCATCCTGATTCTGGATCAGAAGCTTCACGCGCTCAATGGGGGCAGCAGCTGTCTTCGAGACGGCAGCAGAAACACCACCCATCAAGAAATCGATGGCAAAGCCAGTGAATCCCTTCTTCTCTGCTGCAGCAGGGATGAAGGCAGGGTGAATCATGCTCTTCTGAAGAGGCATGTAGAAGGCAGGACTGACAGGGAAGCTAGGAGCTTCCCTGCAAGGAGCAACATGTGCAGGGGCCAACTTGCCACCCAGATACGAATTACCCGCTATCTGGTTGACCAGCTGGGAAAAGCCTGGCCTCTCGTACATTGTACGAACCTTTTCCTCCAGAGGGGGACTCCCTGCAAGCAAAGGACAATCTTAGCGACGTAAGCCACAATGTCTTCCTTTCATCAATTACGGTACAGTGATCAAAATCTAAGATGCAGATATTCCTTCAACATCACATTGTGTACAGCATAATGCAGCAGAGCTGTAGCCAAAATATATAATCGGAGATTAAAGATGCAGATCGGAGAGCTAACGTACTGCTCAAAAGTCATGTCAGTGTCTAAACACAACAGGCATTGTAAAATATTCATGGCAGGTGAGGATGGTATTCAACAAACAAAGACACAAAAGTGACAGTACTGCCAGCAAAATAACTTACAGACACCAGACGCTCAAGATGAGGACAAGGGACAAGCGACAAAGGTGCACACTGTAGTGTAAATTTCAAATTGTGAAAGGCAGATGGCAGATGCACACAAATACCCCCGACTAAAAAGTCAGCTAGTCTTCTTCAGAAAGCTAGATCGGTCGACACAATACATCTCCAAAATCAAGGCGGAAGGACTAAGGACTCTTGTTGAATCTACCTAACCAGAGGACTGAACAAAGGCATCATATCCGCAGTTTCAACAAGGGGTTCTACAAGTCCCTGCCTTATAGCTTTTTAGCCATCATGCAAGAGCAGAGGACAGAGGCGTAGAGTAGTAGAGTAGATGCTTCACCTTCAGGAAGAGTACGCTTCTTCCGTCGAAGGCTGCGAATGGCAGTCTTCTCTTCCCCAAACAGAGCAGCATTAGCAGACTGCCTTCCAACATACAGTGATGGAGGCTTGCGGCAGATGCCGTTAGCACTGAGTTAGAACGGCATGAGCAAGCGTAAGTGAGATTCGTCGCAACTGTCGCTACTATCTGCACCGTCCAAAGTGAATCGACTGCCTGTGCGTGGTCTGAACTGCACAGAAACAAACAATCGGCTTCCAGGCCCGTCGTCCAGAGCCCTCCGCCCCCCATGAGTATGGGTGCGCAGCTATACACGACACGTTCCCACACGTGCCAGTAAGAACGCATTCTCAAACTTAACGTCGTCGGTCTCAGTTGGTCGCAGTTGGTCAAGTACGTGCTGGTTACTGGCAGTCCCAAGCAGTCCGTTTCAGGCGCTTTAAGAAAGCAACTTCTCTCGAATTTGCGTCAATTGGCGTCGAGGCCGGACCTTGGGCTCCCGCGCGCTTTCCCCCCACACCTCTATGTGATGCAATAATGCCATTTAATTTGCACTTTTTCCAAGTAGGAATCTCAGAGTGACGTTGATACGAAGCTTGAACTTGGAGTCGCTTGGAGTGGACAGTCGACGATAATGTCAGATTCTGAATCCATGATCTCATATGCGCGACTGTTACGGTCTTAGCTCCCAACACTTTAGCAAGTAACTAGGAGGATCACAGGTAGGCGCAACTTAGATGACCTTAGAGATCGCTTTCGTATGGGTACACTAGCTCTCGCATCATCTTGAGCATGTCTGTGCTGAGGAAGGTTCAAATGAAGCTGTCAATTCAGCGTTTGGCGAATTAAGATCCGCCTCAAATGTGTTCAAAGTTCTCAGTCAAGTCATGCCATCATATTGGGAGCAGGAGGTCTACCCTGCTTGGAATGACTACTACCAAGTGATCTTTTTTTCATTGTTATTCCCAACAGCACGTCTCCTTCTTAATCGCCTAATCTTTGAGGTTAGTGCTCTGATGAGTTCTTGTAGCTCCCCGTGTCTAGCTTATTTGGACCTTTATTTTTTGTCCTTCAAATCTGGCGACTGGCCATCTTTTTACAGTCTCCTGTTTGTTGAACCTGGCTTTGTAGATTTCATGAGTGCAGAGATTAGGGCGAAGAGTTCTTCATCCGACAGAAAAAAAGCGTGTAGGTCATCACTCGGATGCAGGAACTAAATTACTTATAAAGTTTCAAGAATCAAGTTGGAAGTTTTTGTATTATGGTGTTACGTGGGTGTACGCCTTTGTAATTACCTATCCAGAGCCATGGTTTGGAAACACAGCTGCTTTCTGGGAAGGTTGGCCGGGTCAGTCACTAAAGTGAGTATCCAGTCTTTGCCTTCGCTCTTCTATGCACTATAAGCTTCACCAACTGTCCTCCTTATGCAATGTAGGTTCCCTTTAAGTCATGCTGGAGAATGCTGGTACCAGTATTCAGACCTCACTTCGTTATCAAGTCCAAAGTGGCATGTTTATTCAAACCGTTTGCTAGGGGGATGGGATTGATATGTGATATGTGCTCCTCTCATGATCCAAAATGAAAAAGAAAGCTGCCAACGTGCCCAGTGTGTACTTCTATTTGACGTATTTTCTGCAGGAACAAGCTGAAAATATACTACACTGCCCAGTGCGGTTTTTATGTATACAGTGTGGCTGCCCTTCTCTTTTGGGAGACACGTAGAAAAGACTTCGGTGTCATGATGACCCATCATGTCGTAACTGTCATCCTTCTAGGCTACTCATACATAACAGGGTAAGTGCTAACCATGAGACTTGTCCCTACGTGAAAATTTCAGTCATCATGGTGTTTGTAGTAATGTCTGCTGTAGAGCTATTACAAGCTTGCCTACCACTGCATTAGACAAAGAAGCTGTACTAGGCTGCAATGATGCATCTAGTTTCTGGGCTACACTATGCTTTTTCCAGTGCCTTTGCCTTGGTTGCCATGCCACTGTCAGCATGCTGCAAATAAGCATTGCTCAAATTCAATGTGTATCCTACACGTGGAATGGCGAGTTTCTTAGCAATGGGGATGAGATGTTGTCTGAGACGTTCTGACAGCCAAAAATGGTCTTGTGTATACTCTTTGTTCTGACATGCTGCTACCCTGAGCGTTGCAGAAATTTCCGTGTAGGCTCCATTGTGCTTGCCCTCCATGACTTCAGTGATATCCTTCTAGAAGGAGCAAAGCTCTTCAAATATGCTGGGAATGAGGCTATCGCGAGTGTTTTATTTGGGCTTTTTGCTCTTTCGTGGTTACTCTTACGCCTCGTATACTTCCCGTTCTGGATCATCTGGAGTACAAGGTACGCAGTACACATTGTGTATGTTGATGGCATTCCTGCTTGCAGATGTAAGGATTTATCATGTTGTCATGTGGCATACCTTGCATACCATCAGCCAGCCAACCTTTCGATCCCACTTTACACCTCTTCAAAGAAAAAGCACGTTGATGCGCTATTTCCTCGTTTTGACAGCACATTTATTGGTCGTCTAGTGGAACAGAATGGGTTGTGTTGTTTGTTCACCTAGTATGTCTTCTCGAGTAAGAAGAAGGTCTATTGAGCATACTGCTGCCCATGTTGCTTGCGTTGCTTTGGACACTTGTGTCGCGATAAAGGGTAGCATAGTTTTATTTATTGGGTGCCTTAAGAGCTCTTATTATTCTCTGACCTCTTTTCTTGTCATTATATTGCCTGTTGCAGTATTGAGCTTGTACATTATGCAACAGATGCCTTCAAGATCAAATATTACCATTTCAACACGCTGCTCATCACGTTGCTAGCTATGCATATGTACTGGTGGGTCCTCATCTGTCGGATGATTATGAAGCAGTTACAGAATGCAGGAAGAGTTACAGACGATGTTCGCTCAGGTATGTCCGTCATTCTTCCTAATACTTATACCACTACAATATCACGTGTCTATCACCCTAGAGATGCGATGTGACGTGGTTTTGGTTGTATCCAGCAACAAATGCCGGTCATGTCTAAGTACTACAGGAGGGACTATCATGAGACGTCAATTGCACCTCACTTAAGGTGCAGCTTAAAAGTGAGGAAATAATATTTTAGTGGGTAATTTGGTCCTACAGTGGTCTGATCACCTGGTAAGTACTCAAACAGCAGAATCATCGTATTGGTGTTTTAACTCCAAGAGGATGGACTTCTGCTTACTTGCTCTTCAACAAGGAGATTCATTGTCTCTCTGTTGATGCCCTTCTTTGGCGTCACAATATGTGCAGATGACGAAGATGACGATTAGCCGTTCTCTATGCATATCTAATGGTGGCAGCTGGCCGTTGGAGCATCCCCCTTAGTATTTCTTAATGCTTACTTGCAACTATTTACTTCTTGTTGACTATCTTGGCACCCATACCTATCTTAGTATCCATATTAGAACTCCCTTTACTGGCATGTTGTCTATGTTCACACATTAATGTGCACATGGAATAGCAGCCACTGTCTTGCAGCTGCACAAATGTCAAGATTGACGACCCAGTGACTCGTCTTAAAATTGCAGATTGCTGTCATTGCAGATGTTTGTGCTTTTATTGTATGAGAAAGCCTTCAAGGCGATAAATTTTGAGTCAATCATACTGGTGAGCAATGTGGATGACTAGCTGAGCTTTGATGGCCCGATTGATGAATGAGACATTATGCTCTATTGAGCAATTCTACTAATTTCAAGTTTGTTTGTTAAGTCGAGGAGTACGTGCTATAATAGAGTCCACATTTGACTTGATGAGTCGAGAGACGCAAACGTGTACTATACTACTTAGGCTAGGTTGCACGTAGGAGTTGTGGTGGTCGTGTTGCTAACTCTAAAAGTGGTGCAACCCATGCTGGCCCAAAAAGGCCTCCGACGAGAGCAACCCAAGGACCTTGCCGACCTCTTCCGGCGCTTGTTATCAGTGCAGCGCCTCAAACTTCCTATCGCAATATAGACTGGCTCTCTGCAATGTCGAGTGCAAGATGAAGAAACTATGGATCCTAGCTGGTAATGTGAGTAAAACCCCCCGAATGCCAAGTGGGGGAAAGGCCCACTGCCCTTCTTGCAATAAAGAAGCAAAAACACCTTTGAGATAATAAACTAACCCTACGAGGAAGAGAGGGAGACGGATCATCAAGGTAGAACTATGAGTGGTCTTGGGCAGATATTGACGGTTATGTTCTCTTTCTCTCAGGAGAGAGAGTTATGGCAGTCATTAAACTCCGTCGTAGACGAGATCAAAGAGCGTATACACAAGGCGAGCTAAAGTGCGAGATATTCGTCTCATAGGAGCTACCACATCTCCTAGATTGCCCTTCAGATTACACGATGAGGAAGAATTGAGAGTGAATAAGTTTTCTTTGATTTGGATGCACTCACAGACATACAAGAAGCAATGAGGAATCAGTCAATGACAGTCTGGGCAACTTCTCGCTTTTGGCTTCTATTCTCTCTCTCTTGTCTATGCAAATTCTCGCTGGCCGGCTAAGCAAGCAAGACTTGTTATCGTAAAGAAACGCGTTCTCATTAAGTGGGCATGGGCAGCCTCAACGCTCAACACACTCCCTATTCACAGGGTCCGGCCCGCTGTGATGTGGCCGCATCGTGGAACCCCTTCCCACTAACTAATAGTTCATAAACCGGTAGTTGCCATCGTAGGGCGGTCGGTTTGTGCTAACCCACGACATGCGGTGGCGAGGCGCGTGTGAAAGTTGGTGGGTAGCACTGAGTCAGGGGCGTCTCATGGTAGCTCAATAGCGACCTAATGAGAAGACTCAAAAACCAAGACCTCCTTCTTTTGAAGACTCGTGGTTTAGAAACCCTCACCTACCATCCCACTCCCCTTCCCCGTGCAACTATAGCAACTAGGCAAGACGACTGAAAACTGGTAGAACAAAATGAGGCATGACGGCTATTGCAGCATGGAGTGTCAAGGGCTAGCAGTGTCGAGAGCAAGATGAAGACTATGGATCCTAGCTGGCACTGGGTATAAACCTTCTTAATGCTAAGTGGGGGAAAAGCCCAACGCCCTTCTTAGAAAAAGGAAAATTATTCAAGATAATGACTAAGCTTAACACGAGAGAGAGAGAGAGAGAGAGAGAGAGAGAGAGAGTGAAATGAATCGACTTACCATATAGGCGATTAACAATTAATGAAGATCTTTATATCAGCAAGTAATCTTTATGGTATTTTCCGTTAACTGCTTAAACGGCAAAGGACAACACACTAGCATTGAATAATACTTGTAAGTCAAATGCGAGTAAACTAGCATCAATAATGCAAATCAGTAAACTCATACATAAGCAAGGTTAGAAGACAGTGCGTATCAATGGCTTCTCGCCTTGGATTCAAATCTCTCTCAGTCAGCTGTACAAGAGAGTTGGCCTCGTTTCCAAATGCCGAACTCGAGAGCAACGCCTAGCATATGTACATGGAATGAGTTTACTGTTCAACGGCCAGTGCGATGGCACCGCCTACCCGGGAGTTAACCACGTTGGTAGGACCTCGGTTAACCAAATCCACCGCCATCTCCCATCATCCCGAATCGCCATCCATCATAGGCATGTCATCTGGCCATTCATCTAGCATACCACACTTAGATGCATATCGAGGCAGTTCGCTGCTACCGAGTACGGAAGTCAGCTGGCTGTCAAAGAATGTGTCAGCAGGCTGACTTAAGCTGACTTCAGCCTGCTGCTTTCGGCTGAGTCATTAAATTGATATTAAATATAAAGTCCAGCAGACTGATTATTAACTAGAGTGCAACACGCTGAATTTATTTAACTGTTATATTTAAATGAATATTATATCAACCAATATACTGATTCATTACAATCCCTCCAACTTAACATGTTGTCGCCTAGACAACACTGACACAGGGTACATAGGTTTCCCCAATTGAAATTACTGATCCCTCTCCCATCCAGCATCTCCCATCCAGCATGCTGTACCCTTGGCCCTCCGCCCTTAGGAGGGAGATGACCCTGGGGCCCTATGGTCAGGGGAATCAGTCCTCCTCCTGTCTTGGGGTCTTCTGAAGCCTGTCAGAGATGCAGGTTCCGTGTAGGGACCCGGCGAAGAACGCAGTAACTGTGCTGTTTCCTCCTGCACGGTCTGAAACTGAATGGAGGCAGCCTTCTCCTGGGCATCCCTCAAACTGACTGGTACATATACCGGCATCCCTCTCGGGAAGAGCTGGAGCAGCTGATAGAGGAGATCCCAGCAGTCTCAGAGGAGCCAGGGGAAGAGGAGGAGGAGTCAGAGGAAGAAGAGGAGGCAGGCGAGGAAGAGGACACTAGCCCCGCTGTGATCCAGACACCTGCCACATCCCCTGTAATGGAGAAGACTGGATTGGACGGGGCAGACATAGCTCTGCACCAGCTCGTTGAAGAGGGAGAACTTGGCTGGGAATTGCCAGAGGACAGAGCCCATCTGCAGGCGTAGAGACCCAGTCAGTTAGGGCAGACAGGAGGGCTGCTAGGGAAATAGCCAGAGGCTTGCCAGCATCTCCCTCGCAGAGAGGACATGTGCTCTTGGCCCATGTCATGCAACATCCTTCTGGGATGCCGGTATATGTGCCTGTCAGTTTGAGGGATGCTCAGGAGAAGGCTGCTTCCATTCATTTTCATACTGTGCAGGAGGAAACGGCCCAGTTCCTGCGTTCTCCCCTTGGTTTCCCCTACTCGGAGGCCCCAGGCTTCAGGAGACCCCAAGACAGGGAGGAGGTCTGGCTCTCGGTCTCGCTCCCCTGACCGTAGAGCCCCAGGAACATCTTCCCTCATAAGGACAGTAGGCTGAGGGCGGAGGGGTAGCACATTGTTAGTGATCCCCACAGTGAGGCATCAGTGTTGGAGCAAGAGGCGGTGGGAGGGAGATCAGTACTTTCAGTTGGGGAAGACCATGTACCCAGTATTAGTGTTATTGAGGCGACAACCTGTTAAGTTGGAGGGATTGTAATGAATCAGTATATTGGTAGACATAATACCCATTTAAATATAATAGTCAAATAAGTTCAGCCTGCTGACCTTTAGTTAATATTGAGTCTGCTAGATTTATACAATAATCAGTTTAATGACTCAGCCGGGAGCAGCAGTGTAACGATCTGAGTTTTTTAGGCGTATTTGGGACGTATTTGGTAATTTCCCAATTACCTAAAATACGTTATGCTATTTATCATAAGTTATTTGATAAATGATTGCATCACATTAAATTATTCGCCACACACGTGTGCCGATTAATTCCCGGTCGATTGGCGAAACGACCGAGATACTATTGCAAAAAGCGTCGTAACGTAATTTGACTACTTCGCAAAAGTACGACATAATTATTCATAAAGTTACTTTGAATAATGATGAGATGATAATTTAATCAATCATTGTTTGATTAAGTTATTTTGATTGTCATTATTACGAATGATGGACAATCACAGATTTCGGGTCACGACTAGTCGTAATACGAAGAAATTGTCGTATCATTAATACGAACAAACAGTCGTAAAGTCAAACAAAACGAAATATGCAAAGTCGCTTTGCATCCGAGCAGATTCGTAGCCGCGACTTTCGTTTGAAACGTTCACACCTAACCGATTGGCCAAAGTAGCTTCTTAAACTACCGGTTCATGACGAAAGCATGTGTACGCGACTTCGCGATCAATCGCAACTTTTTCGGAAAGTCGCGAGAACGCGAAAACGCCCGTTTGGCGCGAAACGGTTTTTCGGAAACCGTCGAAAAGTCTCCAAACGGCCAACTGCGCGTTTCGAGCATTCGGCCAAATGCGGCCGAATGGGACACGTCCCTTTGACCGTTTTCGTTGAACATGAACCAGTGCCCTAGGTGGTGACTCGAAGCACTCCAGTGCCTCATGTTGTGCAGGTATAAATACCTGCAGAGTCATTGTGAGTGCAACTCTCACAAGCACACATTCTACGTTAGTTCTCACTTTCGCTCTTTCGAGTATTCGTCAATTTCCACGAGTATACAGATTTTCCTCCCACTTGAATTAAATATTCCTTGAATACCGAGGAGAGATCCTCTCGAAAAGCAGAAACGTCACATTGGTATCGGAGCCGATCTCGATTTCTCCAAGGAATTTTTAATTTTTTTTAGTGGCTGGAATATATTTTTGGGAAAATATATTTGGGGCCATTTTTCGTATTGGGAAGGTCACCCATCCCAGTACTGCCCTGACTCCCGGTCGCTTATCATGTTTCGACGGGAAATTTTTTCTCTCTCTTCCGGCGCTATCTCGGCTTCCATATGGAGGGCGACAATGGTGCCGCTGCAACTGCTGCCGCTACTGCCGCCGCCGCTGCAGCTGCTCTTCCCGCTCCTGTCGTCACCAGCAGCGATGCTGAAGGATTGCCCGCCGAGCCAATCTCGCCGCGCACTTTCCAGCAAACCATTTACAACGCTTCACGGCCTTGACGACTGACAGTCAAACCATGACAATGGCACTTAGTACTTTGTCCGACGTCATTGGTCGTACAGAAGACCGTGTTAACCTCGCTGAAGCCACTCATACTGAGTTGGCCGACCTTGTCACTCGCTTCGTTGCTGCCATGGACACTCACCCTTCGATTGGTCCTTTTTTACAGGCTGCCCAAGGGATGCCGGGCCCATCAGGGACCGCAGGCGACAACGCCAACACGCCAATCCCGCCCATCATCCTTGGGCAGGCCGCGGCACCAACGCCTTCGTACAAACCATCGCCGCCTGAAAAGTTTCAAGGCGGCCCCAATTCTGATGTACGCCGTTTTCTCAAAGAACTCAAAACCTTCTTTGCGTTAGCGAAAGTAGCCCCTGCCGACCAAGCCATGATGGCTTCCACTTTTCTCAAGGGGGATGCATCGCAGTTATGGCATGGGACTGAGAGGGGGCCCATCACTTTCGAGGAGTTTAGTACCGAGTTACGCAATTCTTTTGGGCGTCACAACCCATCCACTAGTCCACCTCCCAAGATAGGCAAAATAGACAACACCGAAGCTCGCAATCGTATGATGACCAGAGGGCTGTGTTTTGGCTGTGGGAAGCAAGGGCATAGATCTCGCAATGTCCTACTAGGAGGGATTCGAGAAACGATCCCAAGGGGAAAGGCAAGGGGCCTTTAAAAGAGTAGCTCAGGAGCTAATCGCAAAGCCTCCTTCTGAGCTTTTGACAACACAACTTAGAGAGCAGGAAATTCTAGGAGTTTGCGCGCAAGCCCCAAGAATCCTTGTTCACTCAGGCATACCCGATATAAGTATACTTCGAAACAAACATATTTGTATGCCAGTGTTGAGCTTTGCTGAGTTCTTGGAACTCGAGTGCATCCATGATACCATGTTCTTGCACTTTCAGCCGCATGATCCTAACCTTGCCAAGTGTTACGAACACTTATCTCGCTTACGGAAAATGCACAAGTGTCTTGGACCAATATATATTGCTGCATTCACACATATTCGCGCGTACTTTGACCCGATTACTCGGTTTTGTGCAAGGACAGCAATGCAAAATGGGATTTTGGTAAAGGACCTCCATATTTCCCACATTCCTCTCAAGGCAAGGACGTTGCTGCTGATGCATAATGCTTCCTTGGGATTAAATATGACATTTGAAACGAAAGTTTCACGTAAATCATGCTTTATAGTCATTGATTCAGGCTCGTCAGTAAGCTTCATTAGTGCACGTTTTGCACAAGGGATGAAGTTGTTTCCAATACTCAAGGACGAGACTCTTCGCCTTGGCGATGGCTCGTTAGCTTGCATTACTGGAATGCTTAAATTACCGCTCAGCGTGCAGTCCTTCCATGGGCGTGTACAATTCTACGTAACTGAATTGCCGCATGGAATCGACGCAGTTTTGGGTAATGATTGGCTTACGCAAACAAGTGCATTGCTTGACTTCAGTCAAAAGACATGCATTGTACGCAAGGGGACCAGGAAGATTTCTCTTCAGTCCCTTAAGCCCGATATGGCCTTGGAAAGTCCTTCGAAGACTCTTCTATTGTCCATAAAGCAAGCGCGACGTTTGGCAAAGCACGGTCAAAATGTTTTCTTTGGATTACTGAGACCCGATTCCCCAGCAACTTCAACTACGCTCTTTANCTTCTTTGGATTCCTGAGACCCGATTCTCCAGCAATTTCAACTACGCTCTTTACGCAAGAACCGATGTTGGACATTACTGGTCATGAAGAAACACTCACAGCCGACCTTTTTGCTCTTTTGCAAAAGTATAAGTCAGTGTTTCCAACTGAAATACCAGCCGGGCTTCCGCCTGATAGGGGTATTGGACATACCATCCCTCTCGTTCCCGATTCTCAACCGACTTGGCGACCGATTTATCGCCTAAGCCCGTTGGAAATGACCGAGATGAAAGATCAAATTAGCGACTTGCTGGAGAAAGGCTGGATTGAGCCGAGCTCTTCTCCATTCGGGGCCCCCATCCTCTTTGTCCAAAAGAAAGATGGGACGCTTAGAATGTGCATTGATTATCGTGCGCTGAACAACATAACGGTCAAGAACCGCTATTCGTTGCCTCGCATTGATGATTTGTTTGATTCGCTGCAGGGGGCATGCGTGTTCTCCTCGCTTGATTTAGCCCAAGGCTATCATCAGATTCGAATCACACCAGAGGATGTCCCCAAAACAGCGTTTCGAACGCCTATTGGGCATTTCCAATACGAAGTCCTAAGTTTTGGACTTACCAATGCACCAGCGACATTCCAAAGTACCATAAACGATTTGTTTAGACCTTACTTGGGGAAATTCGTCCAAGTTTACCTTGACGATATCCTCGTCTACTCAAAGAACAGGGACGAGCATTATAAGCACCTCGAGTTGGTGTTGCAAATCCTTCGTGAGCAGCAACTGTACGCTAAGCTCAAGAAATGTTCCTTCCTAAAGGATGAACTGTTGTACCTGGGATATATAGTGGGTTCGAAAGGGGTGCGCCCTGACCCAGCCAAGATAGCGTGTGTCGCTCACTGGCTTGTCCCAACCGATATACATACTGTACGTTCATTCCTCGGGTTTGCTAACTACTTTCGTAAGTTTATGCAAGGTCATTCAGTGATGGCCGCGCCACTCACTGCTCTGACAAGGAAAGATAAGACGTTCATTTGGGATGAGAATACGCAACATGCGTTTGAGCGCATTAAGTATGCACTCACGAATGCGCCACTTCTTTCATTAGCCGATCCCGACTTGCCTTACGAGGTCGTCGCCGATGCGTCTGGTGTTGGAATAGGGGTTGTACTGCTGCAGGCAGGCCAGCCTATCAGTTTTGAGAGTCGAAAGCTGACACCTGCCGAACAAAATTACTCAACAACAGAGCAGGAGCTCTGGGCAGTCATATACGCTTTGAAAACTTGGNTTGTTATTTGGAAGGTTGCAAAGGTTTGACAGTGGTTACGAACCACTACCCAAATACTTTCTTTCAAATTCAACCAACGCTATCGAGGAGACAGACGAGATGGTCTGAGTTCTTGCAACGATTCCACTTTGAGTGGGCGTATTGCCCAGGCCGCTTTAATGTTGCTGATCCTCTAAGTCGAATTCCTCACCATGTTGGGGACTGTTGCGAGCTTGCGAGAACGAAATGGTCAGGTTTCGAGGGCGGCCACCCTTGATTCTGCTGTACCCCCCCAGACGTCTGACCGCAACCAGCCTGGTGACGCGAGCACACCCGATTTGGATAGCATGCATAACTTGGAAATACTTGACCTGCATCAACTATTTCACAAGGGCTATCTCAAAGATCCGTTTTTCCTAGATTTCCAGGGTACTGGCTTGAACGGTGTAGCCGTAACGATGGACAGTATGGATAAAAGGAAAGAACACTCAAACTATTTGTTTGAGGACGGTTTTTGGTGGCACAATGGGCGCATTGCTGTCCCAGAAGGCCGAGTAAGACATGTGCTACTACAAGAAGCGCATGACTCTCCTTACTCAGGNCCTCAGGTCATCATGGAATAACCAAAACCACACACTCTTTGCGCCGAGGGTACATTTGGCCGTCCCTTAGGGTTGATGTTGCCGAGTACATCATCAACTGCGCAACATGTCAGAGGAATAAGCCGAGCAATACGTTGCCCGCTGGGAAGTTGCAACCATTGGAACTTGCATGTGCTCCTTGGGAAAGCATAAGCCTCGACTTTGTCGTTGAATTGCCTACCACCGATCGAGGACACAATGGGGTGCTAACGATCGCGGATCGTTTCACTAAGATGGTACACTTTGTGGCCACTACCCCAGCACTTGATGCCGTCGAGATCGCACGTCTCTTCGTAGATCACGTGTTCAAGTTGCATGGCATGCCGAAAGAAATCATAAGTGATCGTGACAGTAGATTTACGAGCCACTTCTGGCAGGAAGTTTGTTCGCATTTCGGCACGAAAATGTCAACTAGCTTCCATCCTCAGACCGATGGTCAGACAGAACGAATGAACCGCGTTCTGCAACAGTTCCTTAGGCATTATGTGAATCCTCGCCAAGACGACTGGGATACCCTCCTTTCAGTCGCAGAGTTCGCAGTTAATAATGCTTATGAGGAAAGTGTTAAGGAAACTCCATTTTTCCTTAACTATGGGCGACATCCGCACACTCCTCTCACGCGCGTCGTTTACGCTGAGGCGGGGCTGTCAACCATGAGAGTACCAAGTGCACGCCTATTTGTCCATTCACTTCAAGAGGTGCACAAAAACGCGAAGCTGGCTTTAACCGCTGCTCGAGATCGGCCGAAAAAGTTTGCTGACACGCATAGGACTGAGTTAAGTTTTCAAGTTGGCAATAAAGTATTTTTGGAAACTAAAAACCTCCAACTCAAGCACCCAGGAAAGCACAAGCTTCTGCCTCGCTCGGTAGGCCCTTTTATCGTTATCGCAAAGGTTGGACCTGTTGCATACCGACTAGATTTGCCTAAATCCATGGGGCGAACGCATCCTGTGTTCCATGTCAGTTTACTGAAGCTGTTTAGGTCCGATGGCCGCTATCAGCCACAAGCACCGGAATTGGAACTCGCCGATGATGATAAGGCTTGGGATGTAGAGGAGGTCTTAGGACACCGCTACACTCGTCATAAACCTCCACGCGTGGAGCTTTTGATAAAGTGGCTAGATTACGATTCCAGTTGGAACTCGTACGAACCTCAGGACGAAATCCTACTTAATTGTAAGGACCTGCTCCAACAATATTGGTTACGATGGGCTGATGCTCAAAAGCTCTGCGCCGAGGCAAGTGTGCTACCAAGCGCTCTTCGTAAGCCATGGAACAAACGCAAAAGAGACGCGGCCAAGTAAGATTCTTTTCCGTCACTGTGATGATGCATAGTCCAATCGCTCACCAGTGTTTTCCGCTAGTCAAGGTTAGTATTGACACATCTACGACTTAAAAGATGTACGCTTAACGAGGACGTTAAGTTCTTTTAAGGGGGGAGGAGTGTAACGATTTGAGCTTTTTAGGCGTATTTGGGATATATTCCCAATGACCTAAAATACGTTATACTATTTATCATAAGTTGTTTGATAAATGATTGCACCACATTGAATTATTTGCCACACACGTGTGCCGATTAATTCCCGGTCGATTGGCGAAACGACCGAGATACTATTGCAAAAAGCGTCGTAACGTAATTCGACTACTTCGCCAATAGTACGACATAATTATTCAGAAAGTTACTTTGAATAATCATGAGATGATAATTTACCTAATCATTGTTTGATTAAGTTATTTTGATTGTCATTATTACGAATGTTGGACAATCACAAATTTCGGGTTATGACTAGTCGTAATACGAAGAAATTGTCGTATCATTAATACGAACAAACAGTCGTAAAGTCAAACAAAACGAAATATGCAAAGTCGCTTTGCATCCGAGCAGATTCGTAGCCGCGACTTTCGTTTGAAACGTTCACACCTAACCGATTGGCCAAAGTAGCTTCTTAAACTACCGGTTCATGACGAAAGCATGTGTACGCGACTTCGCGATCAATCGCAACTTTTTCGGAAAGTCGCGAGAACGCGAAAACGCCCGTTTGGCGCGAAACGGTTTTTCGGAAACCGTCGAAAAGTCTCCAAACGGCCAACTGCGCGTTTCGAGCATTTGGCCGAATGCGGCCGAATGGGACACGTCCCTTCGACCGTTTTTGTTGAACATGAACCAGTGCCCTAGGTGGTGACTCGAAGCACTCCAGTGCCTCATGTTGTGCAGGTATAAATACCTGCAGAGTCATTATGAGTGCAACTCTCACAAGCACACATTCTACGTTAGTTCTCACTTTCGCTCTTTCGAGTATTCGTCAATTTCCACAAGTATACAGATTTTCCTCCCACTTGAATTAAATATTCCTTGAATATTGAGGAAAGATCCTCTCGAAAAGCAGAAACGTCACAAGCAGGCTGAGGTCAACTTAGGTCAGCTTGCTGACACATTCTTCGACAGCCAGCTGACTTTCGTACTCGGTGGCAACGAATTGCCTAGATATGCATCTAAGGGTGGTATGCTAGATGAATGGCCAGATGACATCCTTGGGATGGATGGCGATTCGGAATGATGGACGATGGCGGTGGATTTGGTTAACCGAGGTTCAACCAACGTGGTAGATGGCGGTGGATTTGGTTAACCGAGGTCCTACCAACGTGGTTAACTCCCGGGTAGGCGGTGCCATCGCACTTGCCGTTGAACAGTAAACTCATCCAATGTACATATGCTAGGCATTGCTCTCAAGTTCGGCATTCGGAAACGAGGCCAACTCTCTTGTACAGCTTACTGAGAGATATCTGAATCCAAGGCGAGAAGCCATTGATATGTAGTGTCTTCTAGCCTTGCTTATGTATGAGCTTACTGATTGCATTACTGATGCTAGTTTACTTGCAATTGACTTACGAGTATCGTCCACCGCTAGTGTGTTGTCTTTCCCTGTTTAATCAATTAACACAAAATACCGTAAAGATTACTTGCTAATATAAAGATCTTCATTTATTGTTAATCGCCTATTTGGTAAGTCGATTCATTTCATTGGTATCGGAGCGATTATCACAATTTTCTTTGTATGGTAAGACCAATGTCTCAAATTAGCAACTCCCGTGACATGAAGAACCAAGATAACGAGAATGTCAAAAACCAGGTTGAAAGCCATGTAGCGGGAATTTGTACCTATTTTCAAGCAATGGCAGATACTGCAGCTAAAGAGGCTGCAAATGTGGTAGCTGCTATTGTTGCAGTCGCAGCACAGCAGGCTGAGGAGGAGAGAGTCAAATTAGAAGCCGAACGATTAGCAAAAGCTCTTGAAGATACAGAAAGGAGGGAAGGACAGCCAGCGGACGAGCGCACTGTCGAAAAACTTATGGCAGCAAGGGCCAATGTTCCGAACCCACCTCCTGCTGTACAACTCAATGTGCCTCTAGGTCAAATTCATGACCGGCTGAATGCGGCAGGGATTGCTGCTGCAGGAGCGAGAGGGACTGTTGAGAACACTACTTAGCGAGTGGATGCCACTGCTGCTGCATTTGCTAGACTCCCACCTCAGAGTGTAGATTTGGGAGCATTATTTGTGCAAATGCAATCGCAAATGGCGAGCATGTATCAGTCCCAACAGGAGGACAAAAGAATCATAATGTCTTTGCTGCGGGACAGAGATCAATTGGGTTCTCAAACCACTGGTGGTGGTGGCAGAGGATCTAGTAAGCCTAAGCCAAGACCTCCCCAGGACTATGATCCTGAGGGAAACAAAAAGTATTAGTTGATCAAGTTTCTCGCTGATGTTGAGCAGTGGCTGGAGAACTACCCGGACCTGCAGGATTATGAGAAGGTCAGGTATATTGATGCTCTATTGAAAGGCAGTGCAGCAGACTGGTGGCTGTATTGGAAAGGAGAGCGTAAGGTTCAGCGACTTGGTGACCCTATTTGGGTAAAGTTCGTCAAGAAACTGCATGAGAAGTTTGATGTCATCAATCAGCAGAAGAAAGCTATCTATGCAATGATCTCCTTGACATTGAAGCAGACCACTTCAGTTGCTGAGTTTGCTCAAAAGTTCCACGAGAACATGATGAAGCAGCCAGACTTGCCAGAGCGATATAGGATAGCATACTTCAGGTATGGCTTGAAACCTGAAGTCTCTGGTAATTTTGCTGAAAAGAAGTATGAGAAACTGGCTGACTTGATCCAGGACGCTGATGCCTTGGATCAGCAACAGTTTAATCACAAGCGCCAGAGTAATGCTTTGGTGTCTAAGATTGTCGAAAAGCCCCACGATTCCTACAATGCAATTGAAGGAGACAATCCAATTGAGGAAGATGAGGAGGATGGGCAGAGGAGAAGCATCAGGAGCTGGTACTCAGGAGACCCAGGGGCAGGCAGGAGCAGGGATTCCTAGGGAGCTAAGGTCAGCTATATGGAATGTTATCCCTGTCATGGAGGCAACAGGACCCCGCACTCGTTTCTCCAGCCCACCTGCCCAAGCAGGGGAAGAAGCTGATCTGCCTGTACTTGGCAGCAGACAAAGGCAGAAAATCCTAGAGGACAGGGGTGCCAGGAGAGGGACACGCGGAGTGGCCAGAGGTATGCCAACCTCCCCCTTTGCTCAGGGACTTGTACCTCTTGCCAATGTATTTCAGCATCCTACTGGAATGCCTGTCTACGCGGGGATCAACACCCAAGTGGTTGAAGAGCAGGCTACAATCCTTCGTTCTCCTCGAGGTCCGACTTTAGAACATACAGGATTCTTTAGAAAGCCAGCTGACACACTTAGAGGGCTGTCCAGATCTAGGTCCAGGTCTCAATCTCCTGATCCTGATGCCCCAGGAACAATACCCTTGACATCAAAACCATCCTCCAGTCAAGCCTTGCTGGAGGTCTCTTTGTTTGCACCCCACAACGAGAGTGGACTGAGGGTGGAGGTGACAGTCCACTGTCACTAGTGATCCCCACAGCTAGGCAACAGTGTTGAAGCAAGAGGCAGGCAGTGGGGGGTTAGTCCTGTTAGTTCCCTGACCAGATACTTCTGCAGTTTAGTGTTGTCGAGGCGACAACGACTTAAGTTGGAGGGATTGTAATGAATCAGTATATTGGTAGATATAGTATCCATTTAAATATAATAGTTAAATAAGTTCAGCCTGCTGAACTTTAGTTAATATTCAAATCTGCTGGACTTTACAAAAATTATCAGTTTAATGACTTAGCCGGAAGCAGCAGGCGGAGGTCAACTTAGGTCGGCTTGCTGACACATTCTTTGACAGCCAGCTGACTTCCGTACTCGGTAGCAGCAAACTGCCTTGATATGCATCTAAGGGTGGGATGCTAGATGAATGGCCAGATGACATCCTTGGGATGGATGGCGATTCGGAATGATGGGAGATGGCGGTGGATTTGGTTAACTAAGGTCCTACCAACGTGGTTAACTCCCGGGTAGGTGGTGCCATCGCACTTGCCGTTGAACAGTTTACTCATTCCATGTACATATGCTAGGATTGCTCTCGAGTTCGACATTCGGAAACGAGGCCAACTCTCTTGTACAGCTTATTGAGAGACATATGAATCCAAGGCGAGAAGCCAATGATATGCTCTGGCTTCTAACCTTGCTTATGTATGAGTTTACTGATTGCAATATCGATGCTAGTTTACTTGCATTTGACTTACGAGTATTGTCCACTGCTAGTGTGTTGTCTTTCGCTGTTTAACCAATTAACAGAAAATATCATAAAGATTACTTGCTGATACAATGATCTTCATTTATTGATAATCGCCTATCTGGTGAGTCGATTCATTTCAACTCGACAGCTCTAACCACATAGGCACACCAAAAAGTGCCTAAACCTCCTCATCAAAAGAACACACACAGAGTGACATTCACAGAGGATTGCGGAAGCACGACTTGGTGGAGAAGAATCAACAAAATGAAGAGCAAGAGAGGTGAAATGAATTGACTTACCAATAGGCGATTAACAATCAATAAAAGATCTTTATATCAGCAAGTAATCTTTATGGTATTTTTTGTTAACTGATTGACAACAAAGACAATACATTAGCAATAAAACAATACTCATAAGTCAAATGCAAGTAAACGAGCATCGATCATGCAATTAGTAAACTCATACGTAAGTAAGGTTAGAAGATAGTTCTTATCAATAACCTCTCGACTTGGATTCAGATATCTTTCAGTAAGCAGTAAAAGAGAGTTGGCCTCGCTTTCGAATGCCAAACTCGAGGGCAATACCTAGCATATATACATGGAATGAGTTTACTATCCAACGGCGAGTGCGATGGCACCCCCTACTCGGGAGTTAACCTCGTCGGTAGGACCTCGGCTAACCAAATTCACATTTATCTCCCATCATCCCGAATCGCCATCTACCTTAAGGGTATCATTTGGCCATTCATCTAGCACACCACACTTATATGCATAACTAGGCAGTTCGCTGCTATCGTGTACGGCAATCAGCTGACTGTCAAAGAATGTGTCAGGAAGCTGACCTAAGTCAGCAAGCTGACCTAAGTTGACTTCAGCCTGCTGCTCCCGCCTGAGTCATTAAACTAAGTATTAAACATCCAGCAGACTTAATATCATCTAAATTTCATCTACTGAACTTATTTAATGATTATACTTAAATGAATGATTATATCTATTCAATATACTGATTCATTACAATCCCTTCAACTTAAATTGTTGTCGACTTGACAAGACCTGTGAACTAGTTGACTGCAACAAAGTAACTCACATGCAACACAAAAGCAGACTGACTCTAAACAAAGACAACAGCAAACTAAGTACCAGGGGCTCTATCTTCTGGGGAGCGGGACCTGGACTTGGACCTGGACCTTCTTCTCCTATCTTATGGTCTCTTGAAACCTGGGGGCTCAGACCAAGGTGAACCGCGAGGAGAACATAGCAACTGGACAGCCTCCTCTTGCACACTCTGCAAATTGATGGAGACAGTCCTGCAACTCTCAAACTGACAGGAACATATACTGGCACGCCGAAAGGGTGCTGTATGACAGGGGCTAAGGGCACATGCCCTCCATGAGAGGGGGATGTTGGCTGCCCTCTGGCTGCCTCTTTGGCAGCCCTTTCGTTTGCCTTGTCTGCCTGAGTCTCATCTTCAGGGGTCAGACTCCTCCTGCTGAAACTTCCCAGCCACTGAAGCTCTGGATCTCTTGGTGGGCTGGTATTCCTAAGTTGCTGCAAAGCTGCCTGTGCCAAGGACCGCCCAGTCCTTTGCAGAGTGGGAAATGTAGCAAGGGTCTGTGCCTCAGCAGGGCTAGACTCCTCTCCTGCGTCTTCCTCCTTTTCATCCTCCTGTTCTTCTGAGACTTCTGGAATCTCTCTGGTCATCTCCTCCAGCCGAGCCCGAGAAGAAGAGTATCCCACTGACCTCCCTCTTTTGGGTACTGGTGGGGGTTGTTGGGTCCTGACCACATACAGGTCTTTCTCCCCCTGCTTACTTGCCCATTTGGCATAAGCATGCTTCCCATTAGAGAGAGAATCACTAGCCCTGCTCCTATCCTCCTGCGTATCCTGACTCATGCAGTGAAATGAATCAACTTACCACTAGGCAATAAATTTTTAACAAAGATCTTTATATCAGCGAGTAATCTTTATGGTATTTTGTGTTAACTGATTAAACAGCAAAAGACAAACACACTAGCGGTGGACAATACTCGCAAGTCAAACGCAAGTAAACAAG
The DNA here is from genome assembly GCA_009602735.1 of Mesotaenium endlicherianum. NCBI lineage: Eukaryota > Viridiplantae > Streptophyta > Zygnematophyceae > Zygnematales > Mesotaeniaceae > Mesotaenium > Mesotaenium endlicherianum. The sequence continues at coordinate 31,360 of WELA01011287.1, forward strand.
CATCAATAATGCAATCAGTAAACTCATACATAAGCAAGGCTAGAAGACAGTGCGTATCAATGGCTTCTCGCCTTGGATTCAGATTTCTCTCAATAAGCAGTACAGAAGAGTTGGCCTCGTTTTCAAATGCCGAAGTTGAGACCAATACCTAGCGTATGTACATGGAATGAGTTTACTGTTCAACGGCAAGTGCGATGGCACCGCCTACCCGAGAGTTGACCACGTTGGTAGGACCTCGGCTAACCAAATCCACAGCCATCTCCCATCATCCCGAATCGCCATCCACCTTAAGGGTGTCATTTGGCCACTCATCTAGCACACCATACTTAGATGCATAACTTATTTAGCTACTAAATCTAAATGAATATTATTTCTATCCAATATATTGATTCATTACAATCCCTCCAACTTAAATTGTTGTCGACTCGACAACACTTCTACTATTATTCACAACAAAGTAACACACATGCAACACAACCAAATGAATCTAAAATAAAGACAACAGCAAGCTAAGTACCAGGGGCTCGATCTTTTGGGGAGCGAGACCTGGAACCGGATCTCCTTCTTCTGTCTGATGATCTCCTAAAAACTTGGAGGCTTTGAGCAGGGTGAACCAAGGGGTGAACACAACAACTGCGCAGCCTGCTCTTGCACTATCTGCAAGTTGATGGAGATCGCTCTCTCTTGTGCAGCTCTTAAACTTACACTGGCATATCGGAGGGGTGCTGCATGACATGGGCTAAGGGTACATGCCCTCTATGAGAGGAGGATACTGGCTGCCCTTTGGCTGTCTCCTTGGCAACCCTTCTGTCTGATCTGCCCTCCTGAGTCTCTCCTCCAAGGGTGGGACTCCTCCTGCTGAAACTCCCCAGCCACTCGAGATCTGGGTCCCTTGGTGGGCTGGTATCCCCAAGCTGCTGCAAGGTTGCCTGTACAAAGGCCCTTCCAATGGGGGACATAGCGAGGGTTGGTGCCTCAGCAGGACTAGACTCCCCTCCGGCGCCTTCCTCTTCTTCGTCCTCCTGTTCCTCTGAGACTTTTGGAGTCTTTGGTCATCTCCTCCAACCGTTTCCAAGAAAAAGAGTATCCCATTGACCACCCCCTTCTGGGTGCAGGTGGGGGTTGCTGGGTCCTTATCGCATACAGGTCTTTCTCCCCTTGCTTACTTGCCCCTTTGGCATAAGCATGCTTCCCCTTAGAGAAAGAATCCCTAGCCCTGGTCCTATCATCCGGTGTCTCCTGACTCATGCAGTCCCTGACTCCATCCAGTCTTGGGTCCCATGCTGCAATGTGAGGTGGCAGCACTATCTTCCCCTGTAAATTTGCCAGGGAATTGTCTTCCTCAGCTCTGTCATTTTGCTGGTCCTTCATGGTGATGGTCATCCAGCGCCAGTCAGTGGGCTGTAGAAAGAAAGCAGGATCCGTCCTCTTCAAAGTACAGGGGTACTAGTGACCTGAGAAATCCAGCTGGCTGGTCTCCCTTGCCAAGAACTCCCAGCTGCTTCTCTCCACCTCGTTATACATGGCCTTGAATCGGCTGTGGGAAGTGGCATCCTTGAAGCTGTCTATATGCCGAGGGATCAATCTGATGACCTTGTCTGTGCCCCAAATCCCAGGTATTGGCACTGTTTCAGATTCACCTATCTGGGCTAATGCTTTGGCCTCCCGTATCGTACACCCCACCATCCTGGCATAGTCATGGTGCAGTAGAAGCCCTACGCTCGCTTCTATGTACTTGTCAAAACCTAGGGCTGTCTCCCCTTCTCGCTGCAATATGTCTCTCTGTGACTCACTTTGGTTCCTCTGGGTGTACTTGAAGGCCTCCTCCAAAAGACCAAAGTCCTTGCCCATCACCGTGTAGCGGTAGCTTTTGATTCTCCTCTGTTCCTCCTCAGCCTGCTGCTTTTGCCTTTCCTCAGCCAACCTTTGTTCCTCCGCCTTCTTGGCTTCCTCTGCAGCTTTTTTGTCCTGCTCCTCCTGTCTCAGCCTGGCCTGTTCTTCCTCCCTCCTTCCTCTTCCAAGCCTCCCGCTGTAGTCGGAGTCGCTCTGATTCTCGAGAATAGATGGAGGATGATTTGATGTCGCCATGGAATTTCTTGTACTCTGCCTGTGCCTCGTCCGCCCTTCTTTTCCTCTTGAGTTCAGACAATTGAGTCATCCTGCTTATACATACCACAATGGAGTTAGTGTAGTCAGGACATGCACAGGATTGAGTACTTTGACAGGAAAGAACGTTGTAGAGAGAGTTAGAGCATGCAATATCTGGTGTACGTAGATTGAAAGTGCAAGCGTGCTTGAGAGAGAAGTGAGTGTGAGCACAGCTGAGTTTCAAGGATGAATATGCGAAGGCAATCGACAATCGGCTAGTTTCCGAGATGTTCATCCCACTCCCTCCAACTTAATGAGTAGGTGGGTTGCTGAAATGAATCGACTTACCAAATAAGCGATTAACAATTAATAAAGATCTTTATATCAACAAGTAATCTTTATGGCGATTTCCGTTAGCTGGTTAAACGGCAAAGGACAATACACTAGCAGTGAATAATACTCGTAAGTCAAATGCGAGTAAACTAGCATCAATAACGCAAATCAGTAAACTCATACATAAGCAAGGTTAGAAGACAGTGCGTATCAATGGCTTCTCGCCTTGGATTCAGATCTCTCTCAGTAAGCTCTACAGGAGAGTTGGCCTCGTTTCCGAATGCCGAACTCGAGAGCAATGCCTAGCATATGTACATGGAATGAGTTTACTGTTCAACGGTCAGTGCGATGGCACCGCCTACCCGGGAGTTAACCACGTTGGTAGGACCTCGGTTAACCAAATCCACCGCCATCTCCCATCATCCCGAATCGCCATCCATCATAGGGATGTCATCTGGCCATTCATCTAGCATACCACACTTAGATGCATATCGAGGCAGTTCGCTGCTACCGAGTACGGAAGTCAGCTGGCTGTCAAAGAATGTGTCAGCAAGCTGACTTAAGGTGACCTTAGCCTGCTACTTCCGGCCAAGTCATTAAATTGATATTAAGTATAAAGTCCAGCAGACTGATTGTTAACTAGAGTTCAGCTGGCTGAACTTATTTAACTATATTATTTAAATGAATATTACATCGACCAGTATACTGATTCATTACAATCCCTCCAACTTATCATGTTGTCGCCTCGACAACACTATCACTAGTAACAGCGTGCTGTCCCTCTTATCCCCAGCCTGCTGCCCTTAGGAGGGAGATATCCCTGAGGCCCTATGCTCAGGGGAGCCAGACCTCCTCCTGTCTTGGGGTCTTTTGAAGCCTGTCAGAGAAGGGGGTTCCGTGTAAGGACCCGGCGGAGAACGCAGTAACTGGGCTGTTTCCTCCTGCACAGTCTGAAACTGAAGGGAGGCAGCCTTCTCCTGGGCAGCCCTCAAACTGACAGGTACGTATACCGGCATCCCAGAAGGATGTTGCATGACATGAGCCAAGGGTACATGCCCTCTCTGCGAGGGAGATGCTGGCAGGCCTCTGGCTATCTCCCGAGCAGCCCTCCTGTCTGCCCTGTCCGACTGGGTCTCCTTGCCTGGAGATGGGCTCTGTCCTCTGGCAGTCCCCAGCCAAGTGATATCCTCCTCTTGAGCGAGTTGCTGCGGGGCCAACCCCGTCTTCTCCCTTACAGGGGATGTGGCAGGTGTCAGGATCACGGCGGGGCTAGTGTCCTCCTCCTCGCCTTCCTCCTCGTCTTCCTCCGACTCCGCCTCCTCGCCGTCCCCGGGTTCCTCTGAGACTTCTGGGGTCTCCTCTGTCCGCTGCTCCAGCTCTTCCCGAGAAAAAGAATATCCTACTGACCTTCCCCTTTTGGGTGCTGGTGGGGGCTGCTGAGTCCGGACCGCATAGAGGTCCTTTTCCCCCTGCTTACTTGCCCATTTGGCATAAGCGTGCTTCCCTTTGGAGAATGACTCTCGGGCCCTGCTTCTGTCCCCCTGCATCTCTTGGCTCATGCAGTCTCTGACTCCATCCAATCTTGGGTCCCAAGCCGCAATGTGAGGGGGCAATACTATGTTCCCCTTTAGGTCTGTCAGGAAATCCTCATCCGTCGCCCTGTCATTCTGCTGGTCCCTCATGTTGATGGTCATCCACCGCCAATCAGTGGGCTTTTGGAAGAAGGCAGCGTCTGTCTTTTTGAGAGTACAAGGGTACCAGTGCCCTGCAAAGTCCAGCTGACTGGTTTCTCTGGCCAAGAATTCCCAGCTCCTCCTCTCCACCTCATTGTACATGGCCTTGAACCTGTTGTGGGGTGTTGAGTCCTTGAAGCTGTCCGCGTCCATGGGGATCATCCTGATGACCCTATCTGCCCCCCAGATACCAGGAATCGAGACAGCTCCTGCTTCGTTCACCTGGGCCATTGCCTTGGCCTCTCCGATGGTATATCCTACCATCCTGGCGTAATCGTGGTAGAGGAGGAGCCCTGTGCCGACCTCTATATACTTGTCAAAGTTTTCGGATGTCTCCCCTTCCTTCTGGAGGATTTCCTTCTGCGACTCACTGCGACTTCTCTGGGCATACTTGAAGGCCTCCTCCAGTAGATCAAAGCCCTTGCCCAGCACCGTGTAGCGGTAGCTGCTGATTCTCCTCTGTTCTTCTTCTTCAGCCTGCTGCTTCCGCTTCTCCTCAGCTTGCCTCTCCTCCTCTGCTTTCTTGGCCTCCTCTGCAGCTTTTCTGTCCATTTCTTCCTGCCTCAGTCTGGCCTGTTCCTCCTCCTCCTTCTTCTTCTGTGCCTCCCGCTGTTGTTGGAGTCGTTGTGATTCCCGAGCGGTGATGGAAGATGATTCGATGTCTCCACGGAACTGCAAGTATTCTGCATGTGCCTCTTCCGCCCTTCTCTTCCTCTTGAGTTCCGACTTTTGAGTCATCCTGCTCAATCATAAACACAATGCAGTTAGTGAAGTCATGATATTTTTCCGTTACTGAGTGCCCTTGATGAAGAGGGACGCGATCGAGAGAGTTCCAGGAGTGGAATACCTGGTGTGAGCGAATATAAGGAAAAATTGAGTTGGAGAGCAAGTGAGTGTGAGCGCAGGTTGAGTGGGTAATATGGTGATCAGAGACTACCACTCCCTCCAACTTAAATTTAAAGGTGGGCTGCCTGTCACAACTGTCACTAACTGTCACATCTCCCTCCAACTTATATGGAGACAGGACCTCCTGTCACCTTCCCGTGTCAACGGAAACGACTGTTAGGGAGGTGTCCCAGCCGCCCGAAGGTGGAACCGTTTCAACGCCCCTTTGGCATGGGTCAGCTGATCTTTAAATTCCCAAGTGTCCCCAGAGGCATCGTAACCCTTCCATCGGATGAGGTACTTCATGACATATTTAGACGATCGACGGACCGAGCGAGCGTCTAAAATCTCATCGACCTCATACTCCGCAGGATCGCCGTCCCGGACAGCGGGGACCGGTCCCGGTTGGACAGGTAACCGACCTGTGAACAGTGTATCACCTTTGATGTATGGTTCCAGGAAGGAGACATTAAAGACCGGGTGACCCTTGTAGTCAGCTGACATGTTCAGTTTGTAAGCATTCTGACCGACACGACGGACCACCGAATATGGACCGACCCAGACAGGGCCAAGCTTTTTCTTGACCACACCAGGGAGGTACAGGTGCTGAGAATGCAGTTTGACTAAATCCCCCTTGGAAAATGTCAGTTCCCGACGGTGTTGATTAGCGTATTTTTGTTGGTTTTCTTGGGCCGTGTGCAAGTTTCGTTGGACTTCTGACAGGGTGTCAGCAAACTCCTGAGTTAACTGGAGGGAGACCGGGTTGTCAATCCCTTCAGGGTGAGTTAAAGATTCCCCTAGCACATCTAGAGGAGACTTAGGGACTCTACCCAGGCTGAGTTCAAAAGGAGTCTTGCCCGTTGACAAGTGCACCGCACTGTTGACCGCAAACTGAATTTGAGGCAACAGGTCATCCCAATTATCTTGTTCTTGGTTAATATATGCTCTCAGCACCTCCTGCAGAACTCGGTTAGTTCTTTCAGTCTGCACATCAGTCTGAGGGTGATTTGCTGTGCTGAGCAGCTGTTTGACTCCCATTAACCCCATTAAAGCTCTCCAGAACTTAGAGGTGAATTTTGAGTCTCTGTCTGAGATGATATTAGAAGGGAGCCCATGTTGGCATACTACATGGTTGTAAAACTGTCTCGCTGTTTCGAGTGCAGTCACTTTGACAGTTGTGGGGATAAAAATGACCATTTTTGTCAGTTTATCCACGACTACCAGTATTGAATCATGCCCGTTGGCAGTTCTTGGTAGTGAGACCACCCAGTCCATGGATATAGTTTCCCAGCGTCCCGCTGGGATGGGTAGCGGTTGCAAGAGACCTCCGGGTGGTGTGTGCCGAGACTTATTTCTCTGACACTGGTCACAGGACTTGACATATTTCAAGACCTCCCGGGGTAACCCCTCCCAATGATAATGTTTTGCCAGTTTGCCAACAGTTTTGGCCTGCCCCAAATGTCCACCCAGGAGACTGTCATGAGCTTGACTCAGTAAGAGAGACCTTATTTCCAAATTATTAGGAATGACCAGCTTCAGCCTGCCTGAAGTGGTTTCAGTCACCCAGACCCCTCCCTTGAGCTTATACCCGAGTGCAGTAGCACGACACACACCAGTAGTGGGGCTGGGCTCAAATGTTGGGTCAGAAAGGTAGGCTTTCCTAAGTTGTTCAAGGAAGGACTTTTTCACCTTTAGTGAAGTGAGTGCACACAGGACTTTATCTACAGCATGCTGACTAAAGTTCCTTTCTTGCAAGTCAGGTCTTCTAGAGAGTGCATCAGCAGGATTCAACTTCCCTGGTTTGTAGTCGATCTGGACTTGGAACTGCTCCAGCATCTGGCTCCAGCGGTTCTCCCTCCTCGACAGCTTGGACTTCTTCTGAAAGTGGGTCAGAGCTAGATGATCTGTAATCACCTTAAAAGCTTTACCATGTAAGTATGCTCTCCACTGTTTGAGTACATGAATGATAGCTAGCAGCTCTTTATCATGCACTGAGTAATTAATCTCCGCTGGATTAAATTTCATAGACTCATACAACACAGGATGCCACTCCTGCCGTACCTTACCATCCTTTGTGGTTTTGTCAGCAGGCTGCAACAAAATAGCACCCATGGCAAAATCAGAGGCATCAGTAACCACCTGCACCGGTTTGCTGGGGTCATACACGGCTAGCACTGGGGCAGAACAAAGGGCATCTTTAAGGGTCTGGAAGGCAGCCTGCTGCTCTTCCCCCCACACATACCCGATGTCTTTCTTAGTAAGGTCAGTCAGTTTACTGGCCTTTGTGGAATAATTCTCAATAAATCTCCTATAGTAGTTAGCCAACCCGAGGAAGGATCTAACTTCAGAGACAGACTGTGGTACTGGCCAGTCCCTTATGGTCTGGACTTTCTTAGGATCCACACTGATGCCCTCTTTACTGACAACGTGGCCTAAGAATTCAATACTTTCCTTAAAGAAATCACACTTGCTCATTTTAGCATACAAGTGATTTTTCCGCAGAGTGTCCAGCACTTTCTTTAAGTGTTCAGTGTGCTGAGCTTCATCTTTAGAGAAAATTAAAATATCATCCAGGAAAACTTGCACAAACTTATCCAAATAAGGTCTGAAAATGTCATTCATAGCACCCATAAAGGTAGCAGGAGCATTAGTCAGTCCAAATGGCATCACGTTGAACTCATAGTGTCCATAACGTGTGCGGAAAGCAGTCTTGTGTTCATCCCCCTCAGCAATTCTGATTTGATGATAACCACTCTTGAGATCTATCTTACTGAACACCTTAGCGCCAGACAGGGTATCAAGCAAGTCCTCGATCCTGGGTAAAGCATACTTGTTCTTTACTGTAATTCTGTTCAGGGCTCTGTAATCCACACACATCCGCATACTGCCATCCTTTTTCTTAACAAATAGGATAGGTGCGCCGTACGGTGATTTACTGGGAGAAATGTAACCATTTTCCTCCAGCTCTGCAATCTGTGTTTTCAACTCCTCGCTCTCCAAATAAGACAAGCCATAAGTGCGTTGCCAGGGTGGCTGGCTACCAGGTAATAGATCAATCCTATGATCTACTTCCCTTTTAGGGGGTAGTCCTGGAGGCATGTTAAACACATCAGTGTACTGAGCAACAATTTTTGCAGCAGTAGGGTGCTCCGGAGGGCTTACCTTTTTCTCAACCACTTCTTCAGGTTGAGGAGGTACCTCTCTTAGCAGCAGACAGAACATTCTGTCTTCCTTCTGGTTCCAGCTTTTGACGAACTCCATTGCATTCAGCAACTTGCATCCTTCTGGAAGCCTCTTCTTTTCCTTCATTTGCCATCCACACAGGACAAGAGGAAGAGCACTGGTGGGTGCCAAGTCAGTCTGCCCATCACTGGCTCCTCTCACTTTAACTGTACCTCTGCTCCAACACACTTCAGCTTGATGTCTATTAAGCCAGGACCTGCCTAGCACGAGATCATAAAAGCCAGTGTTGAGTACCTCAAATGTAAGCGTTTCAGTTAGAACTGCAATGCCAGAACCTAACTGGACCTCAATAGGCTTGGTTATAACTCCTCCCGAGATACTTGAGGCATCCCCAAGGAATATTTTTCTATTCCCTTGGGTGACAGTAGGCAGCCTTAGCCGCTTAACTAAGTCCTTGTGAATAAAAGTATGTGACGCCCCTCCGTCAACAAATGCCCTCACCTTCCTACCTGCATTCATGCAATGCAGTAGGGTAGGGGGGACTGTCTTTTCCTGACTTTCGCATTGTTCTCCTGACGTAGCAAAGAATTGTTGGACATCAGGTGGAACAAGAGCATCCAGAGTGTGCACTCTCTGGACGTCTATATT
>WELA01011287.1:73450-84039 GCA_009602735.1 Mesotaenium endlicherianum
CCAAAACAGCGTCCAACCCCCCATAGAAGCCCCCGCCCACCAGAAATTTATCGCACATCAGTCCCCCCCCAGTAGTGCTCAGAGGGAATACAGAAGCGGCGTGCCAGCCAGACCAATCTGGGCGGGTGAAGCCAACGCGCCACCAGGGGTAGAAGCGATAGCAGCTGGGTGGATGACCCAATTGGGTGGGTCGCGGCAGCCAGTGGGTACTAGGTAAAGCTGCTGCCGCTTCTACCCCTGGGGCGCAGTCCGCCACGCTAAAGAAGGGCCGCCAGACAGGGTGAGAGCCACGCAAGGGTAAGCCCACATGTACACAAAGGCGCTCGCAAGAGCCGCACAGCGCTGGCGGCCGGTCTGGGAGAAGAGAGCCCAGATTTTTTTGGGAGCAACGGGGCCAGCTAAGGCGAGAGCCATGCAAGGGTGCTCCCATAGCACACAAGGATGCTTGCATACAAGTCGCAAAGCGCAGGCGGCCAGCCCGTCCAGGAGGAGAGCTGAAGGAAGCCAAAAGGCATGACAAAGGGACGTTGGGATGGGCCTCTCATGCCGGAAGCAAGCGACTTGGTTGACTACCCCAAGGCGCGGGGGGGGGGGGGNGGGGGGGGGGGGGGGGGGGGGGGGGGGGGGGGGGGGGGGGGGGCACAAGCAGGCCTGCCGCAGCTGGGCAGCTCTGTGTGGCCAGTTCAGACGAGCAGCAGGGAAGGCAGAGGCAGCGGCAACAGCAGTGGCAGTGATGCCGAGATGGAGGCATAGGTCAGAGAATGGCATGGTAAAGCAGGGCAGGGGCAGAGCAGGAGCAGAGCAGGGCTAAGCTGAGCAGAGAGCAGAAAGAATCAGCTTTTTTGATAACACAAGAGAGCTGGGAGCAGAAGCGTGGCGAGAGGCGCGCGGAGGGCCAGAGCAGAGCGGACAGCACAGGGAGGGAGTTTTGGGGAGAAGCAGACGTGGGACACACACACACACGCACGCACGCATGAGAACATAACACGAAACAACACATACGTACACGTGCATATGCCTTGCACTTGCACTTGCATGCACACGGACACGGACACGAGCGCAAGCACACGCACCTGTCGACGACGATGACCTCGCGCGAGTGCAGGCACAGGCGCTCCCTCTCGAGCTCCTCCAGCGGCATGAAGGGCCGGTGCCGCCCGGCATCGTAAAATCCGTCATGCAGCCTGTCCTCAAATCCGCACAGCGACTCCAGGTGGTACTTGCGCGACACGTCCAGGCTGCGTTCCCACCTGCCCCTCTTTGTGGGCTTAGGGTTTCTGTCGCCCCGCCTGCGGGCGTGCTTCCGCCCCCTCCCCCGGACCCTCCCCTGGCCCCCGCCCTCCTCCGAGGGTGGGCTAAACTTACGGCGCTCGCGTGCGTGCAAGGGTGAGTGCTCGTGCGCGTCATTGTCATCGTCATTGTAGAAATCTGACTCTAGCTCCAGCTCTTCCTTGCTGCTGCTGCCAGAGTGCACATCGATGCCACTCTCTGCCTCCTCTTGCTCCTCGACCTCCTCCTCCCCCTCTGTGGCCCCGGAACCAGCCCCCGCCCCGGCCCCAGCCCTGGCCCTCGCCCCGGCCCTAGACCCAGCCCCTTGCCCCGCCAAGTCTCCTCCCTCCGCGCCCTCCTCTCCCCCCTCCTCTTCTTTCTGCACCCGCCTCTTACCCTTGCCCGGCAGCTGCCTCCCCTCTCCATGCACACCACCTCCGTTTTCTCCCTTCCCGCCTCCAGCTGTCGCTTCTGCAGGCCGCCGCTCCACCGCGGCAAACCCGTGCCGCCTCAAGCACTTCTCACACGCGCCGCCTCCTTCATGGAAGCTGCCACACTTGCCTGCGCTCCAGCCCCTCTCACGCCCCGCCTCCTCCTTCTCCTCTCCCCTCTCCTCTTCTAGCGCCTCCCCCCCCTCAAAAGGCTTATCCTCATGCACCAATGCTATGCCCTCCACCTCCTCCTCTTGCTCTGAGATCTCTCCCTCTTCAGAAAAGCCATTGGCCTGGCAGCCCCCCTCAGACGCTCCACTCTCCCTCTCCTGTCCCAGGGAGGCCCCCTCCCCATCCAAGTCCTCCTCCTGCAAGCTCCAGGCCTCGTCCACTGGAACAGCCTCCGCCACCGCTGCTGCTGCTGCAGCGGCGGCTACTTCGTCAACCTGCTCCTGTTCCTGGTCCTGCTCCTCAAACGCTCCTCCGTCATCGCTCACAATGGCTTCCTCTTGCTCCTGCCCTACAGGCTCTCTTGAAACTCTCACTCTCGCAGCAACTAACTCTAAGCAGGGAGGAGCCCTGCTGCTGCTGCTGGTGCTTCTGCTGTCCCTGTTGCTGCAGCCGAGCGCGCGTCGGATGCGCAGTTGCTCCTGGCGCGCGCGCCGTTGGAGGTTCTCGTCGCCGCCCGCCTGCCGGCTCCTGCCGAGGCCCCCCCCGCCCTCGGGGCCCTCCTTGGACTCCTTAAAGGCGTTGCTGCTGCCCTCCATCACCTTCGCAGTCTTTGCACGCGCATCTGGCACCAGCAGCAGCAGCAGCAGCAGCAGCAGCAGCAGAAGGTTGTTTCTAATATAAATGGTCTGCTAGTGGCTTACCAGCCTTAGCACCCAGATCTGCCAGCAGCAGCAGCAGAAATAACTATCGTCTTTTCAATATTCCGCTAACAGTCACGCTCACAGGAGCAACGCAAGGAGGAGGAGGAGAGAGAGACCCTGAGGGGGCATCCGTAGGCAAGGCACCACGACACTTTTGCTACTCACGCTTGCTGGTGCGCCCCAAACAAGGCGAGAGAGGAAAGAGGCACAGGACAGACAACTGGCTGTTGCCCTTTACAAACAGGAGACAGAGACTCAACGGCAACAGGACATCCGAGCGATCGCCCTTGACGACCGCGACACACCGTCTGAGTCAGACAGGCGCTAAGCCAAAAGCTCCCTTGGTAGTCATTCCTAGCAGGACGCTTGCCGGCGGTGCTGGCAGTGCTCACCTTTGGTGGTGCTGGGGTGCGGCGGAGAGCAGGCCAGCGCCAGCGCTTTTCTGTCAGCATTCATGTCAGCTGTGTCGCCACCGCACGCATCAGAGTTGGAGCCTCCCCCACCTGCAAAAGGAGCCCAGTCATTGCCTTCAAGGCTGCAGGCAATCCAGCTTGGCACGCTCTCCAGGTCCGTCAGCTTGTTGTACTGCACCCACCCAGCCAAAAAAACCCCAGTCAATATTCAACCCGCTTAGACTTACTAGTAGCTGCAGTTGAGCTTGCAAAAGCTTGCAGTTGAACTTCTTGTACTGCAGCCATCTGAGATCTCCACCCAGTCAGAACCTTAGTCACCTCAGTTGCTGGCATATGACCTCGTCTGACTGCCACTTCAAACTTTCATGCATGGCTGCAATTGAGCTTGTTGTACTGCAGCCATTTGAAACCCCGCGTGGTCACAACCCCTGTCACCACTAACCTTGTCAGACTAACTAGTAGCTACTAGCTGCTGCTGAGCTTGCAGTTGGGCTTAATATACTGCAGTCGATGGGAATCTCACTCAGTTTCCCAGTCCCCTTTCAAACTCGTCAAGCTCAATCGAAGCTGCAGGTAAGCTTCTCATACAGCAGCCATTAAAAGTACCACTCAGTCACTTCCAGTCCTCCCCAGTCCCCACCTCTTGGCCTCGTCAAGACACTCCTAGCTGTAGTTGAGCTCGTCATACTGCAGCCATCCATTCTCCTCTATCACCACTGATCGGCCTCGTCAACCTCACAATAGCTGCAGCACAGCAACATGATGGCAAGAGAGCCAGCAAATTTCAAGACAGCCACTTCCCCCCCCTCCTCCCTCCTCCCCCCCAAGGGACAGCAGACTCCGACTCCTTTGGGGCACCCTACCCCAGGACCTACTCCTCATTTCAGATAAATGCAAGTACACAAACAGAACACCCCTGAATAGAGTACATCTCAAATTCTGAGCACCTTCAGCAGCTAGATGACAGTGTCACATTTCTGACATGCCCCTTGACATGTCCCTGACATGTCTCCGGCAGGACCCTGACATGGCTTTGACTGAGTGAACACACTTGGATGTAGTGGTGGAAGGCCAGGAGCACTAGCACTTGTCAGTGATGCTGGGTCTGAGTGTGAGTCTGACCTTCACATTGATGGTGGTGAGGGCAGGCATGGACGAGAAGCTGATGCACGCCAGGGACTTGATCCTATTGTTGGCAACATCGAGGCACGTGAGGCTGGACAAGTGGACAAGCTGTGATGGGAGGGAGGATAGCTGGTTGTTTGCAAGCTTCAGGCTTCTCAGGCATGGCAGCTGAGTGACCTCAGAAGGCACTTCTGTGATGTTGTTGAAGCTGAAGTCAAGCTCCTCTAGGGAGGTCAGAGTCCCTATTTCCGGGGGAATCGATCTGCAAAAGTTCAATGGAACAACAGCGACATCATGAGGTCTGATAGCTGGCTTATAGTGACAAGTGTTCTGACTGATGCACTTTTGTTTAGGTCAACAGGACCACGAGAGATCACCAGGACCAAAAAGTCGCCAGGACCGAGAGAGGTACCTGGACCACAAGAGGTCACCGAGACCAAATGAGATCACCAGGACCAGAAGAAGCCCATCTGTTCAGCCAAAGAAGCCATAATCCTCATATCTATCTGTCACTCAAGTATTCCTCTACCTCTATCATGTGCCAAAAAGCGTCAACGACATCCAAATAGGTGTACCAATAACGACCTACAACTCCCTCAGTCTGATCCTCTCAGCCACTGCTCAATGCAAGCTTCATGCACATCTCTAATGAGCTAGCCACATCTGTTGTTTGAATAAGACAAAGTGCAGGTGTTACTCTTACGTGATAGAGTAGTGGCACACCGACAGCTTTTTCAAGGAGGTCAGCTTCCCTATACTCTCCGGAAGAAATGAGGAGGAGGGCCGCGCTGGAGCTCTGTGTAATTCTAGTGACTTCAGACATTTTAAACTGTCCAGAGGCGGCAAGGCAGCAATGCCGGCAGAATCCGTTCTCAAGGACAGAACCTCCAGGTTTGTCAAATTTCCAACAGCTTGAGGGAGAAAGCTCAGTTTATTAGCAAACAGCTTCAGGACTTTGAGATTCAAAAAAGTGCCAACTTCACCAGGGAGTACTGTGAAGCTATTATTATAGACATGTAACTCGTTCACTTTCTTAGCTTGACCTGACTCTTTCACTTCTCTTATCAAGCTCACAGCTTCATCTGTAGCGTTCACGTCCAAAATCTCCTCTGAAGCATGCACTTGCTGACTCGATTGGGCGGCCTGACCGGTAGGTTCCACTGAGGCTTCCTGATTCTCGGCGCATCTTTTCTCATGCACAACATTATCTATCTCCTTCTGCAACATAGAGTGCGTGTCGGTCAATATGATGCTGGTGTCTAAAGCTCCTCTTTCAGCATCTTCTCCTTCCTGATGCTCAAGCAGTACACCTTTTTGTGCGGAGTTTTCTTCGACACAAGATTCCACGCATGCCGTAGCTACAGGAACATCGGCCATGCTAGTTAGCTACTCACAATCATCTGCCTATTCCATTGTATTTTTCTTACGGCAAGCAACTACCGTGCCGCAGGCGGCACTGCCCACTGTTACCATTTGCTCCGAGGTACTTGCTTCTTATACGAGTGCGACACTGTAATACCCGTTAGCGTGTCAAACGTTCCTAGGTCTTTCGCCATTTGTCGCAGTACAGCAAATACCCAGTCGACAACGACGGGCTACAGCTGGCTGCAGCAGACTTTACGAGGGGAAGTGCAAGCCTTAGCAAAAAATGTTCGGGGCAGAATGAGCAGGTCATGCGATGCGATTTAGGGTAACCAACTGCAACTATATATTTCTGCATCACATGTTCGCTAACACTTTTTCATCTAGCCCGTGCTGTCGAGTGTCGACTGCTAAATATCGACCACTCCCGAGTCCCGAGTCCCGACTCCCGAGCACTCCCGATTGCTCCCGAGCTGCTCCCAAGTCCCGACCAGCTCGGCTGAGCTCGGCTGAGTTCGGCGGCACCCCTACGGGTTGGAATCTCCAGGATTTTGTCGAATATTGAAGGATGGAGTTGTAGATTACCACTTCATAAAAAAACTTGTCTATATAGCGACCCGAACAAAATCTAGAAAAGTTAGTTAAAGGGTTCAATGTTTTAGAGGTCTGAATGAAAAAAACTCGAAAACATCAGCGCCAGTTTCCTCGCCTGGTCCTGTCATCGCGCAAGTGCTACAGAGCTGGTCCAGGCTCGAAAACTCATAGCGAAGTGAGACGAAGTCGAGTACTTCATTGTAAGGACCCGCAAGAATGATCACAGTAAATGATTGTAATTGACGAGCTGTGAACATGCAACATTACATAGCCCCCCACCACCCCCTATCTCAAATTAAGCAAGTGACGCTCATACGGTGAGATTTCATGAGAAGGCCCTGAGTTCGTGCAGCCCAGGCTTCTGTCTCCAAGATGGATAGCGCTGTCGGTTTCGCTCTTAAGCTATTGTCTCAGGGAATAGAAGAGGCAGAGAACGTGGAAGTGGTGCACGCATTGCTCAACGAAACAGCACAGGTGCTGCACATCCCTGGAGCCAGCTCAACGAAGCAAACAGGTGTCTCAGCTATGTCTTCATCTCCCTTGTGTCTTAATCTGCGGCTCTCGAACTACGTTGGTTCCTCTTTGCCTCATATACAAGTTTTTCTTCCCATCACGATAAGATATGATCACTGATGTGTTCCCATGGTTATGCTGAGTGGTCCTGCCCAAGCTCATCTTGGCCCTCATGGGCTTAGGTATCGTCACCAGACGAGCACCAACAGTCATAGGCGAAGCCAAGCTAGCTCTGTATTTATCACGGAAGCACGCTTTATACACGTGTACACCTCTGGCGTCTGCATGTCTTGCTGCACTAGAATATAATGTGCGCTTGTCACTTGGACGGACTTCAGTAATATGTACTACTTTCGAGTGGTAAGACCAATAAAAGTAGTACGAGGAATAGTGTGTATTAAGCGTGATACGGGCGTGTGTATCTGTGTAGGGGCAGCTCAACCTGAGACCCCGTCCCTGTTGGCCCTCCGGAAGGTCAGTGCTTTGACCGGGTCTCCTTCTGCATTCACAACTCCCAGACCATGCAATCGCAGTCGCATTACGCATCTTGCCCCAATCGTTTGTGTGCCCACTTGGGCGCATGCAGCTGGTTGCTCAGCCAACATTTGCAAACATTTGCTAACATTGTTTCATGCTGGCTAGTGACACAAACAAGTCTGCATGCATGCATGCATGCATGCAATTAACACAATAGTCAATCGAAGTCAATCAGGCACCAATCTCTTCAGAGGAGCATAGGAAACCACTCAGACTGTTCTGTGCACTTTACGAGCCGCGTACTCTGCTTCTTTCTGCTCACGGGCAAGTAGGTGTCGCTGGGTAGCCAAGCCAGGGGGAGCTCGTGTAGGCTCGACGTGCGCCGTCAGATCGATGCATCCCGCGGCTCAGATCGGCTGCAACACCCGTGACGGCTCCTGCACTTGCTTGCCCCTCTGACTCTCATTCGTGACTCACTCGAGTCTCGTAGTGCATGCGACTTTGAATGCAGCAACTTGTCCACTGCAAAGAAAAGGCCCACACACAAGCTGCTGCTGCTGCTGCTGCTGCCATTGCTACCGCTGCTGGCAATCCCAGTCTGAGCGGAGTTGGTCAAAGTGAAGCGGGTGGCGGCGGTGGTGGTCAAAGTCAAGGGGGCGGCGGCGGCGGTGGTCAAAGCCAAGGGAGTGGGGATCGGACCCCTGAAGCGACTCTGAGGGAGGCCGTCTACGGCCGCTCTCAGTTCCCCACCCTTGCCAACATCCTCCTCTTCCGTGAGTGGTCCCCCCCCCTTGCCTCAGGCCTGCCCTTCCCAGGCCCTTCCCGGCATTCCTTAGGGCCAGAAACATGTGCCAGACGATGAGGTGGGATAGATGGCACCCGTCCGCAGAGCGTCGTTGCCGTCCGATGCTCCACATGTGCCAGACGATGAGGTGGGACAGGTGGCACCCGTTCGCAGAGCATCGTCGCCGTCTGATGCTCCCGGTCCGGGCCTGTTGTATATTATAAAAAAGTAACGAGTATATTCCCTTTCTTTTCCCTCCTAGCCTCAGACCAAAGGCAAATGTTGACCCTGAGCCACAAACAAATCCTGACCTGCAAACCTACGCCTTGCACCCCCGGCGCAGTAATGGAGGCCTCAGCTTTCCCGCTTACCACCCACCCCCTCGGGGGCCCCCTCTGCGCGCTGCTTTTCCAGGACCTTTTTCTTTTTAGTACGCTGGGCTGAGGTCATGGCTGGGGACAGGGCTCAGCTGAGGCGTTCGGGAGAGCCGGGGACCACTGCCTGGTCGTCGAGGGCCGCTTTGCTCGCGACGCTTCGTTCTGCTCCCCTGGGTTTCGGGATTTGGGGGTTTGCGCTTCTCGCAATTAGCTCCGCCCAGGCCCTGCACCAGCCAAGAGCCGCGAGCTGAGCCCTAGACCCTAGACCCTGGACCCTGCATGCATCCCCCCCCCCCCTCCACCCTTCACCCTCCACCCGTATTCGTCCCGGGGGTGATTCGTCACCCATGACACGCTCAGGTGCTTCAGGGCTCGGGGTTGAGGGCTCAGGGAGACTCAGAATCCGTAAACATGTCTTCCGAAAGGTCTCAGGTTCTCAGTCCAGGGGGGGGGTTTCTTGAGGTTCTCAGTCCAGGGGGGGGTTTTCTATCGCTCGCATCGCACTCCGATCCGTCCCTCGTGGCCGTCGACAGTCTTGGGGGTTCGGGTTTTGTGTTTGGGGAACTTTTCCGCTCGTAGCAGGCATCACATGCCTTGTGGTGCAGAGTCACTCGTAGCATCCCCTAATTGTCTTCAACATTTTAGGGTTAAGAGGGTTTAGGCACTCTCTGGTTGTAGCTCCCTCAGATTCTTTTGTGGTTAGGATTCAGGGCCAACCTTTCCTTCGCGATCTCCTTAAAAGTGTGGGGTTTAGAGGCTTGTGAGTTTTTGTTTCCAGTCATAGCATCCCCTCACAAGCCCTCTCGCCAGCAGCACGCCGCCGCGCTCGGCACCTGCCAGCTGGCACGAAGACCCGCATGCGTCCTCCACCCCGCTTCCACACCTGAGGGAAATTCACTAATCGACGCATCCTCTCGCTTGCAAGGCCCCTCGCCAAACGCATGCCGCAGTGCGTGCGGGGTGGTAGTTTCCAACCGACGACTTTTGCAGCCCTTCTAACATAACACAAGCGCAAGCGGCCGGAAGAGAGCAAGCACTTTGTCAAGAGGGAGCAGCGCCCGTCTTCCTCTCACGCCTCCCCTCCCCATGCTCTTTCTCTCTCCCTCTCACTCACATACACACACGCATGCTGACCTGCTATGCCTCCTCACACCTGGGCACATCTCTCTCTCTTTTTCTTTCGCCCTCTGCTGTGTATGCATGAGCGTGTCTGTGTGCGCGCCTGTGTGTGTGTGTGTGCGTGTGCGTGTGTGCGTGTGCGTATGCGTGCATGTGCATGTGTATGTTGTCTGTGGGCGTGCGTGTGTGCGTGTGCGCACGTGTTGTTGGACACCTGTGACATGAATAAAATGACGTTGCACAAGTGACAGGAGCATTGGATGTTGGCAGCGGATCGCTAGTAGCAGATCTCGAAAGCCCAGAAACATATCCACCTTACTTAGATGACCTGATCGCGCAAGAGAAGAAGAGCACAACCAGGCATTTTGTATACTTGCTACTCCTGCTGTTTCTGCTTCTGCTGCTGCTGCTGCTGGTGGTGGCGGTAGTGGTGGTCTCAGTTGTGTGCGTGTCTGCGTGCACGGGCGCCAGGCATACACACACACACACACACACACACACACACACACACAGGCGCGCACGGAGACGCAGACAGACGCCCGACACGCACGTGCATGCATTTCGGTCCCAGGTTCTCACAGAGACATGCTGAGGTCGTGCCTTTGGCCCTTTCTTTCTTTTTTTTCTTGTATTTTTTTGCAGAAGTGGCGCCCGACTGGCTCCTGTGCTTCAGCCGCGAGGAGACGGCCCGCCTGTTCGACGCCTTCTTCCTGGCGGCGCCACCTGGCCTGCTCTTAGAGGCCCTGCTTCCGGCGCTGGTGCCCCCCCCGGCGGCCGACGAAGGCGTCAGCAGTTCTGACCTGTCTGATGCTTCCGCCACGAGGCAGCACGCGGAGAGGTGCGGTGAAAACTCTTGCTACAAGAGTCAAGGAGTGTCCTTCTCCGTGCGTGTGTGTGCAGCTTCTCCTTTATACTTGGTACTAGCAGGTGACTCTGCTGCTGGTGGCGATCAGCGGCGATCGCATCAGATGTTTGGGAGCCTGTGCCTGGCTCGAAGGCAGACAGCCTTGGCTTGGCGGGACAGCTGGCCAACTCAGAGCCCCCCTCACAAACAATTTCCGGCTCCGGCAGCGGGCCGGAATCGGCTCCCGCGCTGATGTCGGGATGGGGCACACAGGCGTTGACTCCGGCACTGATATAGGCTCATGCACAGGCACAGGCACAGGCACGGGCACAGGCACAGGCACAGGCACAGGCACCGACACTGGCACTGGCACAGGTGGAGGGGTGGGGAGGGAGTGGGAAGGGAGGGG
>WELA01011287.1:123187-146748 GCA_009602735.1 Mesotaenium endlicherianum
GGGGGGGGGGGGGAGTTTTGGTCATGCATGAGCTCCCCCGCACAAGTTCCCAAGCAGAGAGGATGCTGGTGGCAGCTGGAGGATGCCGGTGTCCCAGGGCTTAAATTCCGGGGTTTGAAGGCCAGGAGGTTGGTGGCCTGACTACGTCGAAGAGTTTAAGCCTTAAGGGCCGCAGTGGCAGGGTACTAGCAGGGTGCTGTGATGCCTTTCTTACCCACTGATGCAGGAGCAGGGCAAAGATCTGGGAGGCAAAGGACTGGCTCCACAGGGGTGTGAACAGGGGTATGAGGGCCTGGCCGTCCTCGGGCCTCCTGGAGTAGTGCTCTGCCAGGACCTCGTAGAAGCACAGGGAGCTCTTGCCCCCCCCACTGGCAGCTGGTGCGGCCAGCTGATCCGTCTCGCCATATAGCAGACCTGCGCATGCACACAGCACATAGATCACCCCTCTACATTATTTTGTCATTTTATTATATGTCAATTTACTCTATTTCATTATAGTCATTTAACTCTCAAGCTAAAGCATGAAGCATACAACCCCTTATGTGCACCCCAGGCTCTCAGGCTCTCAGGCTCTCATGCAGGCTCTCAGGTGAAGCCTAACACCTTACCCCGTCCTGCAGCCTCTGCAAAAGCTGAAGCATGCACTTGTATAGGTCAGGCCCTCAGAGGAATAACACGACGCTTCCCTCCTGCAGCCTCTGTAGAAGTTGAAACATGCATCCTCATATGAACTCCTGAAGAAGCATGACGTTTTCTTCCTGCAGCCTCTGTAGAACTCAAAGCATGCATCCTCATATGAACTCAGGCTCTCGGAAGAAGCATAATGCTTTTTTCCTGCAACCTCCCTAAAGACTGAAGCATGCATTATGTGAAGCGAGGCTCTCAGATGAAATTTGACGCCTGCATCTACGCCCTCTCTTCTGGCTTCACACTGCAATGTCTTTGTTACTCTGTACTCTCTTCTGGATGCAGAGGCTGACAAACTTTCCTCCAGATCTTGCTGATTTACCTCTATGTTCTCCCTTTTTAGCCATACAACTGCTGAATTTTTCTTATAGCAACCCTTAGGCAAGCCTCTACAACCTCCCTACCACATGCAGGCTGACAGAGATTCATTTACATCTATGTTTGCAGAAGCACTTCCACAGCAACCTCTTTGCATGCTTGTAGACAAAAGTTTTGAGCCACCGTTGCACCTCACCAGGTGCAAACTATGAGAGTTCCATCATTGTTGTCTTAATTTGCTAGATTTTTTGACAACCCAGCCCTATGTAAGCCTCCATGTGATCAAAAGGCTCAAAAGAGGTTCAAGAAAAAAGCTTAAGGGCTCAATGAATGCTAGTGCAGATGAAAATTCAGGTATCTCTTTCACATCTAGCTGCTTCACCCCCTTCTCTGACTCAGATGTCCCAAGTAATGCTAAATGATCATTAGAGGCTATGTATTGTTGCGCCTACTAGCTTCTAGTCCCCTTACATGATCGGGGAGAAAAGAAGGAACAATTATATGAATCCATGGTTGGCCTTACCCCTAGCTCGATTGTCAACTTCAAGCGCAACGTCGGTGAAAAGTTGTCGCAATAGCTCTCCTCGTTGTATGGATGCATCCACAGCCTACCCACTCACACTGTACTGTCAGTCACGCTGCAGTGTTGTACCCCCCCCTTTGAGACATTCCTGCGTGCAGAGTCTATGCATCACAGTCAATGTGTCATTTGGCTGCAGCAAACTTCTTCGTAAAAACACCAAGGTGTTGAGGATGTCAAACTGAACTTCACCAAGTGATATAAACCTGCACCATCTCAACATTTAGCTTGGCTCTATTACTCATGCCCCGGTGACAAAGTTGCAAAGTTTGAAAGAATGACTACCTTCTATTCCAAATTCACAATGCATATGCCACCACTGAAAAACTACAATTACCGGCGGGTACAGGAAGGTTCACTGAAGGTATGCATAGGGCTTTCTTTTCCAGGTATTGCCGCCTACGCAGTACCTTAATTCGTTTGAATCAAGCCAAAACCTGTTAGATAACGCCATATTCCGGGTAAGCAATATCAGCAGCCATTGATGAAACTTATGGGCAGAAGGAGGTCCTCATTGGCTGAAACACAGCTTAAGTCACCAACCTTTTTAAGTTTCCGTTTGACTTCCTCAACCAAGCCCACGATGAAGGGTGACTCTAGTGATGGTAGCTTATTTCCCGCTTGTCCGTTCACCTCGTCCATTCTCCTCTCAAGGCATGGACTGAGATGATGCTAACCCCACAAACTAGAAATGACGGCGCAGCACTCCATTGCAATGATTAAATAAGCCTTATCCTGCGGCACTGGGTTCATATAACATCACGAATAGCAAAGAACAAAATAAAACTGGATAAAGATTGCTTCTGTTGCCTTCTTCTCTAAACTGGGCGTCAAATCAAAATGGAACGAATACCATTGCGCTATTGCGCTTGTCTTGCAAGAGCGCGCTGGATAAAAGCTTACAAACACGTGTTTTGACCTGCCAGGACGAGAAACTAAGCAGCAGCAATAATGGCAGCTAAGCTGCGCAAGCTTTGATTAGCTTGCAGCTAGCTGGGCTTCTTTTGCAACTTTCTGAGGCACGTAAGGACGAGCCATGCTGGCGCCAGGCTGGCCTGCTGAGATGCGCAGTCAACCCGCCAGTCAGGGCCGAGGTTCCATGATAAGATTCACTGCAGATTCACAGGCATCCGCTCGGCGCTGACAGTGGCTGACACTCGCAGACACGCGATCTGTCTGCGGCGCTTCAAAAGAAAAAAGGAAATAGGTGTGGTACGCCAAAAAAGTACGCAAGATTATCACCCCGTTCCGAAAAGGAATGCTATGTCAGAAAATAAATTGAAAAAAATAAACAATAAGATAAAGAATGAACGCTTTTAAAAACTTAGCGATCCAATTGACTTCATATGAGCTTGATTCGTGCGCCATCCTGGAGAGCCAACCCACAGGTGCCCCTCATAAACCCGAATTGGATCCTCGAAAATGTCGACCTGCGAATAGAAGAAGTCCCACTCAATCCGGGAATCCATGCAGTGCAATGTGCTGTGCATGTCCCGCGACTCCGCCCGCATTGATCAATCCAGGATCAATCCTTTTCCCCGATCCGTCTCACTTTGTTCTCTGACTTTGGACGTGCCAATGCACACGCGCTATGCATCCCGCAGTTCCCCCCTTCCCATGCCGATTTCCTCCACTCCGGGAGCATCAAAACTTCCCCAATATCAGCCATGGGCCAAAGTAAACTCCAGCGGACGCGGAAACGAAGTCTCCGTACGTCAAAAGTTCATGAGGAATATGCTGGACTGGCTGGTACGCCAAAACCTCGCCCGACTATGCCCAACTATAGGCCCCCAGTCCCTCTCGTTGTGTTGGATCTGGGAGCATGCGTTGTGTAGAGGCTAGCAGTTCTCGGTCCTCTCTTCTTCCTCAAATCTGTGCTCTACGTCGTGCTCTGGCGCTCGTACAGTTATCTCTTAGAAACATACAATATGGTCACGTGGAAGGTCACTTTGCATACTATTATGATGTCGTTTGTCCGGAGGATCATGTTCGTTCTTGCCACATTGTCGTTAATAGTACATGCAGCAACCTTTCAAGGTACTTGGCGCCTTGATCCTCTGCTTGTTTGGCTCAGCCTGCACTGAGAAGCCAGCTTCAGTATGTTTCGAATATACTTGGTTGTGTTTCTTACCACTTGTTCGCGTCTCCCCTTTCAATGTTTCTTTTGCTTTCTTAAACATTCGGTGGCCTGCTATTCGTCACAAAGTTACATTCCTTACCAGGAGGTCCTTATCAGTTTGCAGTGCATTCTAATTTCGCGATCAGGTTGCCAGTATACTTAGCGAATTAAAAGGAAGTACCCATGTTTTGTGAGAGCTTCTTGCTGAGAAAGTCAATGCAAGCTAGTTGCTCTTTTTTGCTAGAGGCATGCACAAGAGCAGAGCGTATGATGCATGGTAGTTGCTCCATGCTAGCTGCCGTCGCCCGAGGAGCCAGGAGTCCACTGTGGCTGTGCGTGTGCAACAGTTCATAGCATCCAAGAAGAGCGGAACATATTCTTAATGTTGTTCGAGGGCTCCTGTCATAAGAAGCTCACCTGCAGCGAGAACTTGTGTCATCGCACCCCACGCAACTCATCTGCATCGACTCTTATCCCGTGCTTGTGATTGGCAGTCGGCAGCGCATCCGCCCTCAAGAAGGCCATGGCCGCCGCAGCCCCCAGCGACCTCATCGTCGTCCGGGCCTCGTTCAACGCGTCGTCCACCATCAAGGTCGAGAAGAGCCTGAGGTTCCGGGCCCTGACCCCTGGCATAACAATAGGGTTTCTTGGCACTTCTCCTGTCACACATTACGGGATGAGAGTGTCGGGGACCTCTCGCCTGAAGGTCTCCTTCCAGGGCCTCGCCTTCGACGGCCTCGGCATGGAGCGCTACCTGGTGGGTGCTCACTCTGGCCCCTCCTCGTAGTCCTCAGCACCAGTAGGCGCTCTTGAGTGCCTCGGAATCGTTTTACGGCCTCGCAGATGCTTCTCTATTGAAAATTGGAGCAGGTGTCTCGTGCCGCACGTGTTGCACATTTGCTCTATTGCCGCGCTGCCTGGCAGCCTATCGGTCACAGAAAGCACGCACAAACCGGCGTGGTAGTGGTGCTGTTCAAAACCTAGCATCTGCATGTGCAGTCGCGGAGCTCTTGTTTGGGGCCTCACTCACGTGCTCTGAGTTTGCTACTTGGCAGCCGGGCATGTACGTCGTCGGGAAGGGCCAGCCCAGGGCGGGGAGGGGGCCCCAGGTGTCATTCGCAGGTGTCACCATGAAGAGGTTCCGCCTCATTGGACGCGGCAAAGGGGTAAGTTCTTGCCTCCATCCTCTTTGGAATGCTCTGTGTGTATGAGCACAGCGCTCTGTGTGCTTCAGCGCTCCGTGTTGTGCTCTTTCCTTTTGACAGATTGATTACCTTTGGCGTGCTAGGCAGATTCTATGCTTTGAGTGGCTGACAGCTGTCTCCACACCGCTCTACCTTCTCGGCTGGAGGTAGAGAAAGTGATGTCCGGTGCTCTCGGCGAGCGCCACCTGGCCCTGTGTGTCACTTGTGATGCAGTTGGTGCTGCACGTTGCTTTTGTGTCTATAATTATCCTGTGTCCAGGTGGCACGCGGTGAGTAGCTACCTCTAAAGCCCGGGCGTGCAACCGGTGGGAACGGTCCTAGTCTCAAATCTAAATTCTCTGCAGAGGGGGTGATGGGGCGGCTCCGCGTGCGTGCGCGCAGGCGGGCATCGAAGCTCGCGGAGCGGCGCTGAGCGCCAACCTGGGAGCGCGTGTGGCCCTTCTCGACAGCGCCGTCCGCGACAACTACGCCGTACGCTGCCACCTGCACGCGCGCCTCTCACGCCCCCCCCAATGATCAATCAGAAGGGGAAGGTTTCTGGCACTTGTGCATTCTCTCTGCGCATCCAGAGACACATCAGCACCGAGTGTCTCTGCCGTGCTTCAAGCCTGTTCCCAGGCGCGAGCAACTCTAGACTCACGCATATTTCGTTTCGTCGCCTCGTCGTCTGCTTCTCTGGCGGAGTTGCAGTCCGCGGGCGGCGCTCTGCAGTCCACGGGGCGCTCGCTGGTGTACCTGTGCCACGTCGCGTTCGCCGGCAACGACGTCGACCGCTCCACCAGCTTGGACGGCGTGCTGGTACGCACGCAAGAAGCGCTCGCAGCCTCCTTTCCTCCTGTGGTACCATCCTGAGAGGTGTGTTCCCGGTTCTCGACTTGATGGCCTGATGGGCTGCGCTGTCGCGCTGCGCACCGACTCTCCTGCCAGATCCACCGCTCTGCCGCTCATCCACTCCGTCCTTCAGCTGCCACTGCTCTGTTTGGGTGGCTTCGCAATGCTCCCTTGCCGCAACAGGAAGGTGCAGCCGCCAGAAGGAAACGCGCGGTGGTCACTTCTGAGTTGGAGTTCTCTGACAGCCCCAGCTTCCCGTGCCATCCTTCTTCTCCTCCATCTTCGCAGGCGGCCGCCGCGCGGGACGTGTGGGTGGGCCGGCTGTCGAGCCTGACCATGCTCAGCCCGCACTCGGCGGCTGCGGCCTCCGGCAACGCCACGTCCTCCATCGTGGAGAGCTCGGCTGCCCTCGCGCGCTGCCCCAGCGTCGCACCCAGGGTGCCTGCCAGCCCGCCTCCCCCCCCACGCCCCTCTGGGCCGCCGCCCGCGCCGCCGCCGCCCCGGGAGCTGGCAGCGCCCGTCTTTCACGCTAGTCCGCCTCCTCTGGCCCCGCCATCGGTCGATCCTGCAGCCCCTTCCCCCCCGTCCCCTCCATTGCCCCAGGGAGCAGCATCCGCCTCTCCTGCTAGTCCTCCTTCTTCACCCCCTCCAGCACCTTCAGCCCCTCCCTTGGAGGAGCAGCTAGCATTCCCCACTCCTCTCAATACCCCCCCTCCTCCTCCAGCGCTGCCCCCCGTGGAGGTTGGAGCCCCCCCAACCCCCAACACTTATCCTCCATTCTCTGGTCCATCACAAGGGGAGACTGCAGCGCCCACCCTTCGTGCTCGCTACCCTCCCTGTATGGGGCCACCGGCGGCGGAGCTAGCAGCAGCCCACCCCCCTGTCGGTGACCCCAGCTCCTCTGCTGGTCCCCTTCCACCTCCTTCAACGCCGCTGCCGCCGTCGTCGTGGCGGTCGCCGCCGCAGCAAGCAGAGCCCAGCTCCTTCGCTAGTCACCCTCCTCCTGCCGCCCCTTCAGCGCTGCCACCAGGGGAGCTAGTAGCACCTCTCCCTCCCAGTGGCACCCCCCCTTCAGCGCCGCCACCAGTAGCACCAAAACCTCCGGCTAGCCCCGCCCCTTCAGCGCCCCCGCCAGCGAAGCTGGCAGCATCCGCACCCCCTACCGTTTATCCTCCTCCGCCAGCGCTGCCCCCACTGGGGCTAGCGACACCCACCCCCCTCGAGAGCTATCCTCCTCCAGCGCTGCCCCCAGTGGAGCCAGCAGCGTCCTCCCCCCCTTTTAGTCGCCCTCCTCCTGCGACGCCATCAAAGGAGTCAGCACCACCCGACCCCTCTGGTAGCTCCCTTCCTCCTTTTACCGAGCCACCACCCAGGGAGACAGCAGCGGCCACCCCCCCTGGTAGCTACCCTCCTCCTATGGGGCCACCAGCGGTGGAGCCAGCAGCAGCGCACCCCCCTGGCAGTCATCCCAGCTCCTCTGTTGACCCCCCTCCACCTCCTGCAACGCCCGAGCTAGCTGAGCCCAGCTCCTCTGCCACTCCCCCTCCTCGTGCTGCTCCTTCAGCGCTGCCACCCGTGGTGCTAGTAGCACCTATCCCTCCAGCTAACTCCCCCCCTCCAGTGCCACCACCCCTGAAGCTAGTAGCACCCATCCCTCCGGCTAGCCCCTCCCGTTCTGCCCCGCCACCAACGAAGTTAGCAGCGTCTTCACCTCCTCCTCCTCCAGCGCTGCCCCCAGTGGAGCCCGCAGTGGAGCCAGCAGCGTCCACCCCCCCCTCAAGTCGCCCTCCTCCTGCGGCACCACCGGAGGAGCCAGCAGCACCCAACCCCTCTGGTAGCTCCTTTCCTCTAGGGCCACCTCTGGTAGAGCCAGCAACACCCCCCCCTGCAGAGGGCACTCTCTCAGCGCCGCCACCGGTGGGGCCAGGTACACACCCTTTCCCTGGTCCCGACCCTCTCTCTACGGGGCCACCAATAGCACCACCACCACGACCGGGGCAGTCAGCAGCACCCAGCCCCCTCAAAAGCATCCGTCCTCCAGCCCCTCCACCAGTGGGGCCTGCAGCCGCTCCTCCCCCTCTTCCTCCCCCTCCCCCTCCCCCTCCACTCTCCTCAACGCCGCCGCCGTCACTCGAGGGAGCTGCGCCCTCCTTTCCTGCTCCCTCAGCCGCCCCCCCAGGGGAGCTAGCCTCGCCCACTCCCCTCGTCGCTCCCCCTCCAGGCCTGCCACCAGTGGAGCGAGCAGCACCCCCACCAGTTCCCACTTCTCCTCCCACAAGGCCACCACCCGGGGAGACAGCAGCGCCCACCCCCCCCGGTAGCTACCCTCCTCCTCTGGAGCCACCAGCTGCGGAGCCAGCAGCAGCGCGCCCTCCTCCTTCAGCGCCGCCACCAGTCGCGCCAGCAACACACCCTTCCCCTGGTCCTTATGCTCTCCCTGCAGGGCCACCACCATCAGCAGGAGAGCTAGCACCACCCAACCCCCCCGCCAGTGGTCTCCCTCTTCCGGCTCCGGTTGCAGCGCCCACTTTCTCTGGGAGTGCCCCTCCTCCCATGCTTCCGCAGATGAAGCCAGCAGCGTTCTCTTCCCCCACGAGTTACCCCGCCTCCCCTACGAGTCTGCCACCAGCGGGACTAGCGACAGCTCACCCCCCTGCCAGCCCTCCTCCTTCAGCAACGCCGCCTGTGGAGCCAGCAGCACCCCCCCCCTTCGGTACGCTTTCCATCTGCAACCCGCTCTTGCCTAAAGCTTCTGCTCCTGTCAAGTGTGCCCGCGTCCAGGAGCGCAAATTTGATTCTCTCTCTGACCCTTTGTTTTGTTTGGCTCGTTTGCATGTGTGTTTGGCTCACCTATAGGTTCTTCGGCCCCCAGTCCGTCTCCGACGTCTCTGCCGCCTGTCCCGTACAACGCCCCTCCGTCCCCTATGCCACCCTCCCAATCTTCCCCGCCCTCCCCATCACCCCCCCCCCCCTCTNCCCTCTCCCCCTCCCAGTTGCGAGCTTGACTTCGTGCCTAACTTTTGCCAACAATTGTTTTCTAAATGGCGGCATAGCATGTGACCAGTTTTATCAGCAGCAATGCAAACTTCAATATCCCGGATGTACATCAAATGGTGACTTGTGTTCACAATATTTCTCTGGTAGTGTACTCTATAATTGTGAAACAAATGCGTTTTATCTCCAATGTGGTTAAGGGCCTGAAGCTCCCTAGGTCTCAAGCCCTGTGGGCCTCAAGCTCTGTGGGGGCTGCCGCATTTGTCGCAGTGGAGGGTAGCTGTCTCCAGGGATTAGCAATCTCGAGCAGGCGGTAGCTAGCTCGAGGGATGTAAACGCTCAGCAGATTTTTTCCAACTGTCGACAATATACTTGGTCCAACTGCGCCTGGAATATTGCGTGTGTTTGCATATCTCTTCATGACAGTCGCATAGAGGTGAAGTTACTCTGAACATGCGTGCACCACTACTTTGATTCACATAAAGAGGTGCCTCCCATGTGCAGCAGCGCCACGCAACAGAATTCTTCATGGTGATGCGCGACAATGTTTTGCTATGCAATGCTGCTGCTGCCGCATCCACTTAGATCGCAGTAGTATGTCCACCTGGCAGTGCTCGTCGGCTCGTTACTCTTATTGAATTCTTATGAACGATGCCTCCTACAGGGGCATTATGAGCGTGCAATTTGCATGCTTTGGCACATATAGGAAAGAGTTGACGACGGGGGAAGCCGACTTCATGACGCCCATGGTCCTGCGGGCAAGCTCCTGGTGCAGCCGCAGGCACTCCACTGCCAGCTGCACAACATGCAAACAAGTATGGCCATCCTTTAGTCCACTCTCGCCATTTACAAGGAGAGAAATCCATGCCCGCTTCTCGACAGCCTATGAAATTATTCAGAAAAAGTACCCCCCAACGACCAAGTATCTCCTGTGAGCTCAATGACACGACACCAGCAATCCGTCGACCGGGCAAGCTTCAAGTCCGACACAACCTCCCGCTTCAACTAAGGGCAGCACGTAGTGTACGAACTAAGAGCAATAAAACAGCCCCACACGATATATTCAACATCCAAATAAAAGAGATGTGTACAGGAAAGTGCGAAGCAACCCTGGCACTTGCGGCACGCATGCGTTCACACAGTCATGCAGCAGCACCGCCAGAGGCTTGCATGCGAGGGACCCGCACAACGCCAGCGCAAGAGGAGCAGAGCAGCGCCGGCACAAAAGCAGTGCAGCGCCAGAACAAGAGCAATGCAACGCCAGCGCAAGGCCAGCGCAAGCGAGAGGAGCTGGCTCACAATGCTGCACTCCTCGTCGGGGTCGTCGTCGGCCACGCGTCGGACCCACGAGCGCATCCACTCCAGGCCGCCACCAACCCCCGAGTCTCCTTCTCCTTCTCCGGTGAGGGCAGCCAGCATGTGCGCGGGCGGGAGGGCCACGAGCACGCGGGAGGCGGCGTAGAGAGCGGAGCGCCTCCGTGCGCGCCTGCGGGTGCTGCGAGACCGCGCTGATTGCGGGAAGCGCAAACCCCACAACCTCAAACAGAGAGCAGAACAAAGCGGGGCAAGCAAAAAGGCCCCTGGCGACCGGGCAATTGTCTCCGGCTCTCCCTAACCCCTCACCTGGACCCTGTCCTCAGTCTAGCGTACTAAAACAAAAAAGATAAGAAGCGCGCAGGGGGAGCCCCCGAGGGGGGTGGGTGGTAGGCCAGGAGAGCTGAGGCCTCCACCACTCCACCGGGAGTGCAAGGCGTAGGTTTGCAGGTCCAGACTTGTTTGCGGCTTGGGGTCAGCATTTGCCTTTGGTCTGAGGCTAGAAGAATTAAGAACAAGATAAAGGGGTCAAAAAGAAAAAAGAAACTACAGGCCTGGTCCGAGAACATCAGACGGCGACGACGCTCTGCGAGCGGGTGCCACCTGTCCACCTCATCAGCTGGCACAGATTCC
The DNA here is from genome assembly GCA_009602735.1 of Mesotaenium endlicherianum. Taxonomy (NCBI): domain Eukaryota; kingdom Viridiplantae; phylum Streptophyta; class Zygnematophyceae; order Zygnematales; family Mesotaeniaceae; genus Mesotaenium; species Mesotaenium endlicherianum. The sequence continues at coordinate 133,869 of WELA01011287.1, forward strand.
TGGGCTCGAAGGAATGCCGGGAAGGGCCCGGGAAGGGCCGGCCTGAGGCGAAGGGGGGGGGACCACTCACGGAAGAGGAGGATGTTGGCAAGGGTGGGGAACTGCGAACGGCTGTAGACGGCCTCCCTCAGGGCCCCCTCAGGGCTCCCACCCCCACCCCTTGGCATTGACCACCGCCGCTGACGCCGCCCCCTTGACTTTGACCCCTACTCCCCCCGTCGCCTTGACTTTGACCACCGTCCAATCCGTCACCTCCACTTTGACCACCAGCCCCGCCGCCTTCACTTTGACCATCACCGTCCTGACTGGGATTTGTAGCAGGAGGAGCAGCAGCAGCAGCAGGCAGCTGCAGCTTGTGCGAGGGCCCTCTCTGCAGTGGAGGAGTTGCTGCACTCAGACCCGCATGCACTACGAGAGTCAGTCAGAGGGGCAAGCAAGTGCAGGAGCCGCACGGGTGTTGCAGCCGATCTCAGCCGTGGGATGCATCGTTCTGACGGCGCACGTCGAGCGTGCACGAGCTCCCCCTGGCTTGGCTACCCAGCGGCTCCTACCTGCCTGTAGCAGAAAGAAGCGGAGTAACGTTAAGTGCAAAGAACAGTCTGAGGGGTTTCCTATGCTCCTCTGAAGAGATTGGTGCTAGATTGACTTCGAATGACTATTGTATTGATTGCATGCATGCATGCATGCAGACTTGTCTGTGTCACTGGTCAGCATAAAACAATGTGTTGGCAAATATTGGCGAACGTTTGCGAAAGTTGGCGGAACAACCAGCTGCATGTCCTCCAAAGTGGCCATAAGTGCGTAATGCCATGTGATTGCATGGTCTGGGAGTTGTGGTGGCTGGCGACCATGAATACGCTGCACGGCCGGTGCGCAGAGTTTCTGTTGCCTAGTAGCGTCATAAGCAGAACGTTGCACCTAACTTGTTGTAGCCAGGAAGCCAAGCCCGTGCCTGCCCTGGATCCATGGAGCAGGAATTCAGGTTGCAGGATAGGAACAGGATCAGCCACAAGCTTTGGCACACGCGAAAGCTCAGGCACAATCTCTCTACAGCGTACGCACGAGCTCAGCACAGGCACAGGCACAGATTCAGGCATGGGCATAGGCACAAGGTCAGCCTGTCAGGCACAGGCACGACTCTTAGGCTGCAATCAACAAGTACAGCCACGCTATATGAATCACTAGCGTACTTCCATGCACAGAGATCACAGGAGGTGCAGGAGCTCCTTGGACACAACTTTTGGTGGAAGGCTACAAGCAATGTTCTAATCACCACACAGAGTTGTGCATATGATCCTGAAGTAGCGACTCTTCATTGGCAGCGCCGATTCTAAGTAGTAGGAGAGCAGACAACACTTAATCCACGGGGGCGACGGAGGGCACGTTGCTAACTCGAGAGCATGTTGCGATCTGCCTAGTAGCCTCGCCATCTTCTTCTTGAGCACGTCCCTAAAAGTGGTCTCCACGCGCAAGTCTGTCGCCTTAATGCCGGCAAAAAATAGCACCTGCTCCCGCATCATGCGCACGACAAGTCACGAAAGTAAGGGGGGGCAAATGAATTATGGCATAGTGCTAAGCGGTGCATCGCGGGACCCCATGCATGTGGTCGCCACGCACGCAACTCGAATGCAGGCAAGCCGCACAAACAAGCCGCACAGACACTGAGAGAAGCATCTGAGAAGAAGGCACGATCGAGACAAGCCCAAAGGCCCCCAGCGGTCAGCCTCCGCCAAATTGGGCCTGCACGCGCGCGGCGGAGTCTTCGCTGAGACAAAGGCGCGGCCCGGAACAGCCTGGATTGACACCTTCAAGGGAGAGGAGAGAGTGGAGCAAAGCTGCTCACTGCGTCATTCTCCACCAGGTTGGCCTGCACGCGCCCGGTGGAGTCTTCCAGGGTGAGCCGTATCCGGAATATGTGGCTGCTGCTCGTCTTCTGTCTCACGTGCTCCCACTTCTCCGCCAGGTCGCAGAAGTCCTCCACCTCCGGCGGCTCTACGCCCACCACTCTGACCAGGCACCGGTGGAAGTCCGGGGCCTGCAGGCGCGGAGTTGCGAAGTAGAGCGGACAAAGAAGCCAAATGCTTCAAATAAATTGATATGGAAATTAAATATCAGGCATTAGGCTTCGCCCTCCGCAACGTAGTGGAGTACGCGCATACCCGGCGAGACTGACCGGAAACCGGATTAAAAAAACAAAAAAAGACCACACACGCATACACCTCACATTCACAATCCGCTGCGGAAAAAGGAGATAGAGGAACTGACGACCTGCAGTTGTGCAGGTCAAAGGAGCACCTCACGTCCACAAGACCAAGACAGCGGCGCAAGTACAAGGGCGGGAAGACAGCAGGTGATTAGACACGCTACCCGCCTTTCAACAATCATGCCCCGACGGGTATCAACTCACAGATCCCTGCTCGCACTCCTCTAGCGCTGTGAAATTCGTTGACACATAACATACGCACACTTCAGGAGGCCAATAAAAGATCAAGTGCTGGTCACTCCTCACACATTCAAACTTCTCCCCCTCTCCCCCCAAGCTGAGGGCCAGCAGGATTGACTGACCTGGGGATGCGTGAGCACCTCTCGGAGGGTGGAGAACGGCTTTCCCTCGTGACTTGTCACTGCTTCCCCACCCCCACAAATCGAACTCACACACACACACACACACACACACACATACAGGCGCAAGCACGCAGGCAGAGTGAGGAGGCAGGGCCCAGGGTCAGGACCACTTCCAGGCAAATGCGCATGAGCTGAAATTGCAAATTCTTCAAGCGCATGCATGCATGCACAGCTAAGTCCTGCTGCTGGTAACCTGCCACACCCTTCACTAGTCACAGTCATCCTGGAGCAACAGCTGGATGAGCATGCCTGCAGAGGAAAATCTTGCCTTCAAAGCTACAAATATTTTGAACAGGCTCACACATGCGCCCACACGTGTATACACATCCAGGGAGACAGGGAAAGAGCGAGCAAGAAGAAACAGGACGCTGTGTTTGTGAGTGTGTGTGTGGGAGGGAGAGAGAGAGAGAGCAGCTCCCACATGGCACGGGTACCGTAGGCTACCTGTGAGGGAGCTGGGTTCCACACCCATGCGTATCCACAGGTCTGGCGACGCCAAGCGCGCTTCAGAGGCCCTTCACGACGCGCCCACCCTCCCACACACGCGCACACAGACACACACGCACGCACGCACGCGAGCGCACACAGGAACAACAAATGTTACTCTTTCAGCTCTGCTAAGAAGTAGGTCCCCATAGGTTCAGCTTATGCCCTCATTCTCAAGCATTATGGAACAGATGCATCCCACAAACTTTGGCTGCGATGCTGAAACATGTGAGAGAGAGAGAGAGAGAGAGAGAGAGAGAGAGAGAGAGAGAGTCGGTTCAATCGCCAAGGGAGGCAGACAGCATCCATCCACCCGCCCACCCACCTGATCCTCTCCAGCACCTGCAGGGTGTTGAACGCCAGCGGGCTCACTCTGCTGTGCGCCGTGAGCACCACGTGCGTCCCTCTGCCGTGGCTACCACTGCTGCAACTGCTGCCGCTGCTGATGGTGCCAGCATGCACGCGCCCCAGCACGTTCCTCAGACGGATCCAGGTGCCCTCTCTGGGGAGCTCCGGAAGCTTCTCCCCGGCCAGGACCGCCACAATGCTGCCAACTGGCGCCACGCCCCGTAGCTTCTCAATGGGCAGGGGGCTCATGACTAGGCTCAGCTCCTCGTCCTGCTGCTGCTGGTGGGGTGGGTGTTGATGTTGGAGCTGGTGCTGCTCCTGCTGGGCTTGCTCCCCCCCAACGTCTAGGGCTTCCTGGCTGCATGTTCAAGCATACAACCGGTCTCATCCCCGCGTAAGAACAACTTATTCTGGCACTGTGTTTCCCAGCATGTGCCTGCAGCAAGACACTCCAGCAAGGGCCGAAAATTTCTAAAGTCCATGGCTCTCCCTCTCCCGCCCCCCCTCTCCTTCCCATCTCAACAATCTGTTATCTCAATCCCAATCACCCCATACCTCACAAACAGTCACTCACCAACACTGTCACACTCATTTACTACCTCTCTCTCTCACACTCTCTCACACTCGCACTCCCTCCCACTCCTTTTTCTCACATTCTCTCCCCCTCCCACAATTTCCCACTTTCACTTTCTCTTCCACTTGTACTCTCCCACTCCCACTTTCTCTTTCACTTGCACTCTCCCACTCTTCCCCTTCCCCCTCCCCCTCCCCTTCCCACTCTCTCTCTCCCACCTTCTCACTTTCCCACTCCTCTTCCATCCTCTCACTCCAACTCCCCCAGCCCCAGTCTCACAGTCCCACTCTCCCGCCCCTACTCTCATTCTTCTACTCCCGCTTCCACTCTCTCTCCCCCTTTTTTGCACTCCCACTTTCACGCATCAAATCCCATTTGCACTCGACGCTCGCACCGCCACTCTCTCACCCTCCTACCCCCCGCTCCCTTTCCCTCCCTTTGTCCCTCCCTCTCTCCTTGTGTCTATGTGTGTGTGTGTGCGTGTGCACGCGCGCGTGTGCGCGTGTGTGAGTGGGAGAAAGGGTGCGCTAGCGTGTGTTCTTTGAACTTCAAGGCCTGGCAAATACTCTCATTGCAGTGAGCACAGAGAGGAGGCTTGCAGGTCGTATGCACACGTACATGTGTGCGTTAGAGTGCATACATTGACCCAAGCTCAGAGACACAGGCATAAGGCACAAGGCATGCTCCTATACAACTTCAGGGGGGCCTATGATCAACGCGCATGCACGATCCACATCAATTTTCTCATATCCATCCGTCTGACCACGGGCTGTGTGCCCATGTCCCAGCAGATGGCATCCAGTGAGCTTCCCTAACTCGGCTGGCCTGCTGCTCGCCAAGGCTTCAGGTTCGGAGCTTGTACGGCCCAGGTCGGACGACCTGCCTCAGGCTTGGGATGACAGGTGCCACAGGTACCAGAGGTACCAGAGTTTGACGTCAACAGGAGCGTTACTGAGATGCTGGGAGGAGGGGATTTGTGGAAAGACGCATGGCAGCTTTCCATTGACTTGAGCATGGGAAGAGCACACCAGAGGGCCTTAGCTTTTGGACCCTGGGCTCTGGGCTCTGTGCTGCCCGTGCTCAGGTTCGGCAAGATGGGTGTCACAGGTACGTCAACTGCACAGGTATATCAACAGCAACGTCGGCTGATCTGGTATGGTAGATAGAGAAGATGCATGGGAAGATGCAAGGAGATTGGTCAACTGACTGGAGCATGGGAGGAGGTGCGGAAACGTCGGTGCCGTCCCACACGTGTATGACCGCCGCCTGATTGGGGCGCTTGTCCACGTGGACAACCTGCCCTGGAGAGAGCAAGGCCATCTACTGTCAGCCTCTTCTCGCCGTAACATACGCAAACACAGATGTTGATGATGTGCTCCGGGGTGGTTGCATGCACTCATTGACAAAATCACACACACGCACACTCACACTCACACACACACACGCACACACACGCGCGCGCGCACATACACGCGGAGGTAAGCACGTACCCGCACTAAACCCTACACTCTGTACTTACACCTGCATGCACACACACACACACATGCACACAGTACCTGCACAGTGGGAGTGCACCATTCAAAGACTACAGGCAACAGGTGTCACGGGCAAACTCACTACACAGGCCCAGCCATGAAGAACAGGTGAGCTTGTTCATCTCAAGCATTGCATAACATTAGGAGCATGTAGATCAAGAAACGCTTAATCACTTTATATCTCTTCTCTCTAGTTTCTCTACATTTCTCATTGACTCTTCAATTCAAAAACAGGATACAAGAAGTTTGTGGACTTTTAAAAGAAAAGGACTGTCCAGGCCAGAGCCCGATAGCGTTAATGAGGGGGGCCTTGCAAGAAGAAGTGGAGCAGCGACGTGCACACACACATTACAAGCACACATTTTTCATATGACACAAATTAGCTGTACGCACACACGCACACACACACGCACACACATACGGGTACTTTCAAAGGGGGGCTCACCAGGCAGCACAGGTCCACAAATCCGTCCGGCTGCAAGTCTTCCAACTTCATCAGGTATTCATTTCCTGCACGTAAAGGGCCACGCATAGGCGGGTTATTAAAATTAGGCAACAAAGGAAAGAATATTAATTTTTTATCATACAGCTCTCGTTGCAAAACATCCCCGCACAGCTGGGAGTCCCACGCTGCTGCCACCTGGCATGAGCCTTGCAGCGAGCTGAATCCTGATGTCAACCCCTGCTGACAATATGAGGCACAGGTGTCGTAGGAAGACTGGAGAGGGGTGTACCTGCATCATGGCAGCTTCACACTCTGTCAGCTGCTGTGCATGCACACCGGACACACGCCAGTGTCGTGATTGTGAAAGTTTAGTGTTGTGTCTCATACAGTGCAGTGTCATTACCCTGACAGTCCATGGTCGTGTTCTAACATTTAAGAGCAGTTTTGCAAAGTCATAATACTGGCAGTCCAGTGCCATACACCTGCAAGTCCAGGGCCGCAATCCGACACCCCAGTGCCGTAATTCTGACACTTCAGTGTCATTGTTTTGAAATTCCTTGTGCCATTATCCTGACACTTTAGGGGCACAACGAAAAAATCATGTTGCTATAGGGGTAGATTGTCTTTGTTTAACTTGGAACATGAGGTCTATTCTCAAGAAACAGAACACTTTCACGACCTGGAGTGACCTTCGGAGGCAAAATACAATCAGGGTCGAAATCGGCAAGAGAGAAAGTCGAGGAAGGGCAGTCATCTATGCGTCAGGGTTAGTACCCAGGTCGAAGGTGCTGCCCTTGGCCCACTGGCGCAGCAGCTGGATGATTCCGATGTCCTGGCTCTCACACGTGAAGTGCCGGGAGGACGCCTGGTAGGGCTGACAGCTGGCGTGCTCGTCTCCCGAGACCAGCAGGAAGCTGGCATAGGCCATCTGGACCACTACCTGGATGGTCTGCTGGTGCACTTGGACCTGCCGAATCCCCCCCAGCCCCACGCCACCAACCCCCCCACCAATGCCCGCAGACATGGCATGCGGCCAGCCAGCCCGTCAGTCTGCAGGCATGGGTACAGGGTATACGTCGGAGTTTTTTATCGAGTCCAGGCTTGAATTTAAGGCCCCACTCATGGATTTCCATGAGCTTGTCAAGATGGTAAGGTCAACCATGCCAACTCATGTATGACCATGTTGATCGGCATGCTGGGACGGACACCGGAGACGAGCGAAGGAATCATCCAGCTTCACACCTTTTTGTACGTCTCCAGTGTCTGTTGTGCAAGAAGAAGATGAGAAGGAGGACTAGAGAGCCTCCATTAGAGAGGTTCCACGACAACCGGGTTAACTGGGGGCAGGAGATGAGTAACAAGAAGACATGGGAATAAAGCTTATGGTTGACTTGGGCTTACTATCGCTCGGTGGAAGCGGATGATGTCGCCTATCGCGCGCACACTTGGCAGCTCATGGGGGCTCCGGGCGAAGATAACGACGTCGAGACCGGGGCTGTGGTTGCTCATGTCCACCACCTTCATTGTGCACACCCAGTCTGCCACAGGAAAGACACATCCCGTACAAAATAAATAAATAACAACATTCTTCATTAAATGAGTACTTGCAATTACTTTACACATATCACTTAGTATCTCTTTTGTTCCTCTCCTCACTACACACCACGTTGCATACTGCATCAGAACTCCCCACAGCAACTTTGCAAGCCTCAAACAGACAGCAGAGACAGCTTCATAAATGTCCGCCAACTTCGTAGTGCACACCCAGTCTGCCACAGGAAAGAGAAGCAATGTGCGCAACGACAACTTTGCAAGCAGACACGGAAAGCCAAGGCAGCTGGGTTAGGAGTTTATGTTCTTGTCTTTCATTGTGCACACCCAGCCTGCCCACGGGGGATAGAGAGAGATTGTAAGAAGCTCAACGCCACTCTGCAAACCTCAAACAGAGTGCTGAGGCAGCTTGCCAACCTGTGTCAGCTCCTTACAACTCCTTCCTCTTTGCTCTCATCAATTTTCTCAATGACAGCAGCAGGAAGAGAAGCAGACACCACACACGCTCTCAAAGAAGGTGAGCCCTTCTTTGTCCACTCCACAATCTCTCAGCACACTTCATATTCTCATTCTAAATTACACAAGGGACCAGGAAGTGGTCAGGATCTAGCAAACACATACTTTAAATAGAAGAAGGAATTTGCATCAGAAGACTTCTAGCCATGCTTGATTGTCAACTTACCTGATCCTCTCGACTTCCGTGACTGATCGATTTGCGACACCACTCCAAAAATGTTGACCTTCGAGTCCAGGCAGTTGAGTACCTCCTTCAGGCTTGGGTATAAATACTTCATTTGATAAAAAAGAAAGAAACAGAAATCACGAAGATTTACATGCTCAGTGTGTCTTCCATAGATGCTCATGAATGCTTCCCAAATCTCTTCGGCTGATTTCTGACAAAACCATATGACATTCGAAGTGTAAAGTTTAGAACACGGTTGAAGATGTCAAAAGTACACGACATGATTGAGAACTGCACTGAAGAGGGCCTGGCGCGTATGCTCACCCGTGGCTCATGCATTTTCAGAAGGATGGAAGAAGGAACACTTCTTTGATACTGTTAGCTGTAAAGCTTGGGCTTCAATGTCCTTGGGCTGAGGAAGTGCTCAGTGGCGGTCTCAGTGACTCATTTGCAGTCCCTTGTTATAGTCTGGAGAACAAAATTGTGGACTTCTTAATTTGACGGCGACTCTGAAGACACGTGTCAAGTTTAGGCCAATTGAAGCAGTGGAGGCAATGATGGCAGAGGTAACCTGTGGTGTTTCGGTCATGTCTTGCTCTTAGACAGGATGAAGATAAGAGGAAGTCTTCACTTTCTTTGTCATAGTTTGCAGACACTATTCACCTGAACCAATCGAGAACTCTAAAAGAAGCTTTCAGTATATGTCTCACATAACTTTGTCTTTGCCATGTCAAAGACCATAAAATGGTCACTGCAGTCACATGGTTTCTGACTGCTAGAATAGGAGTTCAAGTCTACTTTCACAATTGAAAAAGAAGTGGATGTTTTCGTGACATTAAGCTCACATGTTTTAAACGCTTCAGGGTGGACAGTAGGATGCGAGTTTAAGTTAAGTGAACACGTGTCTATGTTCTTGTGAGATTATATTTATGCGTTAGTAACGCTCGAGGGCGCAGTTGCAGGATGAACAATCGAAGTTACATAGCCACGAAAAAGAAATGCGTATGTGAATTGTAGGCAACGTTCTGGAAAATTCACCTCATGCGTTTGTGAGACTTGAGGTGGACTGTAGGATGCGAAGTCGAACTTACAACATTTTTCTCCAAGGCCGAAATTAGTGCACTCAGAATTTCCACCTACGCCTCCGGATTATGAGCACAGAAGGCCATTGTCATTTGAAATACTAGTTCGCTGACTGCCATAGGAAGCCCCTATTAGACATGAATCTCTTCACAACCAGCAGCATTCATTCTCGTGTTTCTTTTTCTTTCCTCCCTTGTTGTGCTAACTTATGTGATATAGAGATTCCAGCCTCTTTGACTTTTTAAAAATAGCTGGCTATCACTTGCAGGACAATGCACCGCGACCTCTGTTTCTGGGTTGAGCTGCATGGCGGACATAAATAGCTGATATAGTGGACCTTTAGTACCTTCATACAGCATTGTGCATAGTCATACTTATCATACTTCTTCTCCAGTTTTCATTGTTTTGTTAGGAAGACAATAATACAGTGATTATCAATATCCAGGAGCCTCCAAATTTGGGTGAAGCGAGTCAAATGACTAGATAATATTTGTAGATTTGCCTTCAGACCACAATTTGTACCACCGAATTGCAGGGAGCAGATGGGGGCTTTTATCCAGGCAAAAGTTTCACAAGTCGGCGACAACGGCCTGCAGCTCGACTGTGGCGGGGGCATAACGTGCAGCATTATGGTGATAAGGAGCAACATAGTGCGCACTCTGTTCATCAAAGACGATAGACTGAGGCAAGATAAAACTTGGACATTTCAAGACGTTGACGGCACCAGCTTACCCTGGGAGGGATTCAAAAAGCTTGCCCTCCCGTTTAAGGGGCCTACAACCTTCACAATCGAGCAAGAGCAGAATACCGTCAAGCTTCTAACGTCGGCTCTGGTGCTGGAGATCTCCCTGAGCCCCTTCAGGCTGGCATGGTACACATCTGACGGGAAATGCTTCGCTCAAGACCGACCCAGCAGGCCTTACAGCTACGCCACTGACAGCCATGCCATCCGGCACTACATGCAGAGAAACCCTAGGGACAAGTACTACGGCCTGGGAGACAAGACCGGCCCCCTCGACCTCCATGGCCGCAGGCTGAGGACAGTGATGACGGATGCTTTGGGATACAATCCGAGAACGGGGGACCCCCTCTACAAGCACTGGCCCTTCCTTCTGTCGCGCGACGATCCGACGGGCGTGTGCTATGGGGTCCTGTACGACAACCTGGCAGCAGCATCCTTCGACTTGGGGTGCGAGCACAGCAACTACTATGGGCTGTACCGGTCCTACGAGGCGGAGGATGGGGACCTGGACATGTACCTCATGCTGGGGCCGGAGGCGCGCGACGTCGTCCGCGAGATGGTGAATTTGACGGGCAGGAACGCGTTCCCTCCCAGGTGGAGCCTGGGGTACCACTGCACGGCCATGCCTCTGGCTGATGCGCCAGATGCGCAGGAGAAGATTGCGGACTTTCTGACGCAGTGCCTGCGGCACCACATCCCCTGCAGTGCCTTCCACTTCGGCTCTGGATATACCAGGTATATATCTATTGTTCTCCTTAGCATAGAGGAATAAAAGTGACGATTCTTTCATTTGAATGTCGGAGCTTGATGGTGTGGCTGCTTTGCCAACTTGAGCGCGCTCTCTCGTGGCGCCCTTGCACATCTTTGTAGACGAGTGAGCTTCTTACTGTGCTTCATTTGTCAGCTTTGCACGCATTTCCATGACAGTTGTGCATGTAATGCGCCTTGCTTGATGACGGTACAGCATGAGGGTGCATGTGAACTTATTTCATGGGAGTCTGGCACGCTTAACAGACGTGTACGCTATGACCACGTATTTCTGTTGTGTGTTTTGGAAAAACTTTCTGCAGTGCCCTTTGCACATGCAAAACACGTGTAATCGCAACACGCACTTGTACTTTTGTATCTCTGGGGTTGCTCGTGTCTCCTGTGCGCTCTCTGCTTGCACCTCTCCGCAGTACGCAGTGTAGATGGGAACACGTGCGCTCGTGACACACGTGCACACATCCATACGCCCACACGTGTAATCGTAACACACTCCGTGTCTACGTATGTCCGTGTCTCTCGTGCGTGCGCGCGTACGCGCGTGCGGGGGGCAACCTGACCCGCTCTCCCTCGTCCGCAGCATCGGCAAGAGGCGCTACGTCTTCAACTGGAACTTCGACAAGTTCCCCGACCCCCGCCACCTCATCCAGCAGTTCCGGGCGGCCGGCCTGCGTGTGGTGGCCAACGTCAAGCCCTGCCTGCTGACGGACCACCCGCGCTTTACTGAGGTGGCGGCGCTCGGCGCCTTCGTCGGCTCCGGCGCCGCCGCTGGGCGGCCGTGCATCAGCCAGTTCTGGGACGGCGAGGGCGCCCACCTGGACTTCACAAACCCCAAGGCAATTGAGTGGTGGCAGGAGAACATGCAGCGCGCGCTCTTTGACCTGGGCATCAGCGCGGCCTGGAACGGTGCCTGTCTGCGCGCTCGCACTTGCCCCCGCCCCTGCCCCCATGCCCCCCCTGTTCCCCTTGCCCCTGCCTCCCTGCCCCCATGCCCCTGCCCCCATACCCCTGTCCCCGTGCCCCTGCCCCCGTGCCCATGCCCATGCCCTCTCCTTCTCTGCTTGTGCGCTCGCTGCAGAGTGAGGGCAATCATGTGGGCGCAGGAGAGAGCATGCAGCACGCGAGCGCGAGCGCGAGCGCGCCCTCTTTGACTGGGGCGTCAGTGCGGGCCTGGAGCGGTGCTGCGTGCTGAGTGTTTGCACTCGCCCCTGCTCCGGTGGGTGGTCCTCCGCCTCCCGCTGCAGGGGAGTGTTTTGCATGTGCCCCTGTCTCTTTGCACCTGCAGCGGCCAGGTCGTGCTTGACGCCCGGCTGGGTTCTTGCTGCCGCGGAGCTGACTCGTGGCTCGACTGTGACGTGTACCGCTGCTCGGCGCATCATTCTCTTTCTCTCTTTCTCTCTCTCTCTCCGTGGGTCTACGTCCCTCTCCCCCGCCCCACCCCCTTCTCTGTCTGCCTGGCCTTCTCTGGCCTCTTGATCCTGCTGTGACCTCTGTCTCTTCGCGTCTCTCTTCCTTCTGCTCTCTCCATCTTTCCCTGCATTTTGGTGCCTCTGTTTGTGCGGGGAAGTGATTATGGCCAGCATTGGCGGAGCTGAAGATCTGCCCTCCCGCTCTCACACCTCCATTGATTCTGTGCTTCTATGCCCAGTAACTGCTTCTTTTTTGTTCTCCTTATTTCATTTGGTTATATCTCACAATATTAGTTGCACTCTGTTTGACTGGATCACTTGGGAGGAAGAGTAGGCGAGAGAAAAAACACAGAGTCCTGAATATGAGTGTTGTCTCTATGAGTGGGGACGAGCGTGGCTCTCTCAACTTCTTCGTTGGCATCTGCTTGTGAGATGGGTTGCAACAGAACAAGCGCAGGCACGAGCCTGGGCCTTCCCTTCACCGTTGTCATGCCGCCTCCAGAGTTTCTGTTGGTGCGAGCATTTGTGGATTTTTTCCACATGTATATATTCTTTTGTCTGTGCGAGGGGACAATTGTGGCTCTTTATTCTGCTCATTTGTTCCGTGAAGATGGAATGGGGTGGGGGGCCGGGGG
>WELA01011287.1:166158-177079 GCA_009602735.1 Mesotaenium endlicherianum
CTCCCCCTCTCCCCCTCTCCCTTCCCCTCCCTCTCCCTCCCCCCCTCTCTCCTTCCCTCAGCGTATCCATGGTCACGAGCCATGCAGGCACCCAACGGGGGTTGGAAGGGACGCTTTCTGGCATTATGGCTCAGGTTGGACGAGACAGGAAGGGGGAAGAGAGTTAGAGAGAGGCTCTTTGCATTCAAAAAACTCGTCGCATGATGTTTTCAACCTTACTGCTAAGAATCCCTTGATGTTGGAACAAGATGTTACAGCCAGCACCACATACTTTTCGCCCTCCCCTACGTCTGTTTCTCATCTTTCCGTGTTGAATCACGAAGTGCGACAAAAGTAAGCTTGAATTAAAATTGGTTCTAGCCTACCTTTAAACAGGAATTTGTCCCAGGGTTCACCAAGTATTCGAGTGAGTGCGGATTAGAACTGCCGCGATGAGTCCACAAAGAGCAAGAAGCCAGTACAACGTTTTTAGTAGGTGGGAAAAGGATTTTCATGCTTCTCGCGTGCGTGTTGACCCAATCAGACCTCACTTACATAGACCTCTAGTAATTCTAGTGCGAAGTATGCGTATTCTGTGGTGCCTTAGTATGCTTTCCTGCACTAGCTCTGGCCTCCTGATGTAATCTGTTACGACATACGGATACTTATTTGTAACGACGAGCTGGCATTTCATACATGTGCATGAGTTTTGCAAAAGGAACAAGTTAAGCATCAATTTTTCGAGAGACAATCAGCTAGAGGAATTTGAGAACAGCCACAGCTACCTTCAGGCGAGAAAGACACTTAGGAAGCACGCACAAGTAAGAAAATGCTTGGCTGCACAATGGCAATCCAAGAGGTGGCCTTGCGGTCCTAGTGGCGCATGAGATCTTTTGGCTCATTGCAAGGACTCCTCTATGGAGAATCAAAGTGCTATAGTCAGTGCCAGGACTTTATTTTCCTCATGACCTAACTTACCCCAAGAACACTGGTGTCCTAAGCTTCTCTCGTCTTCCATACTTGCTGCAACGGGGTGCTCAAAATAAGCTCCTTCGTACCCATTGCTAGAAGCTACCGCGAGGCATTGGGCTCTCTCTGTGACCACACACGATACTACAAAGTTCAAATGCCAGTGAGGATGCCGAGTCCGCCATGTGGCGGGAGCACGGACGCTCACTCCATGCTGCCCACTCTCAAAAAACCACTCTTGAGAACCCCTGGAGGCTCCACAAATGCGGCAGCCCCAGAGAGCTTGAAGCCCACGGGGCTTGAGGCCTAGCAAGCTCAAGGCCCTTAAGCACATGACCCATACAATTCAGATGCTTCACATAATTCTACTCCGCTGGTTAATCGTGAACAGTAGGCGCCACTTGCCGCACATTGGGGATAGCAAAGTTGGCATTGCTACTGATAAAACTGGACACAGCCTATGTCGTCACCATGTGCACAATCGTAGGCAGAACCTATGCTAGAAAGGGTCACATTGCAGAGGGGGGGGGGAGAGGGAGGGAAAGGGGGGGAGGAGATAAGATGGGGTTTGGAGAGATTGGTGGGGGAGAAGAGGGAGGGGGAGGTAATCGGGAGGGCGGAGGAGATCGGAAGGGGGGTACAGGGGACGGAGGGGCATTGTGTGGGACAGGCGGCGGAGATGCCGGAGGAGGACTGGGGGGAGAGGACCCTGCAGGTGAGCGAAATACACGCAAACGAGCCAAATGAAATGCAGAGTCAGAGAGATAGTCCAATTTGTGTGCCTTGACACGAGCACACATGACAGGTGCAAACGCTTTAGGCGAGAGCGGGTTGCAGAGGGAAAGTGTACAAAAGGGGGCGGTTGCTGCTGGCTCCACGGGCGGCGGTGCTGAAGGAGGAGGGCTGGCAGGGGGGTGGGCTGTCGCTTGTCCCACTGGTGGCAGACTCGTAGGGGAGGCAGGATAACTCGTGGGCGAAGGGAACGCTGCTGGCTTCATCTGCGGAAGCATGGGAGGAGGGGGACTCCCAAAGAGGGTGGGCGCTGCAACCGGAACCGGAGGAGGGAAACCACTGGCGGGGGAAATGGGTCCTGCCAGCTCCCCTGCTGATGGTGGTGGCCCCGCAGTGAGGGGGTATGGACCAGGGGAAGGGTGTGCTGCTGGCGCGACTGGTGGCGGGGCTGAAGGAGGAGGATGCGCTGCTGCTGGCTCCGCAGCTGGTGGCTCCACAGGAGGAGGGTAGCTACCAAGGGGGTGGCCGCTGCTGTCTCCCCAAGTGGTGGCCCCGTGGGAGGAGGATAATTTCTAGGGGGTGTTGGCACTACTAGCATCACTGGGTGCAGCCCTGGAGGAGAGGGAATGACGAGGGGAGTGGGCGAGGCTAGCTCCCCTGGGGGAGCAGCTAAGGGTGGCGTCGCAGGAGGAGGGCGACTGAAGGGAGGGAGGGACGCTGCTGGCTCCACTGGGGGCAGCGCTGGAGGAGGATAGCTCTCGAGGGGAGCGGGTGTCGCTAGCGCCGGCAGGGGCAGCACTGGAGGAGGAGGATAACCAGTAGGGGGTGCGGATGCTGCCAGCTTCGCTGGCGGGGGCGCGGAAGGGGCGGGGCTAGCTGGAGGTTTTGGTGCTACTGGTGGCGGCGCTGAAGGGGGGGTGCTACCGGGAGGAAGAGATGCTACTAGCTCGCCTGGTGGCGGGCTTCAGGAGAAAGACTGGCTGGAGGGATGAGCACAACTAGCTTCTCTGGTGGCAATGCTGCAGGGAGGGTGCTACCGGGAGGGAGAGGTGCTACTAGCTCCCCTGGTGGCGGCGCTGAAGGGGCAGCAGGGGGAGGGGGAGTGGCAGAGGTGCCGGGCTCTGCTTGCTGCGGCGGCGACCGCCACGGCGACGGCGGCAGCGGCGTTGGAGGAGGTGGAAGGGGACCAGCAGAGGAGCTGGGGTCACCCACAGGGGGGTGGGCTGCTGCTAGCTCTGGCGCAGGTGGCCCCATAGAGGGAGGGTAGCAACCACGGGTTGTGGGCTTGATTTTTGAGAAGATGTGTCTGTACATACTTTAATGAAGTGTACGCCTATAAGCCACCAAATTGACATGCCAACTGTGCATGATGAGGAATTGCTAACCAAGGGAAGTCGTATAACATTCCTTCATGTAAATTTGAATGTAACTGCATGCAGATTGCGCACTTTGATGACTTCTCTTCTAGATTATGCACATGTAAGCTGGCCTCCGACCTTTTTGTAGAATCTTTGTGATGGTTGCTGCATGCCACATACTACAAAACTGACTTAGAACAGAAGGATACGCATAATCGGGGCAATGTAAACAGCTTATTCCTAAGCATGAAAGAGGGTACACACATATCCAATCTTGGGAAGCGTATTGACTCTCCACATTTCTTTCTTAAAATAACCAAAATGGTGGTCCTTTTGTACAATTGCTCAGGTTACTCCACGCCATAGCAGCCCATATGCTTCACCTGCAGAAGCTAATACTAAAAAAAGTACCCGTGTCCGTCCATTTCCTAAGTATAGCACAGTTCCTAACTACGTTGCAGCACATAGAGCGCATGCATGTGCACACAATCACCTCACCAAGTCATACACTGTGTCTGAAGACTAGCACCGCTGGGGGGTTGGTATGCGGAATCGGAACGTGGCGTATCCTTAACATGCAACCACGTTATCCTTATCCTTTGCATCATCTTGACAGCGACATCGGAGCACAACGCAGCCCAAAGAGGAGGGGGGAGGGGGAGAAGGGGGAAAGTGGGGGGGTTTGTTTGTCTTGAGGCCTCTTGTCAGTGTCCTCACCAGAACCTCGGAGGCAGAGGCAAACTCAACAACACCAAAAGGTCCGCCTCAGGCTATGTGTATTCTCTCTCCACAGCGACGGAGGCAGTTCCTACACGGGAACAACGCGGCTCACAGAGACCTCGGCCCTCAGAACTCGGTCCGTCGCGACTTCCGACGCTTCTTCGCCGAATCCTTCCTGGGGGTCCTGCCGCCGCCGCCGCCGCCCTCCGCCCGCTCGTACTTCTCGCGCATGCTCGCCAGAAACTCGGCGTCGAAGGCCCCAGAGGCCATAAGGTCGGCCACGAGGTCTACCAGCTCCTCTTCGGTCATACCGTCCAGCTCGGCCTCTGACGGCATGCCAGGTGGCGCCTTTGAGGGGCCCGGCTTCGGCTTCGAGCTGCGCCCCTTGGCGCCGGCGCCGCCGCCCTTGCCCTTCTTGCCGCCCGTGCCGCCGGCGGCGCCGGAGCTGCCAGGTGGCTGCCCCATGGAGCTCCGTGTCATGAAGGTCGGCTTGTGGGAATTGGGCTCGCAGTCGTCCATCCCCTGCGTTGCATCCAATCCAATGGCCAGGAGGACGCGTGGAAGCACAAAAAGTAACACTTGTTGTCAGGAGAGGCCCTTTGCTCTCCCCCCCCTCTCCCCCTTTTCACTCCCCGACTACGCGACTGCATGCTCAAGTAAGCAGGGTACCACTAGCTCTGCCAAAAAAGCGAGAATTTCGCAGCCATGCACATCAGTTGCCAAGACTGCTGAGCTCGGAATGTCAGAAAATTAAAAGAGGGCCTCTGGGGATTTGTAAGAAAGAGGACCCGGGGTGGCCAATGGTCCGAAGAAAAGAGCGGCAGCTGCCGGAAGAGCTGAAGGAGCTGGAAGAGCCGGAGGAGCCGGACAGGTGTCGAGAGGTCGCAGAGCATGCACAGGCAGGCGCCTCCAGAAAATCCAAGCACAGACGAGAAGGACCAGAAGGGAGAGGAAGACGCCGCCCAAATGATCAAGCTGGCATCGCTGCCCGCTCTTCCCCTCCTTCCACCTCCCTCCAGGTTGGCAGCGAGGTCGGGAGCCTGACGCCGTGCTATGGCACGGCCGCTGCACCCCTGTCTGCACCCCCTGTCCGGGACCCCTGTCGTGCGCCCCCACCCTGGGGAGCAGCAATCATCGTCGGGGGCTCCTGGAGGGGGTTACGCCAGTAGACTGCTGTGCTGCTGCTGATCAATGCAAGGCTAAGGAGCTCAGAGATGCAGTCGGCCAGCACGGGACCCACGCGCGCACACACACGCACGCACACACAGGCACAGATACACACACACACACACACGCGCGCGCACGCACGCACTCACGCGCAAGCATGCTGCAAAGCACGTACGCACGCGCGCAGGGCTGCAACGGGCCTTCTCTCTCGTTGCGCTTCTCGCAGCATCGCCCCGTCGGCTTCGACCCATTCCCACGACCACAAGCAAGCAGCGCGACACCTGGCGCTGTCAGGCTGACTGCGGCGGCGCACTGGTGTGCTGTGGTGCAGAGAGGAGGGGGTGAGAGGGAGGAGGGGAGGACGCCGCGCCGACGCGCGCGCGTTGCGCTTACCTGGCACTTGAACCAGTCGGTGATGTCCCAGATCTGGCCGTCGGAGCACGCGAAGCCCTTCTTCTTCCCATACTGGGGCCCGGCACCGCCACAAGCAGCCAGACGCGACAAGAAAGAAGGAGAAGGAAAAGACGAACAGTAAGAGCCACACGCGCAGGGAAAAGCATCAGGATATCGGCAGCCCGTCGGCGCGGGCAGGCGAGAGGAGGAGGAGGAGGAGGAGGAGGGGAAGGAAAGGAAGACCCACACTCCCATCCTCTCGTCTCAACACGATCCAGAGAGCCTCAAACTTCGGGAAAGGCAAAAGCCCGTCCTCCCCAGCCTTCAGAACTTACACAAAGATCAGGCTGTGGGCACAAGAACCAGAGGGGAGAAATGACGCCTTGCTGCAAAAAGCAGCAGCAGCAGCAGATGGTGCCATTAAAAAGAAGGTCCTGAGAGCCTTGTTGTGTCTGGCGTGGCGCCAGGTTTCTGCTTCTTGTGGACCAAACTCATGAGCCCGTTCCTGAGGACTGAGTACTCTCAAAAATCATACCAGCAGAAATTGCCAACCCCCGTCGGCCCCCCGCCCCGCCCCCCAGTCCCTGAAGTTGATTGAAGTGTGTTCTCACGCCCAAAAAAAGGGGCGAGGGGTGGGCTAATGAGCCTGACTTTCAGACTGGTGAGACAACAGCTGTCCTTCCCACCAGGCTGGAGGCTTGGAAAGACGGTCTGGTTAGGGCAGGAGCACACCTTTTGCAGCAGCAGCAGCACAGAATGACTCAGCGCCCCTTGAACCTGCCTGCGGTGGTGGTGGCGTATTCACAGATGTCTATATGTCTGTGTGTGTGTGTGCGTGTGCGTGCGTGAGTAGTGTGCGTTTGTGTATACGACTGCGTGCATGTCTTTGCCCAAGAGGCGCTAGTGTCACAAATGGCTTTTTGCGCGGGGGGGGNTAAGGGGAGACGCAAAGGGAAGAGGACAGGGATAGAGATAGGGACAGGGGCAGGCATGGGGATAGGGACGGGAGGAAAGCAAGCGATAGCCTGAGAAGGGGAGGGTGAGAGGCACAGGGACAGGGACAGAAAAGCTGGAAAAGAGGGGGAGGCGAGGAAAAGACAGGGACAGCAGGGCAGATGGGAGAATAGAGGGGTGGCAAGCGTGGGAGGGCAGCAGTGGCAGTGGGCAGTGGCAGTGGGCTGGGTCTCCGTCTCACAGTGGTGAAGAGCCCGAAGAGCGACGCCTCGGAGGTCTGCTCCACCCACCCGTCGCCCTCCTTGGCACCGTGATACTCCTTGCACCTCTGCTCGCTCCCACTCCCCCCCCCCCCAAAAGAAAAAAGACACAGAGAAGAAAAAGCACACTCCGCTTGAGTGGCACGTCAGCAGAGGGCTCACAAAACCAAAACTTTGTACACTGGGAGAAGCCCGAAAAGTTGGGATTGGGGGGTGGCCTTAACGCGCCAGGTGGGCAAAACCCTGCCCACGGAGAAACCACAGGCCCCGGTGAAACCCCAGCTCTGGGTGAGAACCCTAAGTGTCCGAGAGAAGAACCCCATGCCGGAGTGAAACCCTAATCTCTGGGTGAAAACCTACAGTCCTTAGAGCCCCAAGTTTGTTCTGGAGGAAACCCCTTATCTGCCACCAGCAAAACCCTGACCTTCACAAGTCATCCTGCTGCACCAAGTCTGCCAGTCCAGCACCCACCACGCGCACGCGCTCCCCACAAACCTCCGGGGTAGGAACCATTCCATCCCTAGTCCGCGGCCGTCCACCGCACGCACCCGCTCCCCTCCTTCTTCCGCAGAGAAAGCGAGGTATGCCACGCAGCTAGCACCACATAAGGTTTGATTGCCTACCCCCGCCAGGTCGTCGGTTCCGGCAAAATTGGGCCAGCATGAGCCGAGCCCTGTCAAACCGAGAGTCAGCGTGTCTGGTGGCAAGAGAAGCAGCAAATCAGAAACTGCCAGGCCGCAGCAGCCCCCGGTGATCCTCACAAAAGATAGATGCTTTGCAGGACCCTAGACCCTGGAAATTCCTTGCAAAATCCTAAACCCTGGACACAAACCCAAACCGAAAGCCTCCAAGTCATCTCCCGCAGCCCGTGCTTGCTGCTACATCCGCATTGCTCGCCATAAGAGGTGATTGCCAGAGCCTGGCAGCTGTCTAAATAGGTGACACGTGCAATGCGTGCATGCAGAGGAGGGGGCGGAAACACACGCAAACAAGCCTGTGTCAGGCACAGCCCCCCCCCCTTGCACCAGAAGGCGTACCCTCTAGCCCCCTCCCCTCCACTCCCCTCCCCTCCCCTCCCCTCGCCTTGCATCGCCTCCCTTGCCTCCCCCATACTCACTCCTCCAGTCTCCCTTTCCACCTTCTTCCTTTGCAATTTTTAGCGCACTCCCAGTCGCACTCAAGGGAGGGCGCCCCCAGGGTGACGAGCAGTCCCTTATCGTCAGCCTAAGAACCTACCTTGAAATCTCAACCCCAAACCCAGAACCCTTATAATTCCCTCCAGTCCAAACAGGGTGCCCTCCAGTGCAAGGAGGGCACTCCCTCATCACAACTTTTGAGCTCAGACCTTGAAACTAAAAAGCATCAGGGTACGTGCGAAGCGCGTTCCCTGCCAAACAGACAGAAAATGCATTTGGCTCCGCAGCACGCCACCTGTCGCAGCCGTGGCTAGGGACCACAGGAGAGCAATCACACGCCCCATTCCTCTTGCCTCTGGGAAGCACTGGGAGACTTCGATCTCCTTCGACCCCCCAGTTTTACCCTCAACGCCCCCCTCCACCCCCTCTCTCCCCCCCCCTTGAGCCCTAGCCTTAGCCTAAACCCCAAGCCCGATCCTCAATATTCTGACTCCCCCGCTCGTGCCCCCTAGGCGTGCTACTGTCTTCGCACGCTTTGCAACTACTGCACGGGCTCCAGCCCCCGGAAAACCTGGCCTCTTGCAGCCAGCGCCAGGTGGCAGAAGCACCGGCAGCGTTTGCAGCAGCAGCAGCGGCAGCAGCACAGGCCAGGCCAGGGCGGGCAGCTTGCGCAAGCCAAGGGACGGCCAAGCTCGGGGCACGGGCATGCGCGTGTGCGTGCGCGCGTGCAAGTAGGTCAGAGCCGAAAGGCGTACAAGACACACGCGTGCACGCGTGCATGCCAGCGTGCGTTTCAATATCTGCGTGCGTGTGTGCGTGCACATGCGCATGTGTGCGTGTGCGTGTGTGTGTGTGTGTGTGTGTGTGTGTGTGTGTGTGCGTGCGTGTGCGTGCGTGTGCGCGCGCGTCTGGAGGGATGTGTACGAGTATATCTGGATGTACAAAGCGTGCATGTGTGTGTATGAGTGTGTGCGTGCGTGTGTGCGTGCAGAGGCGTGTGCCTGCGTGCGCGTGCATTCAAGCATACGTGTGCGCGTGTGCTCGTGGGAACGCACCCCGCACCAGCGCGAGCTGGACTTCTTGCGGTGGGTAGGGATCCAGAAGTGGAAGCGGCCGCAGCGCATACAGTGCACTCCCCGCGCGTCATCCGGCATGTCCGCCGCGTCCGGCTCCCCCTCTTCCTCCTGCACCACACCCCTCCACTCATGCACCCATCCACTGAATCCATCCATCCATCCGTCCATCCATCTATCCATACGTCCATCTGTATGGGCTGGCAGTGGCCAAATAGCCCCAGCACCAACGGTGCCGGGACAGGTGTCCAGTGTCAGGCTAAAGCTCAGAGGCTCCAGCTAGGCGGGTGTATCGTGTCATGCAAGAGAGGGGGACTGCAGGAGAGCGCCGCCGGAGGAGCGCACCCTAGGCCTCAGCCTGCTGCTTTGATATGCCCCCCCGTTACCCCCCCGCCCAGCTGCAAAGTCGCTAATGCGAGAGGGGGAGGGAGGGAGGCAGGCAGTGAGGCAGGCACTAAAGCCTTCATGCCCCTCAGAGGGCCGTACTAGCGGCAGCGCCGGCAGCGACTGCCGCAGCAATGGATGCAAATTCAGTCCCATCGTTTGCTGGTGTTGGCGCGTGCCGGTGCGCGTGCGCCTGCTGCATGTGCGTGTGCGCGCTGGCCGTCTGGGGTCTGGAGACGGCACAGTCCGTCTTCAGTCGTTTCAGACAAACCACGACCTCAAACGGGCGAGCTTGGGGGGCAACGTCTTATGCAGTTAGGGGCAGTGAGGACGAGTGACTCAGCGGGCACGCGGGCGAGCGAGCAAGTCAGCGAGTGAGAGAAAGAGAGAGAGTAGAAGGGAGAGGGAGAGGAGGTGGGAAGAAGAGAGGGCCCACGCACGAACGCACCCCCCCGTACGCGTCGCCGGCAGCTCGCGAGTGGCCGCTCCGCCGGAACTGGCGAAGCAGGTCCTGACGCGCCAGCTCGTCGTCATATTCCTTCTTCTGCGCAGCATCTGTCAGCACCTGCACACCTCCCCCCCTCAATCACCACCACCACCACGCTCGTACTCGTACCCGTCAGCACCTTTGCCACCGCAAGCCGCTCACACATGTTGCACCTGCGCGCCTGTCGGGCTTCGACCCTGCTGTTTGACGGGAGGTGCACCATAGCCTCTACGTGCATTCATATGTACGCTAGTAGGCAAGTGTCCACCGTTTCCCAGTGGGTCACCAGCGTAAGGGCTGTCAAGACAATCCGAGCTTCGCCATGGCTGAGCCTCATAGCAAGCTGGAGGACACGAGGCCGCGGCAGCGGGCAACAAGGTGGCCCACGAGAAGCGCGGACACGCAAACACCCCCCCACCCGCCTCTTGCCGCCCCGTCCACCCCGACGCCAGGCACGCAGTCTGGGGTACACACCTCGTAAGCGTTCTGCAGCCGCTTGAAAGCCTCGCCCGCCTGCTCGTTGCCCCTGTTCTTGTCTGGGTGGACCAGCATGGCCTGCGCACACCCTCATACATACACACACGGATAGACAGAGGGAGGGGAAGGGGAGCAACCCGGGGGGGCTTCTCTGAGCTACCGCGCACAGCAGGTGTACATGTGTGTCCGTGTGAGTGTCTGAGTGCGTATGCGTGTGTGTTGGCGTGGACGTGCATGTGCGTGGGCATGCGGGAGTTTGTGGCTGTGCGTGCATGTGCGTGTGTGTCCACGTGTGCACGCGTGCATGCGCGCGTGCTGTCGCAGGATCGGCACCTGGAGCAAGCTAATAGGTGCTTAGGCACAGCTGGCAGCTGCGCACAAAAGTGGTGTGTGTGTGTGTGCGTGTGTGTGTGTGTGTGTGTGTGTGCGCGCGCGTGTGTGTGTGTGTGTGAGTGCGTGTAAGTGTGTGCGTGAATCCGCACAAGCGTAGCCTGGCATCCACGGTTGACACAAAAATCTTCCACCTCCCTCTCTCTTTCTCTCTAAAAGTGAATGCAGGGGCCAGCTGCGGCTGCGCTACCATAGGAGCATGAACGCGCTCAACTTAGCATGCGACAGTTTCTACCAGGGGAACCACCAGCTGGCAACAACAACAGGCCCTGAGCTCTATACCATCAACATAGGCCCACCTGCCTCCCTTGCCCCCCCACTCTCTCCGACTCTGTTTCACCCTCTCCTTCTCCCCCTCCCATCCTCCTGGTGTTTCTTCTTACCTTTTCCCCGGCCCCCCTCCGCCCCTCCCTCGCACCTGCCCGCCCTCCCGCCCCCCTGC
>WELA01011287.1:177618-207316 GCA_009602735.1 Mesotaenium endlicherianum
GGGGGGGGCAGGGAGAAAGGACGGGTCGGGGTTTGTGTCTGAGCTAGCGCACTCACTATTCGTCGATACTCCTTCTTCAAGCTCACATCATCCACCGACTCAAACCTCTCCGCGTTGAGCACCACGTAATGGTCCTCACACTCCTGGATGCGCGCAATCTCCTCGTCGGCCTGCCCGCCCTCGGACCTGCCACTTATCGATGCGCCAGAGGACCCCCTCAGGTTGTCAGCAGCGTCCTCCTTGGACGGCTCTGGCGGCGGCGGCGTCGGCGGCTCTTCCGAGGCTCTTCCGAACCAGCTGCCCTTCCAGCCCCCGCCCTTATCTCCTCCAGCCCCCCCCCTTTCAGCCTGCTGACTAGCCTTGCCCAACGGCGTCTCAACGCCTCCCCTCTCTGCCTTGCTGGCGCCCCCTTTCCGCCTGGCGCTGCCACCTGGCGACGGAGGCTCCCCACCAACTCCCCCGGACGAGCTCTTGGCCCTCTTCTCAAAGGTGTCCCACCCATCCTTGTTGCTCCGGTTGTCCATGGACCAGGTGAAGAGGTCGCTGGAGAGGCAAGAGAGGGAGGTGCACAGAAGCAGCACGCTCACCCCCCCCTCCCTGTAGGCGCAATAGGCGCCATAGACCATGGCCAGCCCCGTCCCCTCCTTGACCCTCCCGCAGGCGAATGCCCCTCCTGCTCACGCGGAGATACAGAGTCAGGCACAGGTGCATCTGCATGTGCAGGGGAAGGAACAGGCCCCCAGACGCGCAAGCCCCCTCGCTCAGCTCAGCTGGCTGTGCAGGCTGCCCCGCCATAAGCTTCTCACGCTTTCACCTAGCCTTATTGAAAAATCCTTGTAACATAATACTTGCATACACATGTATGTATACATGCCTATTGGCTACTATTTTTTTCCTTTCTGAGGGCCCATACCCTGCATCACCCCTGCAGCTCCCACTCCACCCCTGCAGCCAATTGAGGTGGTGATGCCAGCGGTGACGGTGCAGCCCTCTCTGATTGGAGCTCTCTAGAGGCAGGCGGGGCTGCTTGATGGGAGGGGAGGGGTGGGTGGGGTGGGGATGACTTGCTGAAGCCAGGTATCTGAAGGCTGTTTCAGGCTCCTAGACAGGCCAGCATCACTATTGATAATGTGCGACGTAAGCTCTGCTTAAGCTAGCTGAGTTTTCAAGTAAATGATGCCTTGATGATGAATTTCAATGAGCTTCATGAACAATCTCTTCAGTTGCAGCAGAAGCACCCTCTGCAATAGAGTCCAACACTTCTTGAGGCTTAATCTACACCGCTCGACGTCAGGAGCCTCTAGCAGCAGCGTTCCAGATCAAAGGGCAAAGCTTGCTGTGCAATGTAACCTGTTCTCTATAGATTTACGCTCGCATGCAATGCCGCACACGACCCCAACCTTTCCAAACCCGCCATAGGCTCGCCACGAACCCGACCCTAGACTTCCAGACTGACTGTAAGATGGCAGTGCCTCACCTTCAGAGGGGAGAAAAAGTTGTAAGCTACATTGATTGTTAGATGCATAAATTAGTAGCTGGAGGTAGGTACCTGCAATGGCAGACACTCCTAGGGTCCAGAGCGTGCTTCCAAAGTAGCAGCCCTCGAGCAGGCTGATGGCTCCAAACACTATGAGGGCGATGAGGGGGCTCAGGAAGAAGGCCAAGGCTGTGGAGCTTCCCTGAGAAGAGACAATAAAATTGATAGAAGCTCATGTTAGACAAGATGTGACAGCAGATGGATCCAAGCACCACGAGGGCCATGTGGGGCTCAAGAAGAAGGCCAAGGCTGTGGAACTTCCTCAAAGAAGACGAACTACTTCTGGGAAATTTGCGTCAGACATTCTGCGGTAGCACAAGCATGCGCTCCAATCGCTACGTGCGCTACGGATGAAGAGCGACGCTGCTTGATGGTTGCTGAAGATGAAGCATCTGGTGCAGGAAACCAAAACTCACCAGGCCCAGAAAGAAGAGGAGATAGCCTGAACGTCGAGCCAGAGTCAGGAGAGTGCACCACAGCACCATCATGAAAGCAGCAGTCTGCACTTTATACATGGAGGAGAAGCCTCGAAGCGCGGACGAGGCGACCAAGACTCCAAAAGCTGAAATGAGCATGCCGGCCATCTTCAACCCATATCCAGCTCGACTGACGTAGGGAGACAACGTCCGCCAAAATTTCATGACCTTGGGACTCAGCTGCCTCCAAGACTGTACGAGTAGAGGACCGAGACTCCTCGTAAGCTGCAGGGCTGAGAACTTAAATTGTTGCCATGGATCTTCCATGTTCTCATCACGAGATGTCCCACTCGAGCTCTTGCCAGCCCAGGATGGAGGCCTTTTATTTCCTGGATTTCGCTTACGACCTACCATCTTTCTCCTTGCAATATATGATCCCCGAAGCACTCAAGGCTTCCCGCCTCTACATAAAAGCTCCAGGACGTTTATCCACTGAGACTTGACGCAATAATGTGCAAGTCGCAGCTCGGTCGCTTGTCAGTGCGCGGAGGGGCCCCCTGCGGCACGAGTGAGCACGAGTAAGCACGGGGGTCGGAGGTCGGGCTTCAAGTGGGGAGCTGGTCGAGACACCAAATTACGACCGACTGGTGTCATAACTAAAAATGCCTAGGCAGCCATGAACTTAGCAGAAAGCATAAATACAAACCAAATCAGATTTTACCGCTGAACAGAAGTGACCATACTATTACTTGGTAATATACTCAATCTATATGGTTCTTTGTGAGGGGACCAACAATTTTGCCCTCACAAATTGCCTCCGAAAGATCGCGACAAAGTTAATTGTCAAAACAGCGCCGCTGTCGACGCTCGCAGTCAACGCAACGACCTACCCTCCTTCCCTCCCTTCTTCGCCATCCCTTCTCCCTCCCTTTCCCACCCTCTCTCTATATAGTACACCCTCATAACAAGTAAGCGGCTATGGCCGCGTGCCACAACGAGTGACCATGCTTGCCCACCAGCATGCGCTCTCAGCCTTTAGAACTCGCGGACCCATCTAACGAGCGATAGTGCCCTCTCCCACGATCTCGTGACAAGCTATCTGGCGGCCTAGGAGAGGCTTCGCTTTCTCTCTCCTATGGCCGCTCAGGAAAAGCACCAATCGGATGAAATGTACATTTCACCTTGTAAAATATTTCATATTGTGCATTGCCTTCCTTTTCAAACTTCAATTTGAGTGCTTGCTTCAATTGTCAGTTCTCAAGCTAGCCCTTTACTTAAGCAGACCCTAAAATAGCTCTACTCATGCAAGCGGATAACAATTGTATAGTCGAAAATTGAAGATTTGAAACGTGTCGAAGACACGTTTAGATTTGTGAGATTTTCAAATGCAAATATGAGACTTGTATAATTTTCAATTCAAATTTAGCAGTAGCGAATGCCCGCGCAAAATCCATAGAAATTGTACGAGTCCAGTCCACAGAGTACTATTTAGTACGATAGAAGTCATTCAGTCAGTCATTGCACGAAAACAAAAATAGTGCTGTTAGATTTCTCTCCCCTCACGATGTCGTCACCCATAACCAGCAAACTACTGTCGCGACTGCTATCCACTTGACGGTGCCGAACGTGCAGCGCAAGTCACAGCCGCTTAGGTACGGGAAGTCAACGTTGACTCACCGACCAAAGGACTGAGTGATCTTAGTCAGCGGTTATGTCAAAGTCGTCATCACTGTCAAAGTGGTCACGACACGTCAAACCCCACACCTAGGGATGGATGGGGATTTGGACGAAATAGTCAGCCGAAAGGCTAGGGCCTGGAACCAGCAATGAGCCAGCCCAACAAGTGCCAAGTAAGGTGCTGATCAATCGGCTATTTAAGCCAAGTACAGCAGGGATGTTGCAGAGGCGTTGTGTGCCACCTCGGCCAAGACCCTCGAGTGACTAGTCACGGCTTGAGCGTTTATCTTAAACGCTGCCAGCCAGCCACATAGGCGTGATTACCAGCTGAAAGGCTAAGTGGTCATGCGCGACAGTCCCAAGGCATGCATGCATGCTGAATGACAACCTCTAAGCTGTTTGAGGGCTGCTAGGAAAGGACGGTATGCAAGCTAAGCGCTGTGACTAAGCACTGGCGGATGATGTGTGGTGCCTGTGAAAGGCACGAGTCCTGCCTGAAGCTGCCTCATTCTTGCTTGCATTGTTGTCAAGGAAGCTGAAGGAACAGAAGGAGCGCAAAGAAGAAGGAGTTCCCAAGGCCATAGAAGAGCCGGGACGCCACGCTTCTGCCGACGCTGGAAGATTTCTTCCTAAGTGTATCATAGAAAGGTTAGACCTCAGGAGTTCCTAAGAGAGGATCTCGCTGGTAGAAAGTACAGAGCTGCAGAATAGAATATGTGGATAAGGATGCCCTGTTGCTATATCGGCAATTTCGGAAGGATGAGGATCTCACCCAGGAATGGGCATTTGGAGAGCAAAAAAGGGCTAGGGATTTGAAAATCCAGAAAGAGGCTACGAAAGCTCGAATGTCTGCTTTATCTTCAGGAAGAACAGTGCCAACTGCACCTGTTGAGAGCATAGACTTGGCTGCACTAACACAAAAATTAACAGAGGCCATGGGGCAACTCATTGAGGGCCAGCAAAGGGCTGCTACTTAGAATGATGATGCCGGCTCTGTCGCAGAGTTGCGAAAGGTGTGTGCAGAACTGTCTGAAAAGATTGCTAATGCTCAGGAACGAGTAACGCGCAGAGCTGCACCTTTTTATGGTCAGCAAGGCAATAGCGCCACGACAGAGGCAAGCCATGCGCAAGCCTTGGCTAGCTGTCGTAAGGATATGGAGGCTAGGGATGACCAGCTAGACCCCGAGCATTGCCTGCGTCGTTTCTTTAAGTTGCTAGAAGCACAATTCCCAGAGGATCGCAGTCTTAAGGTGCACCGTTATGTGCATTTTGTCTGTCAATAGAACGAGACAGTCATGGAGGTTAAATCCAAATTGGTAGACCTCGCCAAAAAGGCAAAAATATGAGCCCAGAATAGTGGCTGACAAATTTATGTTGTGCTTGGGCAAGGAAACAGATCGTGAAGTCAGGCCACATCTGTTCGCGAAGCACAAAATTGACTGGGACATTGACGAGGCGGCTGAAATAGCACGCAATGTCGAAGAAGGTAAAATGTGGTTCAAGGAGGCTTCCAGGACGCTTATGGCTCCTGAGAGGAGGGAGGAATCCTCTCTGCCTAAGGCCAATAGCTCTAATTTTCAGTTTAAGAAAAAGAGCGGGTCTTTTAATAAGTTTGCTAAGCACGCCAACACTGCTGAAACAACAGAGGGCTGTTGGAATTGCAGGATATCAGGACATGTTTCAACAGAGGGCTGTTGGAATTGCAGGATATCAGGACATCAGAAGAGAGATTGTCCGTACCCGGATGCTAAGCAACTATCTGCTAGCAAGGCGCAGATATGCGCACGTTGCAACAAGAAGGGACACTCGGAAGATGAGTGCTGGTCTAAGAACCCAAATCTAAAGCCGCCAAGGGCAAATGCTGCCACGAAGAAGGCAGACAAGGAGAAAAAGAAAGAAAAGGGTGGCCCTGGTAACCGCAAGGTTAACCAGAAGTACGACGCTATGAGTGCAGAAATCGCTGAGTTGAAAGCCCAATTTGCGAAACTAAATGCGCCTAATGTCTACTATGATGCAGATGCTGCAGAAAAGACCGTCTGCAAAGGCGAGAAGCTGATGCCTGAAAGGGCTGTAGATACATTGGCTGCCGAGCGAGCAGATCACGACCGTCTGGTGCCAAAGAATGCAAGGAAGCTTCCTCAGACCTTCCGGATCACCCTGGATGAAAATGAGATCTCGCAGTTGCGACAGGCCAGGCCTGGGACGCGTAAGACATTTAGTTTTTAGCTGGAGAAGCTGAAGGCCCTGGTGGAACACCGGATCCAGCATGCTCCTTTGCTTTCTCTCGCTGATTTGCATATCACCTACCCATTTACAGTTGAAGAAGCCGGACATCAGCTGGATATGGCTGAGGAGGGTGCAAACAGCGCCTCATTGCCTACCAATTTCAGCACCATGAGAGTGCAGAATAGGGATGGTGCACTAATATTCAACAACTGGGCAGCCCCCAACATTCTGTTGGATACGGGCGCACAGCCAGTCATTCTAGGAAAGCGAGCTGTGAAAGCTCTAGGAATGACAGCAAGGGACCTGAAAGAGAGTCCTTTCCAGTTGAGAATTGCCTCGGGACAAGTCTCAAAGTCTTGTGGGATTACTCGCAAGCCTGTGAAAATCACAACAAATTCAGGGAAACCTGAAGAAGCATCACTACTCATGGAGTGCACAGTAACGGAGGCAGAGAACTATGATGTTCATCTGGGAACAGAAGCGCTGATTCCCTTGGGTATGATCATTGATCTGCGGAAGCGAATGGTGACTTAACCAGTCAACAGATCAGCAGCCGGCAGGAGAAATTCCTGTGAAGATTGTTTGCACGGGAGAAGCAAACTACAGGTTGCTAGATTGCTGCGTGAACGACAGGTGCCCAGAAGCCTGCGACAACATCATGAAGCACAAAGAGGAACGCTATACGAGCATCAACATGCCAACACCCTTGGAATGGCAACCTCGAATTATGGAGCAATTGGAAATTGTGAGTAGCAGGGACCGCGGCCCGCAAGAGCTGCTGCCAGTACCTTACCCAGTTACCTCTACTGCAAACCTGATGCCTGGAGTCAAACCGCTGCCGCAAGGCATTGTCAGGAGGGGAGATCCTTTTTGTAAAAGGGGAGTAGTGGTGTTGGAATTGTTCGCCAAACTTGGGTCTGGGATCATAGCATTGATCCAGCAAGGGACACAGGTAGCCAAAGTCCTGTATGTGGACAATGATGACCACGCTTTTCTAGCATTCAGAGAAGTTATGAGTCAGATGCGACAAATGCATCACTTTTAGGGGTTGGTGCCCGCATACACTGATGTTGAGCGCATCGCTGGAGGCAACACTATTGAAGTGGAGCCTGAAGACCTGTATGGCTACAAGATTGATTGGATCTTTGCTGGATTTTCTTGTCAACCATTTTCCCAAGCTGGGAACAGGAGAGGATTCATTGATCCACGAGCACAACACTCGGGATGGATGGTGAAAATCATCAGCATGCTGCGGGAATGTCAGCACTATCACCCACCAGTGTTTGTGATTGAGAACGTGCATCCAGGAATGGATTACAAGCAGATGAAGCCGAGAGAGCCATGGCTGATTTTTGACTCTACCTTGGGTCATCACGTGCTGATCAATGACGCCAAGCACGGAGGTTTATCCCATAGGGCCAGAATATTTTGGACCAACTGCATGTCTATTGAGATCCTGAGAGAAATGGAGGATCTTACACGGCGATCACCGACGGCATTGACAGTGGAAAAGGCACTGGCGGTACATACCAGACCAGTGACCAGGAGAGATTCCTATCCACAGTGCGTCATCAACGAACCAGGTCGGCCAAGGGTGGTAGTGCCTACCTTCACGGCGCATCCAGGATCCCAAGCCTTCATAGGAAGTGGACCAGGAATGGTCAAAGACATGCATGAAGGAGATGCCATTTGGAGAGAGCCTACTGCGGTGGGGAAGGAAAAATGCCTTGGAATACCTCACACCATAGCTCGGCAGATATTCGGTGCTGTAGGGTCAGAGGAAGCTGCGAAGATTTCGGCAACATGATTGGACAGCACTCTATGACTTGGTTGGTGGAGACAATCATGACGTGGCAGCAGTTGACCTTCACTGATAAGCCTATGCCAAGGCCAAGACCAGTGACGATTGGGGCCCAGGTGGTGCCAACATCTAATCAGAGAGCTATCAGGACGGCACATCAGCAACAAGAAGAATACGGTGTCCAAAGAGACGCAGCAGTAGCGGCCGTTAACAGAGCATACAAGACAGCTGTGGCAGCTGAATTGAGGAGATGCCAGGATCTGTTGGACCGGATTGATAATCGGACCGTTGAATTACAAGCACCCTTGAAAAGAGAGGATACACCCATGAGGGACCAGATGCTTGAGCAAGCGACGCCGCTGCCAAGCACAGAAGATGGTACACAGGACACCCCATCATCTTTGAGAAATGCCACTCACAGTCAGATGTTTGGGAGTCCACCTTCCGGAGCCACGACATCAAGGCGTGAGAAGACTCCAGAAAATGTCAGATCAGGATATGATACCAACTTCAGCCCAAGAGCAGCTGGTCGTGGAGACTACTGGCAAGAAAGCTCGGTTGGCTGGAAAGCTGACAAAAAGTGTCTATGGTCTTCACCTGAGCAAGCGCCGTTACAAGATATGTCAGAGGAGTTTGAGAAGAAGACCCCTGAGCCAACGCTTGAAGACTTTGAATACTATCTAAAACAAGCCTCAGTACAAGAACGCCAGTGCAATATTGGTGATGGGCTGAGGACAGTAGCCAGAATTTAGTAGATTCTGGGGGGTCTACAAAGACCATATGCCTCGAAGTGATATTCAAAGAGTGCAAGGAGGAGTTGGGCAAGCAATTGTCCACAACACCTTCTTTGATGAGCCCAGAGCCACAGGCTAAGGGGCAACATCACGATTCATTCGGTCAGTCAGCTAAATCCATTCAAGGCAGATCATGGAGCAGCTGCTGAACGCAGACGCTCGACGACACACGGAAAAAGAAGTGGCTAAGGCGTTAAGCGCTCTGCAATCAGCCATTGTCAACCTAGCGAAGCTCAACACAGATAATGATGGAGAGCCACCACCACCTGGAATGGAGAAGCCAGTTGAAGATGAGGCAGAGATGCCAGACTTTCCAGAGTCGGATATGCCATCAGTCACCAATGAAGAGGGGATTCGGGAAGAAATTCCACGTTTCCCTATCCAAGAGTTGGACCTGTTGGAGCTACAAGAGCTCAGGACGGATGACTGGGTGGACGACCAATTGATAATGGAAGGGCCCAGCTTGGCAAATCTATACAACGATCTGAGGTCGCCTACATTCAGCACTCCAACCGCCAGTTTTCCAGCACTAGAAGCTGCCTCACATCAGCTACAACAGCCGCAGGAAGTGGCTGCCTGCACCGCTAAGGTGGAACCAACACGAAGTAATCCTCACGGTCGCGCAAGCAGACCAAGAAAGGTGGCCCAGGAAGGGAATGCACCTTTCAGGCGGATGCTAAAGCGTTATCTCAAGTATAAGGGAGCAGCTCAAAGAGAAGGGGTTCCAAAAGGAACCATGGCTCCTCCTCCGCAACCTATCCTAGAGATTCTTCAGAGAGAAGGAGAGGATGGCTTGATTCGCAAAGCCATAGCACTGGGAATTCGCATTCCCATGGTCCACCCTTCATCCACTGGAACGTGGGAGAAGGATAGTTCAGCTCCTCAGACACCTGCAATTTCTGAAAGGGAATTGGTAGAGCTGAGAAGTACCATAAGTCGCTTGACAGCAGAATATGTTGTATACGCACAACTAGCTGCGGCTCAAAGGTAGCAAACTTTGACACAAGCATGGACGGTTACGTCACCAGCTAGGGAGGAGTTTAGCACAGCCGTTGCGCACATTGCTACCATTGAGCGCGAGTGGGGTTGGACAATCGACCCCAGGGCAGATCCAGCAGGGTAGCCTTTGCCGAACCCGCCCCCACCACGTGAAGAGGGAGGAATGGGGACCAGCTGGACTACGGCAAGGGAAGAAAGGTTCTTGAGGCAGCCCATTTGGAGGCGTCTGACATACTCCACTCAACAGGAGAGGCAACGATCTATCGAAAAAGGTAAAAAGCCTATGAAGCAGGCCGCCGAGCCTAAGTCAGTAAAGGAGCAAGTTGCGAAGCCTGCCACTCCACCACCTAACAATCAGGCAGAAAAGCCTGAAGATCAGGATGAGGGCAAAAAGCCCCCACCTGAACCCAAAGAGTAGCAACTACTGGATGCCTGTGTTGGGGAAAAGAAGCCAAAAATTGAGGGTTTCACCATCAGAAGAATGGTCTCAGCCCAACAGAGAGCACAAGTAGAAAGGCTGCTGAAGAAGCACCGCAAGGTGTTTGCTTTCACCAAGCGAGGTAATAAGTACATTATGGTCATGATTGAACATTTCTCTAAGTGGATAGAGGTTGTGCCTCTAACTGCTAAGGAGAGTTTGGGGACCGCGGAAGCGCTCCTCAACGGTGTGATTGTACGTCATGGAGCTCCGGCAAAAGTGCTGACAGACCAAGGGTCTGAGTTCCAAGGATCTTTTCAGAAACTCTTGGACAGATGCTTTATTGACCATCGCACTACATCTAGAGACCACCCACAAGCAGATGATTTAGCAGAACGGACGGTGCAAACCATTGAGTCTGCTTTGCGCAAATTCTACCTTGAGCATGATAAGCGTGATTGAGATCTGGCCCTACCATGGCTGGTTATGGGTTACAGATTTAGCAAGCAAGCTGCTTTGGCGAATTACTCGCCTTATCAGATTCTATTTGGCAGAAGTCCAGTTGTACCCAGCAGCATCAAGCAGGAGATTGAGCAGGTGAAAGACCTGGACAACCCTGATGAACTGCTAAAGGTTATGGTACGCCGCAAGGCGTTATTTGAGCGCATGATGCCTACTGCCCTGGACAATCTAAAAATCGCACAGAAAAGAGACACGCAGCGTTACGCCAGGACGCGAGATGGGAGCTATCGCCAGCAAATGACGCAGATTCGGGAAGGAGACTTCGTCTACCGCAAGCGCCAGACCAAGATTACCATCGACACCAGTTTAGGTGCAGTGATCTTACGCGTGAAACATGCGTTCGATAATGGTGTGTTGGAACTGGAAGGTTCTGATGGTAAGACCATGAGAGATCACGTGCAGAATTGCTGGCTGTGCCATTTGCCAAATATTCATCCTACGGTTAAGGTTGTGCCCGAGGAATTGGTGCCAGCCATGCCTTGTGCCAGCTGCAAAGTGCTGGATGATCAAGAAGCAATGGTAACTTGCGATAAGTGTAGTGCCCGTTGGCACACTTTCTGCTTTGGTGAAGAAGAGCTTATGGCAAGACGGTGGGAATGTCCTGACTGCCTTCCTAAAAGTCCCAGCCGCAAAGCTAGGAGATAGAAGCTTTCAGCGGCAAGGCAGGGACGCCTCAGCTGAAAGGGAGGGTGTAAGGGAAACTGAGGATAAGCTATCTGTTCGAAAATTTCTACCAAGTGCTGGTAGTATGGAATGAGAAACTGGTTGAGCATGGGAAGCACTGAATGTGGGATGCCCCCACCGCATGATGCAAGTGCAGGAAGACCAGGAATGGGTCAACCCCAGCTAGTCGGCCACCGACACACGTGCAAAGGTCGATCAACCCGGTCGATTCCCCACGTGCAGCAATGCACCGACCAAACGACCAGGGAATCTCCGCACGCGAGGAGGACCGCCGACACGTCAACCAGGTCGAAGGCACACGTGCTAAGAAGCCACGCACGTGCCAGAGGTCCGACGCTGTTAGGCACGACAGCTGTCGCAACTGCTATCCACTTGACGTGCCGCACGCGCAGCGCAAGTCACGGCCGCCCAGGTACGGAAAGTCAGCGTTGACTCACCGACCAAAGGACTGAGTTATCTCAGTCAGCGGTTATGTCAAAGTCGTCATTACTGTCAAAGGGGTCACGACACGTCAAACTCCACACCCAGGGATGGATGGGGATTTGGACAAAGTAGTCAAAGGCTAGGGCCTGGAACCAGCTATGAGCCAGCCCAACAAGTGCCAAGTAAGGTGCTGATCAACCGGCTATTTAAGCCAAGTACAGCAGGGATGTTGCAAAGGGCGTTGTGTGCCGCCTCGGCCCGACCCTCAGGTGACTAGTCACGGCTTGAGCGTTCACCCTAGACGCTGCCAGCCAGCCACATAGGCCTGATTGTCAGCTGGAAGGCTAAGCGGTCACGCGCAACAATCCCAATGCATGCATGCATGCTGAATGACAACTTCTAAGCTGTGTGAGAGCTGTTGGATAAGGACGGCATGCAAGCTAAGCGCTGTGACTAAGCACTGACATTCTCGAGACAGGACAGTGTGTGGTGCCTGTGAAAGGCACGAGTCCTGCCTAAAGCTGCCTCATTCTTACTCCCATCGTTGTCAAAGGAAGCTGAAGAAGCAGAAGGAGCGCGAAGAAGAAGGAGTTCCCAAGGTCATAAAAAAGCTGGGGCGCCACGCTTCTACCGACGTTGGAAGATTTCTTCCTAAGTGTATCATAGAAAGGTTAGACCTCAGGAGTTCCCAAGAGAGGATCTCGCTGGTAGAAAGTACAGAGCTGCAGAATAGAATATGTCGGGAATGTAGCACAGATTCGGGTCAAGCACCACAAGTGTGCGAAAGCCATTTATAACGGTGAGTGCTGTGCTGTTTCCAAGTTCTCAGAAGTCTCAATTGTCGAATTGCTGAAAGCAAGAGTAGTATTAACAAGTAAAGCTCTCAGTGAAGAACTGAGTGAGCCCAGCCAAGCAATGAAGAGCTGTTAAGGCGCGGTGTTGAGCAAAGAGCTCAGACCAAGCCAGCATAGATGTGCAGTTTCAGAGTTTTGTAAGCTGTGACTTGTGAAAGCCTTGAAGGGCGATTTTCTCTGAATCTGGCATTGCCTGTTAAGCTGCTTAGACGTGATTTTTGCAAACTACCAACTTGTTCATTCTGTAAACTCTCAACTTGGGCAAAAGCCTGTGTGGAAGTAAAACACTTCTGTCCTACTTCTGAGAACTTGGTTGAATGGTTCAGGTGAACAAGAGTTCCCAAGTCAGTTGGGGATTGAGGCCTGTGAAGGCTGCCGGTGTTCAACCTGGAAAGGGACCCGGAGAAATTCAAATGTATATGCGGTTGAGGAATGGAAGACTCTACCACTCTGTGGAGCCTCTTGGAGTTTACAAGAGAAGCCATTGAGGAGCTATTGAGTTCAGGCGCAGCAGAAGAGTGGCAGCAGCCTGATAAGCCAAAATGTATTTCTCCATTGAATGTAGTTGATGGCAAGAAGCTAAGGTTAATACTAGATTTGAGAACATTGAACAAGCATCTGAATGTTGTAGCTTTCAAATATGAGGGACTGCAAAAATTGCCGGAAGTATTTGAGCAGGGAGATTTCTTTTTCTCGCTGGATTTGGAAGCAGGATATCATCACATTAGAATGCATGAGAATATTACAAAGTTCTTGGGCTTTTAGTATGGAGGGAAATATTATGTCTACAGTAGTCTACCTTTCGGATTGGCTATTGCACCTTATGTTTTTACAAGAGTGATGAAAGAAAAACCAGCTTCCACGTGATATTTATGCAATCCTACTGTTCACAAATTACAGAAGATGAACCTACAAACGCCAAACAATAATGCAAGATAGCCGAGTGAAACTTCAAGAGCAAAACAAAAACATGACATTCTTGGTGTACTGATCAGTTAAATGTACTCAAGGGGTAGGTGGTCTCGCCATGGCAACCGCCGACCTCTAGCCATGGCATACGTAAAATCCTAGGGGATTTCATTACGTAGGAAGGACTACCTAGAACTTCGTCCGGATCTAGTTTTTGGTACCCTAGCTACCTTGGCCTAATAATGGCTAGCACTTTGCAATGGCTGCACACCCTTTAGGCACGCAATCGTAGATAAGATCCCACTCCCATCCCTAGACACCGTGTCTTATCTAAAAACACCCTCGTAAATTCAAGAATCTACGGAGTCTAGCCTCTCATCGAAAGTCATTCCTCTTAAGAGACTTTCTATCAATTAGGTTCTAGCCCTATGCTTGAACGTTGGGCATGGGCTTGTACATCTTCTCCTCTTTTGGCCATGTAGAATTAGCTCTAGGCAACAGGTAACTAACGAGCTAAAGACTATGTTCTCTCAAGGATTTCGTATTTTTTTGCAAAACGTTTTTAAAGATCCTAGCGATATAGCGGGCTGGTCCTTGTTCTAATATCCCAACGCCTCATATTGTGAACACCTTCTAATGACTCAGTGAAGGGTCATCGCTACCTCCGCCCACGCATTTAGAAATTTCTTAGGGGCGAGTGGCAAGAAATTTACCGAGGAGTTCGTGGGAGCTTTGCATTCCCTTTCACCTCCAACTATCAACATTGTGGGTGATGACACGGATAGGGCCCAATAGGCTGTTAGGATAGCTAAGCATGGGAAATTAGGAATTTGGAAAGGCCAGAGAGGCTCTCCTCCCCAATGCACCAGCACCTGACAATCTGGCCACCATTGAGCGACTGGGAGATTTTCACCCAGCTCCCTCCTCCCCTGCGCCCAATTGGACCTCTACTTACTCCCTTACAGCACCTCTGGAGTTAGAAGAGTGCGCTCTTAGTTGCGTACTACAATCAAAAACCTAATAGATCTAGGGGCGGACCTTTATGCATGGTCTTTGAGCTTCTAGAGAATACATGCATGGATATCGGTTCTATTACACTCCGCACCCTCTTCACCGTGTGCGACCTTATTGTTCAGGGTAGGATTTCATCTGGAGCATCAAATCTATTTGCATCATCCCAACTCGTGGCCATAGCCAAGAGAGGTGCAGGCGTTCTCCCCATCGGGGGATGATGTATTGTCTTACAACCCAAGCCATAGCTACAAAACTTGAGCCCTTTAAGGCTCACTTTGCTCCAGACCATTTCGGAGTGGCTCTTAATCCATCTGGACGCTGCGGGAGGTGGACCCATCTATATGGGCTATTTTATGTGAACGTGGTCAACGCCTTCCGTACCATAGTCATGCAGTCATGTTTGACGAGCTTTGTGATAGCACTTGTTCCAACCTTATTCTTTTCATGCGGGCATTATACAGGTCCTCATCTCCCCTTTACTATGCCCATGTGGATGGCAGTTTGACGACCTTGTCATCCTCTATTGGGCACGTTTGTCACGTGAACCCTCTTTGGTGACCGCCATAATTTAGGCTTTCTTCATGAACAATTTCTATACTTTGCTTAGACAAAGAGCACCTCTCGAGCAACTCTCAAGTACTTGAGTACAGCTAGAGCTAGCAGAATTCAAGCAAGCGCACTAACACAATGCATAGTTGAGTTTGGCACCCGTCCATGTCACATATTTGTATTAGGGCAGTCCAACATAGAAACTCGCAAAACCAGCGTATCCTTGCTATATTAAGGGCCCTCGCTATGGCAGACGCTGCAGCCAGAGCTGCGGCCACAGCCCCTCTCACACTTCCTGCTGCTTCCCTCTAGGAAATCCTGACCACTTCCCAGACAACGCACTCCCACCGGGGAAGACTTCTGGTGCAGCCTCTCAATGAGCTCATGGTCCCTCCAGGAAATCCTGACCGCTTCCCAGACTCAACAGACTCCCACCGGGGAAGAAACTTCTGGTGCAGCCTCTTAGAGAGCTCTTGTGGACCAGCTCGTCCAAGAAATCCAAGAGCGGCTCACAAAGCCTTCTCCCCCAATTGTTGAGTCAGGCTCCATTTTAGTGTCTGTTTCACAACATTTAGGACAACTCCAACAGTTAGTGACCACAATCACTCAAGAGAAGGCGGCCACAAACGGCAACAACGACAAGTGGATGCAGCAAGTGAAGAGGACCAAGTTGAAGCAAGACTTGATGGGCGACAACAAGCTGTCAAGATGAACAAGATGCACATGGGCGTCTGCTCCGATATGGTGGACATGATCAGTGATACCCAGGCAGCCCTGGACAAACAAGACATTGAAGAAGTCAAGCGTCTGCTATCAGAAGGTTTGTGTGCTATCGCTTCTAGAGCACGTCAGATCAACATGGTTGGAATCTTCTAATAGAAGTCTCTAGAGCTAGAAGCACCAACAAGAAAGAGAATGAATAGGAACAAAAAAATTCTGAGCACCTGTCAAAGAAGAAAAAGATAGAGGTCAGCCCAGTCAAGGAAGAATAGGGTCCTAGACCTAAGCAAAACATCCCTCAGTCTGTCCGCAATAACTGGATCTGTTACACATGCCAAGAACTAGGCCACCTTTCAACACGTTGCCCTTATGGCCTCAACAAAAATCCATCTATTGGCAACCAGCAGCAATACTTCCCACAACAGGCTCCTATCCAGTACGCTCAGCCAACTATACCAATGGGTATACCAGGGCCTCACTTTGGCCAACATCCCATACAGGCCCCTTTTAGTCAACCACACCACAATCAGATCCCACATCAGAGACAGCAAAATCCACACCAGAATCAAAATTTTCAGAATTTTTCTTACAGACAGTGAATTACAACAGAAGGTCAGGATAGATCAATAAGAGTACCAAGTAGCACCACTATCTGTTTTATATTCAATCTTAGATAGGCTATAGATTCTCTTTAGTCACTGTAACCTTGAATATCTATCAATTCAATTGCAATTCAGTACAATTCAGATGTGTCAAATTATTGTTTATCTTGGGACAACCAAGACGTTTGCTGAAAGAATCAGCTTGTGAACCCAAGACCATTGGAATGTATGCTGAGACAATCAGCTGTGATGGAATGTTGAGACAATCAATACATAGTCCTAAATGTCTTATGTATCCGATGTTGCAAATCTGGATTGCCACGAGAAGCTAATAATGCTCCCAAGCAGATAGGAGGAATTCATCACACTGTAACGTTTCTGCTTCTCACGAGGATCTTTACTCGGTATTCAAGGATAACTTAATGTTGGCGGAAAGAAAATAGCAATAACTTTGAGAAAATAGACAATCCTTGTGAAAGCGAAAATGAAAACTAAAGTATATTTTGTGCTTGTGAGAGTTGCACTCACAATGACTCTTGCAAGTTTATATACTTGCACAACGTGAGGCACTGGAGTGCTTCGAGTCACCACCTAGGGTACTAGTTCATGTTCAACGACAACAGGCGAAGGGGTATAACCCGTTCGGCTGAATGCTCGTAACGCGCCGTTTGGCCGTTTGGAGACTTTTCGACGGTTTCCGAAAAACCGTTTCGTGCCAAAAGGGCGTTATCACGTTCACGCGACTTTCCAAAAAAGTCGCGACTGTCTGCGGGATCGCGTACAAATGCTTTCGTCATGAACCGGTGGTTATGAAAACTACTTCGCCAATCGGTTAGGTGTGAACATTTCAAACAAAAAGTAGCGGGTTCGAATCCGCTCGGATGCAAATCAACTTTGCATATTTGGTTTCGTTTGAGTTTTACGATTGTTCGGGTTAACGACTCGTTGTTACATCGAACTCAATGACTGTGGCATTATCCAAAATTATGGCAATCAAATAAGTTAATCAATCTATGATTAATTAACTTATCGTTCCATAAATAATCAAAGTAATTTATGATTAGTTATGTATTACTATTTCGAAGTAGTCAAATTACTTCACGACGCTTTTTGCAATAGCATCTTGATCGTTTCGCCAATCGACCAGGAATTAGTTGGCACACACATGTGGCAAACAATTCATCAAGATGCAATCATTCATCAAATAATATATTGATAAATAGTGTAACGTACTTTAGGAAATTGGGAAAAATATCCCAAATACGCCTAAAAAGCTCAGATCGTTACACACACACAAGGTCAGATCTAACCAAGAGATCTCTGGCTTAGCTACACGCTAAACTGAGAGACTCAATTGGTGGAAGTCTTGGAGCACTTGTAGTTTTGCCTTGTCAACTGTCAATCATAGCCAGAGGCTACAAGTTACGATGGGTAGCGTCACAACCTATCTCTTTCCAGCGTCCACCAGGAAAACCATAACACTGTCATGAACCACTTACAGTTCACCCAAGACTCCATCAGAGAGCTAGTGCTAACAGGAGTAGCAGAGTGTGAACTAAAATCCAGACCCCTCACTGTATTAGCCCTTTACATGTTGTAGAGGGCAAGAAACCGACATTGATTCTAGATGTAATGAATCAGTATATTGGTTGATATAATATTTATTTAAATATAACAATTAAATAAGTTCAGCCTGCTGAACTCTAGTTAATAATCAGTCTGTTGGACTAAATATTTTATATCAGTTTAATGACTCAGCCGGAAGCAGCAGGCTGAAGTCAGCTTAAGTCAGCTTGCTGACACATTCTTTGACAGCCAGCTGACTTCCGTACTCGGTAGCAGCGAACTGCCTCGATATTCATCTAAGTGTGGTATGCTAGATGAATGGCCAGATGACATCCCTATGATGGATGGCGATTCGGGATGATGGAAGATGGCGGTGGATTTGGTTAACCGAGGTTCTACCAACGTGGTTAACTCCCGGGTAGGCGATGCCATCGCACTGGCCGTTGAACGGTAAACTCATCCCATGTACATATGCTAGGCATTGCTCTCGAGTTCGGCATTCAAAAACGAGGCCAACTCTCTTGTACAGCTTACTGAGAGAGATCTGAATCCAAGGCAAGAAGCCATTTGATACGCAAAGTCTTCTAACCTTGCTTATGTATGAGTTTTACTGATTGCAATATTGATGCTGGTTTACTCGCATTTGACTTACGAGTAATATTCACTGCTAGTGTATTGTCCTTTGCCGTTTAACCAGTTAACGGAAAATACCATAAAGATTACTTGCTGATATAAAGATCTTTATTAATTATTAATCGCCTATTTGGTAAGTCGATTCATTTCAGCGGTATCGGAGCAGTTATGAAAGAGGGCAGAGTGCCCTAGTGGAAGCGTAGTAACTCACGAGGAGAGGAACTAGTTGCAATCATACTAAAGAGTGCAGCGGCATCTCACTAGAAAAGCTTAGGAAAATTACTCAACATTTTGAGTAGCAAAAAACTGCTCACTAATGATGTAGGATGAAAGGTCTTGTCATTACAAACCCGTAGAAATTTACAGAAGTGAAAACAGATAAGAAACAAAGAAGTTATGCCTATTTATAATTTTTTGCCTAAGTGCTCCTCTCTAGGAGGGAGCTACGGATTTTCCTAAGTGTTCGTCAAATCGTCCCTTCCAGAATATTCGTGAGTGAGCCAGATCAGTCTAATCTGACGTGTCGGGCCGTATTGACGTCCACATACATGCATCGACATTACTGGAATATTCTATCTTAGACGCGCTAGGCTAAACCGAAACTTCTAGGTAAATCGACCTAGTCGGCACTCCGCGTCAGCCGAACTTACGTGAAGGTTCGAGTTCATTCTAACGGGCCAGATCGCTCGGCGCTGTCGGTCAATCCGACGGTCGCGCTCACCGCGAATTAAGGACAGTCGTCAACCGACCTCAAAACTAATTAAACTTCGGAAATCCATAACTCTCTCAATACTTGACCAAATTCGATGAACTTTATATCAAAATGACCACAAAAATGCACTCTATACTACTATACAATCACAACCTACTTTCATGAAACTCAAAAATGCACTTTATAAACCTATGACCTTACAAGTTATCACAGTCTTCTTTGTATGGTAAGGACAAGGTCTCAAACTAGCAACTCCCGAGACATGGAGAACCAGGATAACGAGAATGTCAAAAACCAGGCGGAAAGCCATGTAGCGGGAACCCGTACCTATTCTGAAGCAGTGGCAGATACTGCAGCTAGAGAGGCTGCAGATGAGGCAGCTGCTATTGCTGCAGTCGCAGCACAGCAAGCTGAGAAGGAGAGAGCCAGATTAGAGGCTGAACAATTAGCAAAGGCTGCTGAAGATACAGAAAGGAGGGAAGGTCAGCCAGCTGACGAGCGCACGGTTGAAGAACTTATGGCATCCAGGGCCAATGTTCTTAATCCACCTCCTGCTGTACAACTCAATGTACCCCTAGATCAAATACGTGACCGGCTGAATGCGGCAGGAATTGCTGCTGCAGGAGCGAGAGGGATTGTTGAGGACACTACTCAGCGAGTAGATGCCAATGCTGCTGCTGCATTTGCTAAACTACCACCCCAGAGTGTAGACTTGGGAGCATTGCTCGTTCAAATGCAGTCGCAAATGGCGACCATGTGTCAGTCCCAATAGGAGGACAAAAGAATCATAATGTCTCTACTGCGGGACAGAGATCGACTAGGGTCTCAAACCACTGGTGGTGGTGGGAGAGGGCCTAGTAAGCCTAAGCCGAAACCTCCCCAGGACTGTGATCCTAGGGGAAACAGGAAATATTACCTGATCAAGTTTCTCGCGGATGTTGAGCAGTGGCTCGAGAACTACCCAGAGATGCAAGCTTTTGAGAAGGTTAGGCACACTGGTGCGCTACTGAAAGGCAGTGCCGCAGACTGGTGGCTGTACTGGAAAGGAGAACGTAAGGCTCGGCAACTCGGTGACCCTACGTGGGTAGAGTTTGTCGAGAAGTTGCATGAGAAGTTTGATGTCATCAACCAGCAGGAGAAAGCTACCTATGCGA
Organism: Mesotaenium endlicherianum; assembly: GCA_009602735.1. NCBI lineage: Eukaryota > Viridiplantae > Streptophyta > Zygnematophyceae > Zygnematales > Mesotaeniaceae > Mesotaenium > Mesotaenium endlicherianum. The sequence continues at coordinate 197,829 of WELA01011287.1, forward strand.
TGATCTCCGTAACACTGAAGCAGACCACTTAAGTTTCTGAGTTTGCTCAAAAGTTCCAGAAGAACATGATGAAACAGCCAAACTTGATCAGGGTGATGAATACGAGTATGAGTATAATGCTATACAGTCTAGAAGTAGAGATGGTTTCTCTCGAGGCGGCTATGGAAGAGGTGGTGGTAGGACTAAGCCGAGACCAGCCTCATCAAAATCCATCTGCTACCATTGTCAGCAGTTGGGCCACTAAAGAGAACAGTGTCCAGTCAAGCACCTTTCGAAGGTCCAGAGAAAAGACCAGCCTTTAAAAGACAGCAACAGTCAGTAATCCAGTCTACTGACTGTGAGGAGGCTAGAGATAGTGAGTCGTCACTACCTGCCCTCGTAGCAGGTATTATGGGTCCTGCTGAACTGGATTCACTATGCATGCCTGACAACCAGATAAAGGGGACCATCAGCAATATAGACATCCAGAGTGTGTCAGATAAAGGAGACCATCAGCAATATAGACATCCAGAGAGTGCACACTCTGGATGCTCTTGTTCCACCTGATGTCCAACATTTCTTTGCTAAGTCAGGAGAACAATGCGAAAGTCAGGAAAAGACAGTCCCCCCTATCCTATTGCATTGCATGATTGCAGGTAGGAAGGTGAGGGCATTTGTTGACGGAGGGGCGTCACATACTTTTATCCACAAGGACTTAGTTAAGCGGCTAAGGCTGCCTACTGTCACCCAAGGGAATAGAAAAATATTCCTTGGAGATGCCTCAAGTATCCCGGGAGGAGTTATAACCAAGCCTATTGAGGTCCAGTTAGGTTCTGGCATTGCAGTTCTAACTGAAACGCTTACATTTGAGGTACTCAACACTGGCTTTTATGATCTCGTGCTAGGCAGGTCCTGGCTTAATAGACATCAAGCTGAAGTGTGTTGGAGCAGAGGTACAGTTAAAGTGAGAGGAGCCAGTGATGGGCAGACTGACTTGGCACCCACCAGTGCTCTTCCTCTTGTCCTGTGTGGATGGCAAATGAAGGAAAAGAAGAGGCTTCCAGAAGGATGCAAGTTGCTGAATGCAATGGAGTTCGTCAAAAGCTGGAACCAGAAGGAAGACAGAATGTTCTGTCTGCTGCTAAGAGAGGTACCTCCTCAACCTGAAGAAGTGGTTGAGAAAAAGGTAAGCCCTCCGGAGCACCCTACTGCTGCAAAAATTGTTGCTCAGTACACGGATGTATTTAATATGCCTCCAGGACTACCCCCTAAGAGGGAAGTAGATCATAGGATTGATTTACTACCTGGGAGTCAGCCACCCTGGCAACGCACTTACGGCTTGTCATATGTGGAGAGCGAGGAGTTGAAAACACAAATTGCAGAGCTTGAGGAAAATGGTTATATTTCCCCCAGTAAATCACCTTACGGCGCACCCATCCTATTTGTTAAGAAAAAGGACGGCAGTATGCGGATGTGTGTGGATTACAGAGCCTTGAACAAAATTACAGTAAAGAACAAGTATGCTTTACCCACAATCGAGGACTTGCTTGATACCCTGTCTGATGCTAAGGTGTTCAGTAAGATTGATCTCAAGAGTGGTTATCATCAAATTAGAATTGCTGAGGGGGATGAACACAAGACTGCCTTCCGCACACGTTATGAGTTCAACGTGATGCCATTTGGACTGACTAATGCTCCTGCGACCTTCATGGGTGCTATGAATGACATTTTCAGGCCTTATTTGGATAAATTTGTGCAAGTTTTCCTGGATGATATTTTAATTTTCTCTAACGATGAAGCTCAGCACGCTGAACACTTAAAGACAGTCATGGACACTCTGAGAAGAAATCACTTATATGCTAAAATGAGCAAGTGTGATTTCTTTAAGGAAAGTATTGAATTCTTAGGGCACGTTCTCAGTAAAGAAGGCATCCGTGTGGATCCTAAGAAAGTCCAGACCATAAGGGACTGGCCAGTACCACAGTATGTCTCTAAAGTTAGATCCTTCCTTGGGTTGGCTAACTACTATAGGAGATTTATTGAGAATTATTCCACAAAGGCTAGTAAACTAACTGACCTTACTAAGAAAGACATAGGGTACGTGTGGGGTGAAGAGCAGCAGGCTGCCTTCCAGACCCTTAAAGATGCCCTTTGTTCTGCCCCAGTGCTAGCCGTGTATGACCCCAGCAAACCGGTGCAGGTGGTCACTGATGCCTCTGACTTTGCCATGGGTGCTATTTTGTTGCAGCCTGCTAACAAAACCACAAAGGATGGTAAGGTACGGCAGGAGTGGCACCCTTTGTTACACGAGTCCATGAAATATAATCTAGCAGAGATTAATTACTCAGTGCATGATAAAGAGCTGCTAGCTATCATTCATGTGCTCAAACAGTGGAGAGCATACTTACATGGTAAAGCTTTTAAGGTGATTACAGATGACCTAGCTCTGACTCACTTTCAGAAGAAGTCCAAGCTGTCAAGGAGGGAGAGCCGCTGGAGCCAGATGCTGGAGCAGTTCCAAGTCCAGATCGACTACAAACCAGGGAAGTTGAATCTTGCTGATGCACTCTCTAGAAGACTTGACTTGCAAGGAAGGAACTTTATTTTGCATATGCTGTAGATAAAGTCCTGTGTGCACTCACTTCACTAAGGGTGAAAAAGTCCTTCCTTGAACAACTTAGGAAAGCCTACCTTTCTGACCCAAGGTTTGAGCCCAGCCCCACTACTGGTGTGTGTCGTGCTACTGCACTCGGGTACCGGCTTAAAGCAAGGGTCTGGGTTATTGAAATGAATCGACTTACCAAACAGGCGATTATCAATTATTAAAGATCTTTATATCAGCAAGTAATCTTTATGGTATTTTTCGTTAACTGGTTAAACGGCAAGGGACAACACACTAGCAGTGAACAATACTCGTAAGTCAAATGCAAGTAAACTAGCATCAATAATGCAATCGGTAAACTCCTACATAAGCAAGGTTAGAAGACAGTGCGTATCAATGGCTTCTCGCCTTGGATTCAGATCTCTCTCAGTAAGCTGTACAAGGGAGTTGGCCTCGTTTCCGAATGCCGAACTCGAGAGCAATGCCTAGCCTATGTACATGGAATGAGTTTACCGTTCAACGGTCAGTGCGATGGCACCGCCTACCCGGGAGTTAACCACGTTGGTAGAACCTCGGTTAACCAAATTCACCGCCATCTCCCATCATCCCGAATCGCCATCCATCATAGGGATGTCATCTGGCCATTCATCTAGCATACCACACTTAGATGCATATCGAGGCAGTTCGCTACTACCGAGTACGGAAGTCAGCTGGCTGTCAAAGAATGTGTCAGCAAGCTGANCGACTTAAGCTGACTTCAGCCTGCTGCATCCGGCTGAGTCATCCATCACCCTGATCATCCTCAGCCTGGTCTCCTTCAATTGCATTGTAGGAACCGTGGGGCTTTTTGACAACCTTAGACACCAAAGCATTACTCTAGCGCTTGTGATTGAACTGCTGCTGATCCCAGACATCAGCATCCTGGATCAAGTCAGCCAATTTCTCATACTTTTTCTCAGCAAAATGACCAGAGACCTCGGATTTCAAGCCATACCTGAAGTATGCTATCCAATACCGTTCTGGCAAACCGGGCTGCTTCATCATGTTCTCTTGGAACTTTTGGGCAAACTCAGCAACTGAAGTGGTCTGCTTCAGTGTCAGGGAGATCATCGCATAGATAGCTATCTCCTGCTGGTTGATGACATCAAACTTCTCATGCAACTTCCCGACAAACTCTATCCACGTAGGGTCACCGAGTTGCCGAGCCTTACGCTCTCCTTTCCAGTAAAGCCACCAGTCTGCGACACTGCCTTTCAGTAGCGCACCGGTGTGCCTGACCTTCCCCTAATCTTGCAGTCCTGTGTAGTTCTCCAGCCACTGCTCAACATCCGCGAGAAACTTGATCAAGTAATATTTCCTGTTTCCCTCAGGATCATATTCCTGGGGAGGTTTCGGCTTGGGCTTACTAGGCCCTCGGCCACCACCACCAGTGGTTTGAGACCCCAGTTGGTCTCTGTCCCGCAGTAGAGACATTATGATTCTTTTGACCTCCTGTTGGGACTGATACATGGTCGCCATTTGCGACTGCATTTGAACGAGCAATGCTCCCAAGTCTACACTCTGGGGTGGTAGTCTAGCAAATGCAGCAGCAGCATTAGCATCCACTCGCTGCGTAGTGTTCTCAACAGTCCCTCTCGCTCCTGCAGCAGCAATTCCTGCCGCATTCAGCCGGTCACGTATCTGACCTAGGGGTACATTGGGTTGTACAGCAGGAGGTGGGTTCAGAACATTGGCCCTTGATGCCATAAGTTCTTCAACAGTGCGCTCATCAGCTGGCTGTCCTTCCCTCCTTACTGTATCTTCAGCGGCCCTTGCTAACTGTTCAGCTTCTAATCTGGCTCTCTCCTCCTCAGCTTGCTGTGCTGCGACTGCGGCTATAGCAGCTGCCTCATCTGCAGCCTCTCTAGCTGCAGTATCTGCCACTGCTTCAGAATAGGTACGGGTTCCCGCTTCATGGCTTTCCGCCTGGTTTTCGACATTCTCGTTATCCTGGTTCTCCATGTCTCGGGAGTTGCTAATTTGAGACCACGTCCTTACCATACAAAGAAGACTGTGATAACAGCTCTGATACCACTGAAATGAATCGACTTACCAAAGAGGCGATTATCAATTAATAAAGAACTTTATATCAGCAAGTAATCTTTATGGTATTTTCCGTAAACTGGTTAAACGGCAAGGGACAACACACTAGCAGTGAACAATACTCGTAAGTCAAATGCGAGTAAACTAGCATCAATAATGCAATCAGTAAACTCCTACATAAGCAAGGTTAGAACACAGTGCGTATCAATGGCTTCTCGCCTTGGATTCAGATCTCTCTCAGTAAGCTCTACAGGAGAGTTGGCCTCGTTTCCGAATGCCAAACTCGAGAGCAATGTCTAGCGTATGTACATGGAATGAGTTTACTGTTCAACGGTCAGTGCGATGGCACCGCCTACCCGGGAGTTAACCACGTTGGTAGGGCCTCGGGTAACCAAATCCACCGCCATCTCCCATCATCCCGAATCGCCATCCATCATAGGGATGTCATCTGGCCATTCATCTAGCATACCACACTTAGATGCATATTGAGGCAGTTCGCTGCTACCGAGTACGGAAGTCAGCTGGCTGTCAAAGAATGTGTCAGCAAGCTGACTTAAGCTGACTTCAGCCTGCTGCATCCGGCTGAGTCATCAAACTGATACTAAATATATAAAGTCCAGCAGACTGACTATTTAACTAAAGTTCTGCAGGCTGAACTTAATTTACTACTACATTTAAATGAATATTATATCTACTAATATATTGATTCATTACAGTGATTGAAACCACTTCAGGAAGGCTGAAGCTGGTCATTCCTAATAATTTGGAAATAAGGTCTCTCTTACTGAGTCAAGCGCATGACAGTTTACCGGGTGGGCATTTGGGGCAGGCCAAAACTGTTGGCAAATTGGCAAAACATTATCATTGGGAGGGGTTGCCCCGGGAGGTCTTGAAATATGTGAATTCCTGTGATCAGTGTCAAAGAAATAAGTCTAGGCACACACCACGGGGAGGTCTCTTGCAAACACTTCCCATCCCAGCTAGACGCTGGGAAACTATATCCATGGACTGGGTGATCACACTACCAAAAACTGCCAATGGGCATGATTCAATACTGATAGTCGTGGATAAACTAACAACAATGGCTAATTTTTCCCCCACAACTGTCAAAGTGACTGCACTCGAAACAGCGAGGCAGTTTTACAACCATGTAGTATGCCAACATGGGCTCTCCTCTAATATCATCTCAGATAGAGACTCAAAATTTACCTCTAAGTTCTGGGGAGCTTTAATGGGGTTAATGGGAGTCAAACAGCTGCTCAGCACAGCTAACCACCCTCAGACTGATGGGCAGACTGAAAGAACTAACCGAGTTTTGCAGGAGGTGCTGAGAGCATATATTAACCAAAAACAAGATAATTGGGATGACTTGTTGTCTCAAATTCAGTTTGCGGTCAACAGCGCGGTGCCCGCGTCAACGGGCAAGACTCCTTTTGAACTCAGCCTGGGTAGAGTCCCTAAGTCTCCTTTAGATGTGCTAGGGGAGTCTTTAACTCACCCTGAAGGGATTGACAATCCGGTCTCCCTTTAGTTAACTCAAGAGTTTGCTGACACCCTGTCAGGGTCCAACAAAACCTGCACAAAGCCAAAGAAAATCAACAAGAATACGCTAATCAGCACCGTCGCGAACTGACATTTTCTAAGGGCGATTTGGTCAAACTGCATTCTTAGCACCTGTACCTGCGTGGTGTGGTCAAGAAAAAGCTTGGTCCTGTCTGGGTCGGTCCATATTCGGTGGTGCGCCGTGTCGGTCAGAATGCTTACAAACTGAATATGTCAGCAGACTACAAGGGTCACCCAGTCTTTAATGTCTCTTTCTTGGAACCGTACATCAAAGGTGACACACTATTCACCGGTCGGTTACCTGTCTAACCGGGACCAATCCCCGCTGTCAGAGAGGGTGACGCTGAGGAATATGAGGTTGAGGAGATTTTAGACGCTCGCTCTATCCGTCGATCGTCTATATATGTCATGAAGTACCTCATCCGATGGAAAGGTTACGATGCCTCTGGGGACACTTGGGAATTTAAAGATCAGCTTACCAATGCCAAAGGGGCGTCGAAACGGTTCCACCTTCGGGCGGCTGGGGCACCTCCCTCACTGTCATTTCCGTAGCCAGGGACAGGTGACAGGAGGTCCTGTCTCCATATAAGTTGGAGGGGAATGTGACAGTTAGTGACAGTTGTGACAGACAGCCCACCTTTAAAATTAAGTTGGAGAGAGTGGTGATCTGTCTTGGGATCAACCGCGCTCACACTCACTTTCTGTCTAAACTCAATTTACCCTGATAATCACTCACACCAGGTATTTCACACTAGGAAATTGTCCTATCGCGTCCTCTTCATCAAGGGCACTCAGTAGCGACAAAATATCATGACTTCACTAACTGCATTGTGTTGATGACTGAGCAGGATGACTCAAAAGTCAAAACTTAAGAGGAAGAGAAGAGCGGAAGAGGCACATGCAGAATACTTGCAATTCCGTGGCGACATCGAATCATCCTCCATCTTTGCTCGGGAATCACAACGACTCCAACAACAGTGGGAGGCACAGAAGAAGAAGGAGGAGGAGGAACAGGCCAGACTGAGGCAGGAAGAACTGGACAGAAAAGCTGCAGAGGAGGCCAAGAAAGCAGAGGAGGAGTGTAGTGAAACAGATAGATGAAGTACTTAGTCAAATGTAATACTTTATCTATTCAAGACATGGATCTTTGAACACAAGTGGTAGCTTCTTGAAAGAGAGATGGCTTCTCGAAAGTTAATATATTTCTGGAGTTTGGCAAGTACAAGAGTGATTCTCGAATGTCTTTCTATGTTCTAGCTCTTGTTTATATACTTGCTACATAAGTAAGTTCTAGGAAAGTGTATGTTGATGTGTTGGCACCCAACACATCCCAAAACTTGCCACCTCTTTCTAGAATAATGTACACATGTCCTTTTGACCTAAAAATGGCACATTTGACTTTTGCCACATGGAGTTCTTCTAGGTCTTTCCTCTAACTTCGAAAATGCCTTGGAAGGTTCAAAGGACATGAACCAAGTTACTAGAGTACCTATTCACACTTGACTCCACACAATACTACTCCAAATATATTTGAAAACATTAAAATATATGCAAACTAATATATAATAACTCAAATCACTACATCACCCCCCCGATAGAAAAAGCGACGTCTCGGCGCGTCAAGTCAGGTCTTACACATGTGGAGCAAACTAGTCAACAGTTTCAAGTCAGATGCCACACATGTGAAGAGGACTAGTCAAAGGCGCCAAGTCAGGTGCTACACATGTAAGGTAGACTAGGCAAGGTCGTAGGTGGTGTGACCTTATTGGCTAGCCTACTCCTTAATGATGAAGAAAATTGTACAAGTTGGCCCAGAATCTGCCACGAATTCAAAAATTCATGGCGTCCACAAAACTGCTCCAAATCTGAAAATTCAAGTGCCAGACGGACCGCGTCAGAGAATTCTATGCAGTCACCAAATTTGAGAGCATTCTAATTTCTGGAGTGTTGTTGAGAGCTGAGAGAGTAGGCACTCCTCCAAATCTGTGCAGAAACTTCTGAAAATCATAAGTCCTTCTATACTTCTCCAAATTCTGCAAAGTAAGTCTCAAAATGGGCGTTGTAAGATGTTCTACCAGAGTCTTGAGTTTCAAAGCATTCCAAGTTCAGGGAAGGGCACAATGTTAGAAGGCATATTCTGCCCTAACAATGCCAGCAGCTTGACCCCCTTCTACTTAGAGCATCATATCTCTCTCACCAGTGCTCCAAATTGAGCAAACTTGGACTCTAAATGACCGGCTACTCATGGACTACAGCCACGTAAATTTGCAGAATTTATTATGCAGAGACCTATCACCAGTAGCAGTTTTAGTTTTCTGTCCAGAAACTATAAGAAGAGAAGAGTGTCTAATGTCAATTTTTCCTCTTTCTTGTTCTTGCAGGCTGCCTCCAAGGGGTCTTCTGCTGCTTCTTGATGGTGGCAGGCTGCCTCCCTGAAGTCTTTGGGCTTCTAGTAGAGAGACTTGGGCTGGTCCAAGATGGGGGTTGGCGGCATGGAAGCGCTTCAATTTTCTCTGAACTTTGTCAAGGTAGTGCGCCGCCACCCAACTATTCTCCGAATCTGGATATCCTTTCCACTTGATCAAGTATTGCTGCTGTCTCCTGAAATTTCTCATAGCCACTATGTCTTCCACTTCGTACTCCAAATGATCATCCACTATTGTTGGGGCTGGTGGGGTTGTCACACGTCCTGGGAACTTGTTGTCGGGTTGCACATATGGCTTGAAGAGGGAAGCGTGGAATACGGGGTCGATGTGCATAGTCTGGGGAAGTTCTAGCTTGAAAGCAACGGGGTTGACTTGCTGGATAATCTTGAAGGGTCCCAAATACTTGGGAGAGAACTTGCTGCCGGCAGGCTTGTTGTTCAGGAAATATTCTTGGATGATAGTAACACGTTGTCACCCACTCTGTACGTAATTTCTCTTCTGGATCTGTTCGCCACTCTTGCTTGAGCATCTTGCGCGTGTTGTAGAGCTTTCTTCGCTGCTGTAAGAGCGGCTTCTAATGTCTCCATAGAATCTGTGGCTGCAGGTACTTCATCAAGGCCAGCCGTGAAGCTCAGTGGCGTGGTCGGATGGAAGCCATAGTTGAGGAAGAATGGGGACTCTTGGGTAGAGGCCTGCGTAGTGTTGTTGTAGGCAAACTCGAGGGGGGTCAAGTACATGTCCCAGTCTTGCTCGAGGGTAGACACGTAGGCCTTTAGAGAGGTCTTTAGGGTACGATTCATACGCTCGGTTTGCCCATCTGATTGTGGGTGGTAGGC
>WELA01011287.1:213238-234084 GCA_009602735.1 Mesotaenium endlicherianum
GGGCTTCCTTCGAAAGCTTGCTGCTGGTCTTGAGGATCGGCCATCCTCTTGTGCTACCAAAGTGCCTAGCTCCGATACCACTGTAGTGAAACAAATAGATGAAGTACTTAGTGAAATGTAATACTTTATCTATTCAAGACAAGGATCTTTGAACACAAGTGGTAGCTTCTTGAAAGAGAGATGGCTTCTTGAAAGTTAATATATTTCTGGATTTTGGCAAGTACAAGAGTGATTCTGGAATGTCTTTCTATGTTCTAGCTCTTGTTTATATACTTGCTACATAAGTAATTTCTAGGAAGGTGTATGTTGATGTGTTGGCACCCAACACATCCCAAAACTTGCCACCTCTTTCTAGAATAATGTACACATGTCCTTTTGACCTAAAAATGGCACATTTGACTTTTGCCACATGGAGTTCTTCTAGGTCTTTCCTCTAACTTTGAAAATGCCTTGGAAGGTTCAAAGGACATGAACCAAGTTACTAGAGTACCTATTCACACTTGACTCCACACAATACTACTCCAAATATATTTGAAAACATTAAAATATATGCAAATTAATATATAATAACTCAAATCACTACAAGGAGAGGCAAGCTGAGGAGAGGCGGAAGCAGCAGGCTGAAGAAGAGCAGAGGAGAATCAGCAGCTACCACTACACAGTGTTGGGCAAGGGCTTCGATCTACTTGAGGAGGCCTTCAAGTATGCTCTGAGAAGTCGCAGCGAGTCACAGAAGGACATCCTACAGAAGGAAGGGGAGACATCCAAAAACTTTGACAAGTATATATAGAGGTCAGCACAGGGCTCCTCCTCTACCATGATTATGCCAGGATGGTAGGATATACAGTCAGAGAGGCTAAGGCAATGGCCCAGGCGAACGAAGCAGGGGTTGTATCGATTCCCGGTATCTGGGGAAAAGATAGGGTCATCAGGATGATCCCCATGGACGCGGACAGCTTTAAGGACTCTACACCCCTTAACAGGTTCAAGGCCATGTATAATGAGGTGGAGAGAAGGAGCTGGAAATTCTTGGCCAGGGAAACCAGTCAGCTGGACTTTGCAGGGCACTGGTACCCTTGTACTCTGAAAAGGGCAGACCCTGCCTTCTTCCAGAAGCCCACCGATTGGCGGTGGATGACCATCAACATGAGGGACCAGCAGACGACAAGGCGACGGATGAGGATTTCCTAACAGACCTAAAGGGGAATATAGTATTGCCCCCTCACATTGCGGCTTGGGACCCAAGATTGGATGGAGTAAGAGACCGCATGAGCCAAGAAATGCAGGGGGACAGGAGCAGGGCCCGAGAGTCATTTTCAAAAGGAAAGCACGCTTATGCCAAATGGGCAAGCAAGCAGGGGGAAAAGGACCTGTATGCGCTCCGGACTCAGCAGCCCCCACCAGCACCCAAAAGGGGAAGGTCAGTGGGATATTCTTTTTCTCGGGAGGAGCTGGAGCAGCTGACAGAAGAGACCCCAGCAGTCTCAGAGGAACCCGGGGTCGGAGAGGAGGAGGGGTCAGAGGAAGAAGAGGAGGAAGGCGAGGAGGAGGACACGAGCCCCGCCGTGATCCTAACACCTGCCACATCCCCTGTAAGGGAGAAGACTGAGTCGGCCCTGCAGCAGCTCGCTGAAGAGAAGGATATCACTTGGCTGGGAATTGCCATAGGACAGAGCCCATCTCCAGGCACGGAGACCCAGTCAGACAGGGCAGACAGGAGGGCTGCTAGAGAAATAGCCAGAGGCCTGCCGGCATCTCCCTCGCAGAGAGGGCATGTACCCTTAGCTCATGTCATGCAACATCCTTCTGGAATGCCGGTATATGTACCAGTCAGTTTGAGGGCTGCCCAGGAGAAGGCTGCCTCCATTCAATTTCAGACCGTGCAGGAGGAAACCGCACAGTTATTGCGTTCCCCGCAGGGTCCCTACGCGGAGCCTCCCTCTCTGACAGGCTTCAGAAGACCCCAAGACAGGAGGAGGTCTGACTCTCCTGACCATAGGGCCCCAAGGGCATCTCCCTCTTAAGGGCAGAGGGCCAAGGGCACAGCATGCTGTATGGGAGAGGGATCAGTAGTTTCAGTTAGGGAAATCCATGTTCCCTGTGTCAGTGTTGTCGAGGCGACAACATGTTAAGTTGGAGGGCTTGTAATGAATCAGTATATTGGTTGATATAATATTCATTTAAACATAACAAATAAATAAGTTCAGCCTGCTGAACTCAAGTTAATAATCAGTATGCCGGACTTTATATTTAATATCAGTTTAATGACTCAGCCGGAAGCAGCAGGCTGAAGTCAGCTTAAGTCAGCTTGCTGACACATTCTTTGACAGCCAGCTGACTTCCGTACTCGGTAGCAGCGAACTGCCTCAATATGCATCTAAGTGTGGTATGCTAGATGAATGGCCAGATGACATCCCTATGATGGATGGCGATTCGGGATGATGGGAGATGGCGGTGGATTTGGTTAACCGAGGCCCTACCAACGTGGTTAACTCCCGGGTAGGCGGTGCCATCGCTCTGACCGTTGAACAGCAAACTCATTCCATGTACATATGCTAGGCATTGCTCTCGAGTTCGGCATTCGGAAACGAGGCCAACTCTCTTGTACAGCTTACTGAGAGCGATCTGAATCCAAGGCGAGAAGCCATTGATACGCACTGTCTTCTAACCTTGCTTATGTATGAGTTTGCTGATTGCATTATTGATGCTAGTTTACTCGCATGTGACTTACGAGTGTTTGTTCACTGCTAGTGTGTTGTCCTTTTGCCGTTTAATCAGTTAACGGAAATGAAGATTACTTGCTGATATAAAGATCTTTATTAATTGTTAATCGCCTATTTGGTAAGTCGATTCATTTCACTAGACCTGAGAAGAGTGAACATCTCTCTAGCTTCATCCAAGTTCAAGTATGAAGGTTTTAACAAACTCCCTGGCATTATCCAAAGGAGACTATTTGTTTTCTATAGATCTCAAGTCAGGCTATCACCACATACCAATACATACAGACTTTCACACACATTTAACATTTCAATTAGAAGGAACTGCATATGCCTTTTGTTCACTCCCATTTGGCCTAGCCACAGTCCCCCATGTCTTCACTAGAGTGCTAAAAGAATTAGTGCGAAAGTGGAGAGGAGTAGGTGTGAGGATTTTTCCTTGTTTAGATGGCTTCTTGGTCTGCTCTAGCTCACCTGAACAACAATCTCATTGCCAGACTCTGATACTACAAGACTTTCGGGAAGCAGGCTTCATAGTTAACACACAAAAGGCAATCTTAGAACAGACACAAGTCTTGAAATTTTTGGGAGTCATCATGGACTCTAGGCACATGACTGTCCACATGGACAAACTAAGGAAATACAAGTTAATGAAGAGCCTGGGAAACCTTAGGCATGCTCATTAGTAGGCTAGTTAAAATTTAAAAAATAGCTTCAGTGGCAGGCCGGATTGTACCTATGAAAGTGGCCTTTGGTGTAATTACTGGTTTGTTATCTAGAGCCTTGTTTGAGTCCATGGCATGAAGGTAGGACTGGTCCTCGAAAGTTCCTCTCTTACCAAAAATGTTAGAGGAATTCAAATTCTGGAAGCTCTGCTTTGATAAATTTAATGCAACCCCTCTAAGAACTATGATCTCTCCTGAGTTCCTTCTCCAAATAGTCATCTTCAAAGGGAGCTTGGCAGCCTAATAAAACAGCTCACTAAGAACTCATACCCTTGCCTACTTGCTCAGATCAGGGGTACTTTAGCAGCCTTCACAGCTGCAGCCCACCTTATCACATAATCTCAATTACTGCTTAGAACATATAATTGGGACTTATACAAGGTCTTAAAGGTAGGTGGAGCTAAGAAGCTGGAGGCCTCTGTGACTTGTAGAAAGTTATTTTATCTTGTTCTGGCACATCACATAGCAGTCCAAGTTGAATGTGCAAAAAGTTGTTTAGATAAGTCCATCATCAGTCAGTCCCTAGTGTTGGATATAGATGACTTCACCCTAGACAAAGATGCTCTCTCTACTGTACAGGATGGGTGGGAATTCCATATTGTAGATAGATTTTCCTCCCCTCACAACAAGAAACTTAGCAGGTATAATACTAGATGGCTGTACCCATCAGCGGAGGCCTTAAATGCATCTAGTGAAAACTGAGCTGGAGAGGTTAATTATTGTTTTTCCCCCCCTCGGCTCACATATGAGGTGATCAAACATACATTGAGATGTGACACGTCCTGCACTCTTTTACTTCCTGTCTGAAGAGCTGCTAACTAATGGGCAAGACTTTTGAGCAGTCCTAAGCAGTGGGTCACTTTTGTGACTGACTACCTCTACTTGGAATATAGTGCTGAGGTACCTAGACCAGGTTGGAACAAGAAGGCATTTGGAGGGAAAGGCATTCCCCTATGCTCTATTCTAGCTCTGAGAATCAGCAATATGGTGACAGAGCACAGGCTTGGATTGCCTATCACCCTGCCGTGAAGGACTTGGAGGAAGAAAGCTTGGAGATGGCATTTCAAATGATGGCCCCCTCTACGCTCAAAACCTACAACACTTATTGGAGGCGCTTCCAGGAGTAGTGTGTTGAGATGAAGGTATCAGATCAACCTGCTTATGTCCCCATAGTCAGATTTTATTTACTCCATCCACTACAGGAAGATTTTAGTGGAAGGGGCGGAGTGCCCTAGTGGAAGAGTAGTGACTCACGAGGAACCAAACTAATTGCAATCATACTCTAGAGTGCAGCGGCATATCACTAAGAAAGCTTAGGAAAATCCTAGTTATGGGATTCACGCGTAATGGTCCGCGAGTGACGTAAAACACCACGTATTTTGCTGTAATTTCAAATTACGCAAAATACGCGTCCCAACGAGGTAAAAATGCATCCTCGGCGATTTGAAAATATAACAATGAATTTTATACTTTCACCGCCTTCATATCGTAGTCCTCTTCCATTTGCGACCAATCGCACTCGAAGTTTCCAAGCAAATTTGAAACTTATAAGCCCTGCCATTTTTTCCGAGAATCTTGGGAAAACGTAATACTCACGTAATCTCATTTTTGACACGTAACTTTGCGAAACGTAGTCGTTTTACGTTTCCTCCAAATACGTATCCCATAAGTAGGAGAAAAATTACTGAAAGTTTTGCATAGCAAGAAAGTGCTCACAAATGGAATAGGATGAAAGGTCTTGTCATTACAAACTCGTACAAATTTACAAGATTGAAAATTGATGAGAAACAATGAAGTAATGCCTAAATCGCTCAAGTGGAGGAGCTCTCAGAAAGTGAGCTTAAGAGAAGTCTGCTTGCAAGACAAAGTTTGTGCGAGCACAAGATAAGGTGCAAGCACAAACGATGTGAGTGCTTGCCCAAGTTACGGTGTTCTTGGAGGAGTTCCAAATGTGTTATTTGGAGCCTTATGTGAAAGCTAACCTCCAAGGAAAGCCAGGAGTATGTGGGAGTAGGATCCGGTCAAGAAAGAGACTATGGGTGAGTTTGGTTCACCAAGAGTAAGACTACGTGCTCATACCTTGTGAAGACTATCAGTTGGACCTATGAGGAGAAGACCAAGACTTATAAAGGTGAAATATGCTGTCCATAAGGATGATATTTGACATGAACTTGGATAAGAAGTAAGAAAAATCAGCAGCTATATAGATAAGCAAGATGAAGGCCTAAATATAGATTTGGACAATCAAGTGGCACCTTACCTTCATGAAGAGGGGAGGGTGTCATTGGTGTTCATAGTGCTTGAGAGAAAGATGATGAAGCCAATCCTAAAAGTTCAATTGTGTAATGAATCAGTATATTGGTTGATATAATATTCATTTAAATATAACTATTAAATAAGTTCAGCCTGCTGAACTCAAGTTAATAATCAGTCTGCTGGACTTTATATTTAATATCAGTTTAATGACTCAGCCGAGAGCAGCAGGCTGAAGTCAACTTAGGTCAGCTTGCTGACACATTCTTTGACAGCCAGCTGACTTCCGTACTCGTTAGCAGCGGACTGCCTAGATATGCATCTAAGTGTGATGTGCTAGATGAATGGCCAGATGACATCCCTAGGATGGATGGCGATTCGAGATGATGGGAGATGGCGGTGGATTTGGTTAACCGAGGTCCTACCATCGTGGTTAACTCCCGGGTACGCGGTGCCATCGCACTGGCCGTTGAACAGTAAACTCATTCCATGTACATATGCTAGGCATTGCTCTTGAGTTCGGCATTCGAAAACGAGGCCAACTCTCTTGTACAGCTTACGGAGAGGGATCTGAAGCCAAGGCAAAAAGCCATTGATATGCATTGTCTCCTAGCCTTGCATATGTGGGAGTTTACTGATTGCATTGTTGATGCTAGTTTACTTCCATTTGACTTGCGTGTATTTTCCACTGCTAGTGTGTTGTCTTTGCTGTTTAATCAATTAACAAAAAATACCATAAGATTACTTGCTGATATAAAGATCTTCAATAATTGTTAATTGCCTATTTGGTAAGTCGATTCACCGGTTTACTCACTTTCTGTCTAAACTCGATTTACCTTGCTATTCACTCACACCAGGTATTTCACACTAGGAAATCATCCTATCGCGTCCTCTTCATGAAGGGCACTCAGTAGCAACAAAATATCATGACGTCACTAACTGTATTGTGTTGATGAGTGAGCAGGATGACTCAAAAGTCAGAACTTAAGAGGAAGAGAAGAGCGGAAGAGGCACATGCAGAATACTTGCAATTTCGTGGCGACATCGAATCATCCTCCATCTCCGCTCGCAAATCACAACGACTCCAATAACAGCGGGAGGCACAGAAGAAGAAGGAGGAGGAGGAACAGGCCAGGCTGAGGCAGGAACAACTAGATAGAATAGCTGCAGAGGAGGCCAAGAAGGCGGAAGAGGAGAGGCAAGCTGAGGAGAGGCGGAAGCAGCAGGCTGAAGAAGAAGAACAGAGGAGAATCAGCAGCTACCGCTACACAGTGCTGGGCAAGGGCTTTGATCTGCTGGAGGAGGCCTTCAAGTATGCCCAGAGAAGTCGCAGCGAGGCGCAGAAGGAAATCCTGCAGAGGGAAGGGGAGAAAACTTTCACAAGTATGTAGAGGTCAGCACAAGACTCCTCCTCTACCACGATTATGCCAGGGTGGTAGGACATGCGGTCAGAGAGGCCAAGGCAATGGCCCAGGTGAACAAAGCAGGAGTTGTATCAATTCCGAGTATCTGGGGGAACGATAGGGTCATCAGGATGAGCCCCATGGACGCGGACAGCTTTTAAGGACTCTACATCCCATAACAGGTTCAAGGCCATGTATAATGAGATGGAGAGAAGGAGCTAGGAATTTTTGACGAGAGAAACCAGTCAGCTGGACTTTGCAGGGCACTGGTACCCTTGTACTCTAAAAAAGACAGACCCTGCCTTCTTCCAGAAGCCCACCGATTGGTGGGGGATGACCATCAACATGAGGGACTAGCAAAATGACAAGGCAAGGGAGGAAGACTTACTAATCGACCTACAGGGGAACATAGTGTTGCCACCTCATATTGCAGCTTGGGACCCAAGACTGGATGGAGTAAGAGACTGCATGAGCCAAGAAATGCAGGAGGACAGGAGCAGTGCCTGAGAGTCATTCTCTAAAGGGAAGCACGCTTATGCTAAATGGGCAAGCAAGCAGGGAGAAAAGGACCTGTATGCGGTCCGGACTCAACAGCCCCCACCAGCACCCAAAAGGGGAAGGTCAGTGGGATATTCTTTTTCTCTGGAAGAGCTGGAGCAGCTGACAGAAGAGACCCCAACAGTCTCAGAGGAAGCAGGGACGGAGAGGAGGAGGGGTGTTATGAATCAGTATATTGGTTGATATAATATTCATTTAAATATAACAATTAAATAAGTTCAGCCTGCTGAACTCAAGTTAATAATCAGTCTGCTGGACTTTATATTTAATATCAGTTTAATGACTCAGCCGCAAGCAGCAGGCTGAAGTCAGCTTAAGTCAGCTTGCTGACACATTCTTTGACAGTCAACTGACTTCCGTACTCGGTAGCAGCGAACTGCCTCGATATGCATCTAAATGTGGTATGCTAGATGAATGGCCAGATGACATCCCTATGATGGATGGCGATTCGGGATGATGGAAGATGGCGGTGGATTTGGTTAACCGAGGTCCTACCAACGTGGTTAACTCCCGGGTAGGCGGTGCCATCGCACTGACCGTTGAACAATAAACTCATTCCATGTACATATGCTAGGCATTGCTCTCGAGTTCGGCATTCGGAAACGAGGCCAACTCTCTTGTACAGCTTACTGAGAGAGATCTGAATCCAAGGCGAGAAGCCATTGATACGCACTGTCTTCTAACCTTGCTTATGTATGAGTTTACTGATTTGCATCATTGATGCTAGTTTACTCGCATTTGACTTACGAGTATTATTCCCTGCTAGTGTATTGTCCTTTGCCGTTTAACTAGTTAACGGAAATACCATAAAGATTACTTGCTGATATAAAGATCTTTATTAATTGTTAATCGCCTATTTGGTAAGTCGATTCATTTCAGTGGTATCGGAGCAGTTATCACAGTCTTCTTTGTATGGTAAGGACAAGGTCTCAAACTAGCAACTCCCGAGACATGGAGAACCAGGATAACGAGAATGTCGAAAACCAGGCGGAAAGCCATGTAGCGGGAAACCGTACCTATTCGGAAGCAGTAGCGGATACTGCAGCTAGGGAGGCTGCAGATGAGGCAGCTGCTATTGCCTCAGTCGCAGCTCAGCAAGCTGAGGAGGAGATAGCCAGACTAGAAGCTGAACAAGTAGCAAAGGCCGCTGAAGATATACAAAGGAGGGAAGGACAGCCAGCTGACGAGCGCACTGTTGAAGAACTTATGGCATCAAGGGCCAATGTTCTGAACCCACCTCCTGCCGTACAACTCAATGTACCCCTAGGTCAAATACGTGACCGGCTGAATGCGGCAGGAATTGCTGCTGCAGGAGCAAGAGGGATTGTTGAGGACACTACTCAGCGAGTAGATGCCAATGCTGCTGCTGCATTTGCTAATCTACCACCCCAAAATGTAGACTTGGGAGCATTGTTCGTTCAGATGCAGTCGCAAATGGCGACCATGTATCAGTCCCAGCAGGAGGACAAAAGAATCATAATGTCCCTACTCCGGGACAGAGACCAACTGGGGTCTCACACCACTAGTGGTGGTGGCCGAGGGCCTAGTAAGCCCAAGCCGAAACCTCCCCAGGACTATGATCCTGAGGGAAACAGAAAATATTACCTGATCAAGTTTCTCGCGGATGTTGAGCAGTGGCTGGAGAACTACCCAGAACTGCAAGATTACGAGAAGGTCAGGCACACCGGTGCGCTACTGAAAGGCAGTGCCGCAGACTGGTGGCTTTACTGGAAGGAAGAGCGTAAGGCTCGGCAACTCGGTGACCCTACGTGGGTAGAGTTTGTCGAGAAGTTGCATGAGAAGTTTGATGTCATCAACCAGCAGGAGAAAGCTATCTATGCGATGATCTCCCTGACACTGAAGCAGACCACTTCAGTTGCTGAGTTTGCTCAAAAGTTCCAAGAGAACATGATGAAGCAGCCTGATTTGCCAGAACGGTATAGGATAGCATACTTCAGGTATGGCTTGAAATCCGAGGTCTCTGGTCATTTTGCTGAGAAAAAGTATGAGAAACTGGCTGACTTGATCCAGGATGCTGACGCCTGGGATCAGCAGCAGTTCAATCACAAGCGCCAGAGTAACGCTTTGGTGTCTAAGATTGTCAAAAAGCCCCACGGTTCCTACAATGCAGTTGAAGGAGACCAGGCTGAGGATAATCAGGGTGATGAATATGAGTATGAGTACAATGCTATTCAGTCTAGAGGTAGAGGTGGTCCCTCTCGAGGTGGCTATGGAAGGGGTGGTGGTAGGACTAAGCCGAGACCAGCCTCAGCAAAATCTACTTGCTACCATTGTCAGCAGAAAGGCCACTACAGAGAACAGTGTCCGGTCAAGCACCTGCCTAAGGTCGAGAGAAAAGACCAGCCTTTAAAAGACAGCAACAGTCAGTAATCCAGTCTACTGACTGTGAGGATGCTAGAGATAGTGAGTCGTCACTAGCTGCCCTCGTAGCAGGTATTATGGGTCCTGCTGAACTGGATTCACTATGCATGCCTGACAACCAGATAAAGGAGACCATCAGCAATATAGACGTCCAGAGAGTGCACACTCTGGATGCTCTTGTTCCACCTGATGTCCAACATTTCTTTGCTACGTCAGGAGAACAATGCGAAAGTCAGGAAAAGACAGTCCCCCCTATCCTACTGCATTGCATGATTGCAGGTAGGAAGGTGAGGGCATTTGTTGACGGAGGGGCGTCACATACTTTTATCCACAAGGACTTAGTTAAGCGGCTAAGGCTGCCTACTGTCACCCAAGGGAATAGAAAAATATTCCTTGGAGATGCCTCAAGTATCCCGGGAGGAGTTATAACCAAGCCTATTGAGGTCCAGTTAGGTTCTGGCATTGCAGTTCTAACTGAAACGCTTACATTTGAGGTACTCAACACTGGCTTTTATGATCTCGTGCTAGGCAGGTCCTGGCTTAATAGACATCAAGCTGAAGTGTGTTGGAGCAGAGGTACAGTTAAAGTGAGAGGAGCCAGTGATGGGCAGACTGACTTGGCACCCACCAGTGCTCTTCCTCTTGTCCTGTGTGGATGGCAAATGAAGGAAAAGAAGAGGCTTCCAGAAGGATGCAAGTTGCTGAATGCAATGGAGTTCGTCAAAAGCTGGAACCAGAAGGAAGACAGAATGTTCTGTCTGCTGCTAAGAGAGGTACCTCCTCAACCTGAAGAAGTGGTTGAGAAAAAGGTACACCCTCCGGAACACCCTACTGCTGCAAACATTGTTGCTCAGTACACGGATGTGTTTAATATGCCTCCAGGACTACCCCCTAAGCGGGAAGTAGATCATAGGATTGATTTATTACCTGGTAGCCAGCCACCCTGGCAACGCACGTATGGCTTGTCTTATTTGGAGAGTGAGGAGTTGAAAACACAGATTGCAGAGCTGGAGGAAAATGGTTACATTTCTCCCAGTAAATCACCGTACGGCGCACCTATCCTATTTGTTAAGAAAAAGGATGGCAGTATGCGGATGTGTGTGGATTACAGAGCCCTGAACAGAATTACAGTAAAGAACAAGTATGCTTTACCCAGAATCGAGGACTTGCTTGATACCCTGTCTGGCGCTAAGGTGTTCAGTAAGATAGATCTCAAGAGTGGTTATCATCAAATCAGAATTGCTGAGGGGGATGAACACAAGACTGCTTTCCGCACACGTTATGGACACTATGAGTTCAACGTGATGCCATTTGGACTGACTAATGCTCCTGCTACCTTTATGGGTGCTATGAATGACATTTTCAGACCTTATTTGGATAAGTTTGTGCAAGTTTTCCTGGATGATATTTTAATTTTCTCTAAAGATGAAGCTCAGCACACTGAACACTTAAAGAAAGTGCTGGACACTCTGCGGAAAAATCACTTGTATGCTAAAATGAGCAAGTGTGATTTCTTTAAGGAAAGTATTGAATTCTTAGGCCACGTTGTCAGTAAAGAGGGCATCAGTGTGGATCCTAAGAAAGTCCAGACCATAAGGGACTGGCCAGTACCACAGTCTGTCTCTGAAGTTAGATCCTTCCTCGGGTTGGCTAACTACTATAGGAGATTTATTGAGAATTATTCCACAAAGGCCAGTAAACTGACTGACCTTACTAAGAAAGACATCGGGTATGTGTGGGGGGAAGAGCAGCAGGCTGCCTTCCAGACCCTTAAAGATGCCCTTTGTTCTGCCCCAGTGCTAGCCGTGTATGACCCCAGCAAACCGGTGCAGGTGGTTACTGATGCCTCTGATTTTGCCATGGGTGCTATTTTGTTGCAGCCTGCTGACAAAACCACAAAGGATGGTAAGGTACGGCAGGAGTGGCATCCTGTGTTGTATGAGTCTATGAAATTTAATCCAGCGGAGATTAATTACTCAGTGCATGATAAAGAGCTGCTAGCTATCATTCATGTACTCAAACAGTGGAGAGCATACTTACATGGTAAAGCTTTTAAGGTGATTACAGATCATCTAGCTCTGACCCACTTTCAGAAGAAGTCCAAGCTGTCGAGGAGGGAGAACCGCTGGAGCCAGATGCTGGAGCAGTTCCAAGTCCAGATCGACTACAAACCAGGGAAGTTGAATCCTGCTGATGCACTCTCTAGAAGACCTGACTTGCAAGAAAGGAACTTTAGTCAGCATGCTGTAGATAAAGTCCTGTGTGCACTCACTTCACTAAAGGTGAAAAAGTCCTTCCTTGAACAACTTAGGAAAGCCTACCTTTCTGACCCAACATTTGAGCCCAGCCCCACTACTGGTATGTGTCGTGCTACCGCACTCGGGTATAAGCTCAAGGGAGGGGTCTGGGTGACTGAAACCACTTCAGGCAGGCTGAAGCTGGTCATTCCTAATAATTTGGAAATAAGGTCTCTCTTACTGAGTCAAGCTCATGACAGTCTCCTGGGTGGACATTTGGGGCAGGCCAAAACTGTTGGCAAACTGGCAAAACATTATCATTGGGAGGGGTTACCCCGGGAGGTCTTGAAATATGTCAAGTCCTGTGACCAGTGTCAGAGAAATAAGTCTCGGCACACACCACCCGGAGGTCTCTTGCAACCGCTACCCATCCCAGCGGGACGCTGGGAAACTATATCCATGGACTGGGTGGTCTCACTACCAAGAACTGCCAACGGGCATGATTCAATACTGGTAGTCGTGGATAAACTGACAAAAATGGTCATTTTTATCCCCACAACTGTCAAAGTGACTGCACTCGAAACAGCGAGACAGTTTTACAACCATGTAGTATGCCAACATGGGCTCCCTTCTAATATCATCTCAGACAGAGACTCAAAATTCACCTCTAAGTTCTGGAGAGCTTTAATGGGGTTAATGGGAGTCAAACAGCTGCTCAGCACAGCAAACCACCCTCAGACTGATGGGCAGACTGAAAGAACTAACCGAGTTCTGCAGGAGGTGCTGAGAGCATATATTAACCAAAAACAAGATAATTGGGATGACCTGTTGCCTCAAATTCAGTTTGCGGTCAACAGTGCGGTGCACGCGTCAACGGGCAAAACTCCTTTTGAACTCAGCCTGGGTAGAGTCCCTAAGTCTCCTCTAGATGTGCTAGGGGAATCTTTAACTCACCCTGAAGGGATTGACAACCCGGTCTCCCTCCAGTTAACTCAGGAGTTTGCTGACACCCTGTCAGAAGTCCAACGAAACTTGCACACGGCCCAAGAAAACCAACAAAAATACGCTAATCAACACCGTCGGGAACTGACATTTTCCAAGGGGGATTTAGTCAAACTGCATTCTCAGCACCTGTACCTCCCTGGTGTGGTCAAGAAAAAGCTTGGCCCTGTCTGGGTCGGTCCATATTCGGTGGTCCGTCGTGTCGGTCAGAATGCTTACAAACTGAACATGTCAGCTGAATACAAGGGGCACCCGGTCTTTAATGTCTCCTTCCTGGAACCGTACATCAAAGGTGATACACTGTTCACAGGTCGGTTCCCTGTCCAACCGGGACCGGTCCCCGCTGTCCGGGACGGCGACCCTGAGGAATATGAGGTCGATGAGATTTTAGACGCTCGCTCGGTCCGTCGATCGTCTAAATATGTCATGAAATACCTCATTCGATGGAAGGGTTACGATGCCTCTGGGGACACTTGGGAGTTTAAGGACCACTTGACCAATGCCAAAGGGGCGTTGACACGGTTCCACCTTCGGGCCGCTGGAGTCCCTCCATAACTGTCATTTCAGTTGACACGGGAAGGTGACAGGCGGTCCTGTCTCCATTTAAGTTGGAGGGGAAAATATATGACAGTTAGTGAGCGAGAGCGATAAAAACACACTCATACGTTTATGTGTAGCGCATCGCAACTACGTCAACTTTTAGCAATCATCCTGTAAGGTAAACAGCAGCGAAGCCACTATACTAAATACTAACATACTTCCTGCAATCCCTATGACAAAGGTCCATATCCTACTAACTTGTGCCCTGGTTACATGTGCAGGATGGCGCCCACCACACAAAAGGAGGACAGAAAGCGCAAGGCAGAAGAAGCCAGGAGGACAATGGAGCAATACCAGAAGGAGCTGGCGGCGACGTCCCTCACCAGGAGAGAACAAGAAAGGGTCCGCAAACAACAAGAGGCGGCAGAAGAGGCACAGAGGAAGAAGGATCAGGAAGCGGAAAACCTCAGGAAGGCTGAGGAGGAGAGACAGAAGAAACAGCAAGAAGAAGCGGCAGCGGCAGAAGAGGAGAAAAGAAAAAAGATTGAAGCGGACAGACAGAAGAGCTTGGCCACTTACAGGTATACTGTGGTGGGTGGCCAAAACTTCGATAACCTGAAGGAAGCATTGCTGGCAGCCCAGGAGATCAACAGGCTGGAACAGACAACACTGCTACAGAAGGAAGGAGCTACAGCACTGGACAGGTACATCGAGACACACACCGGCGTGGTCCTTTACGAAGATTATGCTAAGATGGTGGGCTATACAGCAGAGCAGGCCCGGTATCTCGCAGATGATTCAGAGGACAAGCCGGTCCCCATACCGGGAATAGTGGGAGATCAGAGACTCATCCGGATGGTGAGCATGCGGCCCGATAGCTTTAAGGATACGGTATTCTACCTCACACTCCTGCCAGCTTACAATGAAGTTGAGAGAAGGAGCTGGGAGTACTTGGCCAGGGAAGCAGGACAGCAGATGTTCTCTCCCCACTGGTTCCCGTGTAAACTGAGGAAGGCTGAGCACGGACCCCAGTACTACCAGCAGCCAACAGACTGGAGGTGGATGACCGTCACAAATAAGAAGCAGGAGTGTGACCGAGCCCAACCGGATGACTTCCACTATGGCCTAGACGGCTATCTCATCCTACCACCTCACATTGCCCCTTGGGACCCCAGGCTGAATGGATGCCTGAGCAATATGAATGCAGAGACCAAGGAACATAGGAGGAGGGGAAGAGAGTACTTCTCTAAGGGAAAGCATGCCTTTGTCAAATGGGCAAAGAATGCAGGCCGGATAGATATCAGTAGGCTGAAGGCCAAGCAACCTCCAGCGCGCCCTAAGAAAGGGAGGTCGGTAGACTACTCCATGTCTACTAGGGAGCAGGACGACTTAGTGGACGAGACCCCTACTCTCTCCGAGGAGGAGGATGAGGAGGATGAGGAAGAAGAACAAGGCAGAGGAGAAGCATCAGCAGCAGGTACTCAGGATACCCAGGGACAGGCAGTGGCACTTCCTAAAGAACCACGATCAGGTGTGTGGAATGTGATCCCCGTTATGGCGACAACTGGACCCCGCGCTCGCTCCCCCAGCCCACCTGCCCAAGCAGGGGAAGAAGCTGATCTGACGGTACTGGGCAGCAGACACAGACAGAAATCCCCAGAGGACAGGGGTGCCAGAAGAGGGACACGCGGGTGGGCCAGAGGTATGCCAGCCTCCCCCTCCGCTCAGGGGCATGTACCTCTAGCCAATGTATTTCAGCATCCTACTGGAATGCCTGTCTATGTGGGAATCAACACCCAAATAGTTGAAGAGCAGGCCACCATCCTCCGTTCTCCCCGAGGGCCAACTTTAGAGCAAACAGGGTTCTTTAGAAGGCCAGCTGACAGACCTAGAGGGCTGTCCAGATCTAGGTCCAGCTCTCCGTCTCCTGACCCTGAAGCCCCAGGAACAACCCCTTAAGGTGACACGCTGAAGAGGCAGTCAGTAAGGGAGGCTGGTCAGGTTCAGCTCCCTTATTTAAAATTCTGCAGTTTAATGTTGTCGAGGCAACAACAAGTTAAGTTGGAGGGATTGTAATGAATCAGTATATTAGTGGATATAATATTCATTTAAATCTAATAGTTAATTAAATTCAGCCTGCTGAACTTTAGTTAATAATCAGTCTGCTGGACTTTACATAATTATCAGTTTAATGACTCGGCCGAAAGCAGCAGGCTGAAGTCAACTTAAGTCAGCTTGCTGACACATTCTTTGACAGCCAGCTGACTTCCGTGCTCGGTAGCAGCGAACTGCCTTGATATGCATCTAAGTACCACCTGCTAGATGAATGGCCAGATGATATCCCCATGATGGATGGCTATTCGGGATGATGGGAGATGGCGGTGGATTTGGTTAACCGAGGTCCTACCAACGTGGTTAACTCCCGGGTAGGCGGTGCCATCGCACTGACCGTTGAACAGTAAACTCATTCCATGTACATATGCTAGGCATTGCTCTCGAGTTCGGCATTCGGAAACGAGGCCAACTCTCTTGTACAGCTTACGGAGAGGAATCTGAATCCAAGGCGAGAAGCCACTGATATGCACTGTCTCCTAGCCTCACTTATGTGGGAGTTTACCATTTGCATTATTGATGCTAGTTTACTTCCATTTGACTTGCGAGTATTGTCCACTGCTAGTGTGTTTTCTTTGCTGTTTAATCAATTAACAGAAAATACCATAAAGATTACTTGCTAATATAAAGATCTTCATTAATTGTTAATTGCCTATTTGGTAAGTCGATTCATTTCAAATTGTGACTTAGGGATGTAAAGTGAATCTCTTTTCTTGATTATTAGAGCTTGTAAGACACCAAAAGCAATCCATGTTTGACTCCTGACTCCTAAGAGTTCCACGTATAGGGGAGCCTAAAAGAAAAAATGGGCAGATTAGGCTACTTTTCGCCTATTTAAGAGAGACTTGGTTATACTTTTACTAGTAGACTTACGCAATGTGCGAGGCCTACCATAAGGCCTTCCCTGAGTCATGAGTCATGGTCAAGTCTCAGGAACAGGGGTGTAAGCATGTGCTGTGTGGAAGCGCGCGAGCTTGACACTTGTTGCGTACAGGTATGTGCAACGAGTGCGAGGCACAAGTGACTATCTCATTTGGGTGTTAGACTCTGAATCAGGTTTTGAAATTTTGTGGAGAGGTAGTTCTATGAGTTCCGATTTAGAGAAAGTCATATGTTTGATAAGCATATGAAAGTCAGTTATGAAGGTGCCATATGGCGGCATATTGGGTCACCATGGGAGCCATTCGTGCGAGGAAATGTGGAATTAAGAGTAATCAAACATACCAATGATTTTAGAGGACAGTTATTATGTAGTTTACACTAATTTTAGGTTAAAAATGTCAAAATAAATTGGAGGGGTGGCACTTACCGTCTTGGGAGGTCACCACAAGTCACGCACATGAGAGAGAGAGTGCAATACCTTTCATGAAAGTTTGGGTTAGTTAGAGGCAGCCAAGGGTACCATAAGGATCACGAACTTAGTGGAGGAAGTTCCATGATGTAATTTAAAACCAGGAGGAAGCCTTATGGTGTGACAAGTAATTGCCACTTGTCCAAGAAGGTAAAAATTCGTAGTTGGCGATTTGGCGGACTACTATGCTTCATCCTTAGCTCTCAAGTAAGTAGATGTAGTGAAACAGATAGATAAAGTACTTAGTAAAACAGAATACTTTATCTATTCAAGACAAGGATCTTTGAACACAAGTGGTAGCTTCTTGAAAGAGAGATGGCTTCTTGAAAGTTAATATATTTCTGGATTTTGGCAAGTACAAGAGTGATTCTGGAATGTCTTTCTATGTTCTAGCTCTTGTTTATATACTTGCTACATAAGTAATTTCTAGGAAGGTGTATGTTGATGTGTTGGCACCCAACACATCCCAAAACTTGCCACCTCTTTCTAGAATAATGTACACATGTCCTTTTGACCTAAAAATGGCACATCTGACTTTTGCCACATGGATTTCTTCTAGGTCTTTCCTCTAACTTCGAAAATGCCTTGGAAGGTTCAAAGGACATGAACCAAATTACTAGAGTACCTATTCACACTTGACTCCACACAATACTACTCCAACTATATTTGAAAACATTAAAATATATGCAAACTAATATATAATAACTCAAATCACTACAGTAGACATGGTGGCGTAAGTATGTTACATGCCTCATGAAGATATTGGGTCATTCCAAGAAGAAGGAGTTCAAGGCGAAGATGCACAGGTATAAGGAGACCGTAGACGTCATGCGTGGAGCCAACATATGCGGTGAAGCTTTTGCCAAGTGGAGAAATTTTGGAGGATTCGACATCACTATAGAGTTTGTTGTGTGTATGTGTTTTATACAAGATATGTGAGGTACATTTCTTTTACGACGCCACTTGTCATTAGTATGCACCGAGGACGTCGCATCATGAGGAAGGGAATGAAATTTTAGCATTATATATGCATAGAATGTATTTTTGGTTTTGTTTGGATAAGAATCGAGGATATTCTGAGTTTTGGGAGTTCATTTGTGAATTTTAAGTATAAGATTTTAAGTTTACTGACAATAATAGTTTCGGTGACAAACATCCGATTGGAGTCCAAGAACTAGGACACTAAAATATGATTGTTTCAAAAATTATGTATGATCAAGTAGAGTGCCAAGGGTGATTGTGAAACTTCTACAAAGTCCGCGAGGAGTTATATAATTGTGAGTTGGAACGCAAAACAAGGTCATTTGTTAATACTGGCAAAGATTCTCATGTTATTGAATCATGTTCGTCGAAATACAAACTTTCATGCACCCAAGAACTGAAAATGACCGTACATATTCTTAAGTCTTGATATTGTAGACAAATTGAAGTGTGAAAACTAAGGAAGGTGGGGTAATAGGTCTGGAAGGTTCTATGGGAGTAAACATGTACCCAGCAATTTAACTGAAAATTATGAAATTTCATAAGCTTCTCTCCAGAGTTTATAAAGAGGCAAGCTTCGGGCGTGCAACAAATGCCTCCATACACTGTAGATTGAGGAGAGAGCCACATCCCTTTAAGATGACGATCATACATAATAGGGAAATTGTAAACACAAGTATAAGAAGGTGCAATGTCTGTAAAGTCTCACAATCCATGGCAAAGCTACGTATAAACCGACACTTCCAACTTTCAAGAGACAGAAGGTTGGACACATCACACAATGTACCAGCGCATCCCTTTCTTATGTAGAAGCGCCCCAAAGAACTAATATTTCTTGCAGAAGTTAGGAAGTAGGTAGTTTGAATTGCCGCTTTCTTGCCCATATACTGCACATGCTGCAGCATTATCCAGATTTGCACCTTCTACTAGTATATATATTAAGGCTCAAAATATTAATCGTTCAATGTGCATGTGTTTGTCTAAGCGTGAAGGCATCGACTTGAACTATAATATATTACAAAGTCAGCCCAAAGGACACAGACTCCATAAATAGTTGTATGTACCTTGAATTGCTTTTGTTCAAACCAGTAAGTGCAAAATCTCAGGTGGTACTTCCACGATGCATTGATGGGCCCACTTTGTGTCACAACCATAATAAAGAACGACGATGCTTCTGCTAGCACCATAGATGATGGTTTAGCTCCTGGCACCCAATATGCAGTACTACTTATGAAGCCATGCACAAATAGAGTAGCATAACAAACAAAGAGAAGTTTTTGAGAATTTTGATGTAATGCAAATGTTCATCATGTATAATAGAGGAACTTACAGTACGTAAAAAAAAACAAAGCAATCTAAAGTAGATTGTTTTTAAGCAGCAGAAATGATTTAAAGCGCCCCTCGCTTAGAACTCTCCTCCACTTTGTGCACATACATTTATCGACTTCTTACTAGTCAATACCAGATGAGCAGTCCTTTCAGTGAAGTAACCAAATTCCAGTAGCGCGCATGTCAACCGTTAAGGGAATGGCGCCTACTCCCCATGGTCAGCTACCTCGCAGCTCCAAGCAGAATGAGTTGACAACAGCGAGCACGCACGAGGGCAACCCAAACTCCCCCCCTCTCCCCCTTCTCCATGTGCCGGCGCCATGTCCTGAGACACTCTCCTCAAGCCTGCAGCCCTCTTTGATCATGGCAGCAAAAAACTCGACAGCCAATCCAGACACCGTTGCTTTCGTGCGCTCCCAGACGCAGCGCAGCCTGCGTGCACAAGGGCCAACGACGCCACAGGATATCTTCAGGCACGTGCAGGGTGCCGCTGATCGTGCCGGGCACTCCCATGTTCTAACTTCTTCACGCGCGATCACGCCCCTGAGCACCAACCCGGGGAAGTTGAGCAGCACAGCAATTTTAGACGCAGAGTTGCAGCAGCCAGTACATTAGTGACTATACGGCGGCCAGGCAGCCACGCGTTGCCCTGGGCCGTGGGGCAGGGCCAGATGATGAGCACCACTAGCAATGTCCAGCTGGAAAAAGTGCGTGAGAACAAAAGCAAACCTCCAGGAGCCAGCTGAGATCGATGCGCCCCACGGCACGGCCAGGAAGCACGCCGGCTCCCCACCGCCGCTGCACTCCGCCAGAGCGTTGGAATTTGGAAGCAACCCCACCTCCTTGCCTGCGCTGTTGGGGCTGCTGTCTTGGTGGCGCCAGCACGAGGCTCCAAGGTGGGCTGGGCCATCAAGAGGAGGAAATCCAGTGTCAGCGCCAAGCACTTGTCGCCATGCCGTCCCTTCTGGGACTCACCCCACAATAATATCCGCAAGGGAGTCTCAGCATGGAGGTACCAGAACAAGAGTACCTATGTTGGTGCTGTGCAGCCGTCTGCAAAGCACATGCATGCACACCCCGTCTAACCTCCCCTATCTGGCTTAGATAAAGACCCAATGAGAAGCATAAAAAACAGACAGGCATACAGACAGATAGAGTGACACACACACAAATGCAGCAAGAGAGAGAGAGAGAGAGAGAGAGAGAGAGAGAGAGAGAGAGAGAGAGAGAGAGAGAGAGAGAGAGAGAGAGAGAGA
>WELA01011287.1:235789-247675 GCA_009602735.1 Mesotaenium endlicherianum
AGGGGGGGGCGACAGGGAGAGCAGAGGGATTGACAGAGGGGGCGAGGGCGGCGGCAGGTGGCCAGGTGATGGCGGGGGCAACGAGAGGGAGGGGGACGGGGAGGGGGGGGAAGGCCACTGAGGGGGGAGGGAGGGAAGAGGGGCATGGGTGGGTTGCCCAAGCGGTGGAGGGCTGCTGGAGGGCAGAGGTGAAGGGGAGCTGTTTGGAGGTGGAGGAGGGTAACTCATAGGGCGTGTGACCGCTGCCAGCTCGACTGGTGGTGGTGGCGCCGAGGAAGGGGAGCTGCTGGGAGGGTGGAGATCTGCCAGCTCCACTGGTGGAGGCGCAGGGGGTGGGTCGTTTCCGAGAGGAACGGGCGCTGCCGGCTCCACTGGTGCCGGGGCTGGAGGTGGGAGCCCTTTGAGGGGGGTGGGTCCTGCTGGCTCCCCTGGTGGTGGTGTTGCTGTCCCCGAAGAGTGGGGGGGAGGACCAGGGGAAGGGTGTGTTGCTGGCCCCACCGGTGGCGGCGCTGAAAGAGTGCCATCTGCAGGGGAGGGTGCTGTTGCTAGCTCCACCGGAGGTGGCCCCGGAGGAGGAAGGGAGCTGCCAGAGGGATTGGGTGCTGCTGGCTCCTCCGGTGGGGCCGCAGGAGGAGGGCGATTTGAAGGGGGGGTGGACGCTGCTGGCTCCACTGGGGGCAGCGCTGGAGGAGGAGGAGGTGCAGACGCTGCTAGCTTCAATGGTGGCGGCACTGAACGGGAGGGGCTAGCAGGAGGGATGGGTGCTACTAGCTGCTCTGGTGGCGGGGCTGCCGGGGAGAGACTACCTGGAGGTACAGCTGCTACTAGCTCCACTGGTGGCGGCACTAGAGGGGGGGAGCTAGCTGGAGGGATAGGTGCTACAAGCACCACGGGTGGCAGCGCTGAAGGAGCAGCACGAGGAGGGGGAGTGGCAGAGAAGCCGGGCTCAGCTTGCTCGGGTGGTGGAGGAGGAGGGGGAGGATCAGCAGAGGAGCTGGGGAGACTGGCAGGGGGGTGCGATGCTGCTGGCTCCGCCGCTGGTGGCCCCACAGGAGGAGGGTAGCTACCAGGGGGGGTGGCCGCTGCTGTCTCCCCGGGTGGTGGCCCCATGAGAGGAGGAGAAGTGTGAACTGGTGTGGGTGCTGCTCGCTCCACTGGGGGCAGCCCTGGAGGAGGGGGAACGACGAGGGGAGTGGGTGAGGCTAGCGCCTGTGGGGGCAGCGCTGGAGGAGGAGGATAACCAGTAGGGGGTGCGGACGCTGCCAGCTTCACCGGCGGGGGCGCGGAAGGGGCGGGGCTAGCTGGAGGGGTGGGTACTACTACTTCCACAGGTGGCGGCGCTGCAGGGTGGGTGCCACCGGGAGGGAGAGGTGCTCCTAGCTCCACAGGTGGCGGGGGTGCAGGGAAAGGACTGGCTGGAGGGATGTGCACACGTGGCTTCTCTGGTGGCGGCGCTGCAGGGGGGGGGCTACCAGGAGGGAGAGGTGCTACTAGCTCCCCTGGTGGCGGCGCTGAAGGGGCTGCAGGGGGAGGGGGAGTGGCAGAGGTGCCGGGCTCTGCTCGCTGCGGCGGCGGCGTTGGAAGAGGTAGTGGGGGACCAGCAGAGGAGCTGGGGAGACTGGCAGGGGGGTGCGATGCTGCTGGTTCCGCCGCTGGTGGCCCCACAGGAGGAGGGTAGCTACCAGGGGGGGTGGCCGCTGCTGTCTCCCCGGGTGGTGGCCCCGTGAGAGGAGGAGAAGTGTGAACTGGTGTGGGTGCTGCTCGCTCTACTGGGGGCAGCCCTGGAGGAGGGGGAACGACGAGGGGAGTGGGTGAGGCTAGCGCCTGTGGGGGCAGCGCTGGAGGAGGAGGATACCAAGTAGGGGGTGCGGACGCTGCCAGCTTCACTGGCGGGGGCGCGGAAGGGGCGGGGCTAGCTGGAGGGGTGGGTACTACCACTTTCACAGGTGGCGGCGCTGCAGGGGGGGTGCCACCGGGAGGGAGAGGTGCTACTAGCTCCACAGGTGGCGGGGGTGCAGGGAAAGGACTGGCTGGAGGGATGTGCACAAGTGGCTTCTCTGGTGGCGGCGCTGCAGGGGGGGGGCTACCAGGAGGGAGAGGTGCTACAAGCTCCCCTTGTGGCGCCCCTGAAGGGGCTGCAGGAGGAGGGGGAGTGGCAGAGGTGCCGGGCTCTGCTCGCTGCAACGGCGGCGTTGGAAGAGGTAGTGGGGGACCAGCAGAGGAGCTGGGGAGATTGGCAGGGGGCTGCGATGCTGCTTGCTCCGCCGCTGGTGGCCCCATAGGAGGAGGGTAGCCACCAGGGGCGATGAGCATTGGTGGCCCCTGTGGTGGTGTCCCTGTGGGAGGAGGATAATTGTTGGGGGGGGGGGCGCTGCAACCTCCACCGGGGGCAGCACTGGAGGAGGGGGGACGACAAGCTGAGTGGGCGTTGCAAGCTTCTCCTTTGGGGGAGGAGCTGAAGGGGCTGAAGGGGCTGAAACAGGAGAAGGACCAGCAGGAGAGCCGGAGGATGCTGCCATGAGAGACGGCGGCGACAAGGAAGGAGGTGGAGGCGGGGGGGCGGATGTGGCTGCCGCTGCTGGCTCCACTGGTGGCGGGGCTGAAGAAGGCGGCTCTGCGCGGGGCGGTGGTGGTGGTGACGGCGGCCTAGAAGGGCGTGGCGGGGGAGGGGGGCTGGCAGGCACCCTGGGGGCAATGTTGGGGCAGCGCGCGAGCGCGGCCGTGCTCTCCACGATGGAGGACGTGGCGTTGCCGGAGACTGCAGCCGCCGAGCGCGGGCTGAGCATGGTCAGGCTCGACAGCTGGCCCACCCACACGTCCCGCGCAGCGGCCGCCTGCGAGGACGGACAAGAAGAAGGATGGCAGGGGAAGCTGGGGCTGTCAAAGATGACGGATGCCAACCGTGCGTATCCTTCTGACAGCTAAGTGCTTCTTATTGAAAATGGGGCCTTGTTTAAAACCACCCCAGACAGAACAGTGCATGCAGCAGCGAAGAGAGGAGCATGCAGGGGAGCAGCGAGCTGAAGCAAATCTGGCAGGAAAGTCGGAGCGCAGTGCGACAGCGCAGCCCATCAGGCGAGCAAGTCGAGAAACAGGAACACACCTCTCAGGTTTGCACGGCAGAAGGAAAGGAGCTGTCTAGGGGGCTACGAGCGCTTCTTGCGTGCATACCGGCACGCCGCCCAAGCTGGTGGAGCGGTCGACGTCGTTGCCGGCGAACGCGACGTGGCACAGGTACACCTGCGAGTGCCCCGTGGACTGCAGAGCGCCACCCGCTGACTGCACGCACCACCAGAGAAACGGGGAAAAAGAACGGACAGAAGTTAGGACATGCATGAGCCCGCGCTAATGGCACCTGCGTGCATGCTCCAGGTCGCCTTCAAGCCGGCACTCAGATCCCACCTCCATGGGAAGCAAAAACAAGTACAGTTTCTTTTCTATTACAAAGCGGGGGCAACACAAGAAGCCAGATATGCGAAAGAGTCGATGTCTGGGCCCTGCAGGGGATGTGTGTGGGGCGCGTGCAGTGGCAGCGTACTGCGAAGTTGTCGCGGACGGCGCTGTCGAGAAGGGCCACGCGCGCTCCCACGTTGGCGCTCAGCGCCGCTCCGCGAGCGTCAATGTCCGCCTGCGCGCACGCACGCACGCGTGGCCGCCACATCACCCCTCCGCAGAGAATCGAGACTAGGATGCATCCCCACCAATTGCACGCCAGAATTTCAGAGG
This sequence comes from Mesotaenium endlicherianum, assembly GCA_009602735.1. Classification (NCBI taxonomy): domain Eukaryota; kingdom Viridiplantae; phylum Streptophyta; class Zygnematophyceae; order Zygnematales; family Mesotaeniaceae; genus Mesotaenium; species Mesotaenium endlicherianum. The sequence goes on from WELA01011287.1 coordinate 239,516, forward strand.
TACTCACCGCGTGCCACCTGGACACTGGATATGATAGACATGCAAGCAATGTGCAGCACCAATTGCATGCAAGAGGCAATACAGGGCCAGGTGGTGTTTGCAGAGAGCACCGGACATCGCTCTCTCTACCTCCAGCCGAGAAGGTAGAGCGGTCTGGAGACAGCTGTCAGCCAATCAAAGCATGGCTCCTGCCTAGCATGCCAAAGGTAATCAATTTGTCAAAAGGAAGGCGCACAACTCGGAGCAATGAGGCACACCTCAGCTCATATACGCAGAGCATTCCAAAGAGGACGAAGACAGGAACATACCCCCTTGCTGCGTCCAATGAGGCGGAACCTCTTTATGGTGACGCCTGCGAATGACACCTGGGGCCCCCTCCCCGCCCTGGGACGGCCCTTTCCGACGACGTAGATGCCCGGCTGCCAAGAAACAAACTCAGAGCGTGTGTGAGGCCCCAAACAAGAGCTCCAAGTCTGCACATCCAGATGCTAAATTTCAAACAGCACCGGCTCCACGCCGGTTTGTGCGAGCATTCTGTGACCGATAGGCTGCCAGGTAGCGCGGAGCAAATCCGCAACACGTGCGGCACAAGACACATGTCCCAATTCTTCAGAAAGAAGCGTCTGCGAGGCCGTAAAACGATTCTCAGGCACTCGCGCGAGCGCCTACTGGTGCTGAGGACTACGAGGAGGGTTCAGCGTGAGCACCCACCAGGGAGCGCTCGATGCCGAGGCCGTCAAAGGCGAGGCCCTGGAAGGAGACCTTCAGGCGAGAGGTCCCCAACACTCTCATCCCGTAGTGTGTGACGGGAGGAGAGCCAAAAAAGCCGATAATGGTGCCGGTGGCGAGGGCCCGGAACCTCAGGCTCTTCTCGACCTTGATGGTGGACGACGCGTTGAACGAGGCCCGAACGATGATGAGGTCGTTGGGGGCTGCGGCGGCCATGGCCTTCTCGAGGGCTAATGCGCTGTCGACTGCCATTGACCAGCGAACGTGGCGGGGCGTGAGACGTGCGGTGATGACAAAGCGTTGGATGGCATATCTTGGGCGTGCACTGTACCCTACTGCTTTGCTCTCGGGGGGATGCAAAGGAACGGATAACCGTTCAATGCCAGTGGGGGGCATTTGCTATGACACGTGTCAGCTCTCCGTCCTCACTCGAGGTCAGTGCACACTGGTACGGCAGATGTCCACTGGTGTCCTATTGAGCAGCGGCGCCTTGGTGTGTGAAGATCGGACACTCATGCCCTCTCCCTCTGTAAACAGGGATGAGTGCTGCTGCTTAGCTGCTGCTCTCCACTGGACACAAGGGTATGCCTCGACCTACTGCACCGCAAGTGTACCCCTTATGTACCAAGTCAGACACAACAACACAACTGAAAGCCAAGAATAATACTTAAACATATATTATTGAAGCAAATAATAATATTAAAGAAAATGATAAAAGCATATAATTTTGCAACGACGCAATCAATACCCATTCCACATGCAAGTCACGCGCAAGACCCCGCCAGCTTGATGGAGGCACATGTGTGTTACCTCTGACGATGCAGCGCTTGCCTTGAGGGATGTATCCCTCGAGGCACTCGCAGGCGGCAACATTGTCGACCACCTTACAAGCTGAGCTGGCGCCGCATGACACGCCGATGCAGGAGCCTGTAAGATGTGCAGATGCGCCGAGAATGGATCCCTTGTAATTAGCACGCTGACTTCTGTGTTCTCACCACCCATAGCACCTAGCAAGTACTCGCGCACTTGCTTGCTTCCATCCCCCAATTTCCTCCCCCTACCCCCCCTCCCCCTTCTAAAGGCAGACATTCGAATGTGGTTACCTATTTTATATAGCGAGGGTCGAACTTCAAAGGGGACAAAGTCATTGACAAACACGTAAAATGCATGTACATTTTCAGCAACAACATCGAGGCAGAATGAGACTGCGCCATAACTAATCAAATTGTAAGTTCTGGGTGTGCAAGATTGTAGGAAACTATAGCAAGCCACCAGTTGCAACAAACTAGCAAGACGTACACGAGTAAATCAAGACCTTTGATGAGATGTAGAAGCTTCTGAAGCTGCAGTGCAGACTACTGCAAGCGAGCTCACCTGGAGAAGTTGCCGCGTGAGCTTTTAGAGACAAAATAACAAGAGCATACAAGAGACAGCGGACGAATGTCACCAAAGTGACTGCAGGATGGAATTCCCATGAGGCCATATTTGATGCGAAGTGTAGAGGAAAATCACTAAGACCAATGTAAGAAGACTGCCAGGATCCCATGCAATGACAGTCAAAGAGCTGGAAAGAGTATGCTCATATTCAGGTGTGTCAAAGAGTCGCAAGCAGTGGAGGCGAAGACGAGGAGCCATGGACTGCCCCAGACAGAAGCACGAGCCTGGACTTCGGCGTGAGACGGAAGGCGACAATTCCAAGATTGTAGGTCTCTCGTAGGTATTAAGGCTGGTGGCAGCGGGTTCTGACCTACACAATTGGAAATGGACAGGAGGAATGTGAGAAGAGTATGATACTGGTTAGGATGTCTTGCCGGGGGGACTAGATGTTCTGAGCGATGTGAACGAAGTAGTCGTTTGTACAATTTGAGAACCTTCTATTATGCAGTGACAGTATGGTGCTTTTGTGGCCTGAAAGTATGTCCACTCGCTGTGTCCTACGTAGACAGATAGAGACATGTCAGAGCAAATGTCAGAGATGCTCTGCGGTGCCCAGATATCACGCTGCCTATTGTATTACACGCGGGTGCGCATGGGCATCGTAGGACTGTGCCAATGTGCAGCGTGCCTATCGAAAAGCAGACAGTATTTGGTGCCGGCAACGTTTGGGCATCTTCTTTGTCTTGTCTCGAGAACTTCGTCGCACATGCTGATGATCATCGTTTTGTGGAAGGAAATTTGTTTGATTGACCTTAGGTTGACCCCCCTTTGACAGGGGACATACTGGATATGAGGTAACATGATGTCATCCATGTGAACCATGGAACTAATTAGGTGCCATGCAGGCGCAGGTGATATAGGAAGCTGCAACCTTAAAAGCGCAGCGCAAGCCGGAATGGCCGAGAGGGAAAAGCACATCCACCGAGAATTATTGCCTCGCGCTCTCAACGATTGGTGTTCCGACAGACACAAGTGCAAAAAAAGCTGGATGTAAGGACACATGTATCAAATGTACTATGGCTGGTGAATGTAAGGACTCAATGCAGGGGAACTTTTGTCAGAGCAGCCATCAAAGCATTCCTCAACCCAGAAACATGTACTATGCCTTTGGTGAAAATGTCAGGGCTAGCAATGTCTATCCAGTCCCGAATCCCGATGTACCTACCCCTCTGCCCGCCTTCGAGCCAGTGTAACGTGGTTGTCCGAAAATGCCGTTGTTTTATTGTACGATTGTGTACTAATATGTGGATCTGTGTGAGGCAGTACGAGGGCTCGTGGAGATACACGCGCGCTGTAGTTTGAGGCAGAGAGAGTGCCTTGTGACTTGTGGACGTGGTGGTGGTAACGAACTTGCTCCGTTATCCTATCAGGGCGCTTGTCGCAGTCTTGTAGCGGGAGGGACGTGACGGTGTATCGGCCATTTGGCTAGAACGAGAACGCCCATCGAAGTCGTACACACCACCGTGACTCCCAACTTAACACGGCTTTGTGAGATAAGGACCGGTACTTTATTTCCACATCCTCATCTCTTCACGGTATCGGCAGCAGCTGAAGAGCTCTGTATCCTCGTTAGCTTGATTGCTTTTGCATCGAATCATCCGTGCAGCTGAACCATTTCTATAGCGCATCTTTACCGATACTTTCATGGCTTCTAAGGACATCGTAAACGTAGAAGAGTTTGAGAAGTATGCTAAGGAAAGGCTTCCCAGTAATGCTTTCGACTACTATGCGTCCGGCGCAGAGGCCCAGTGGACCCTGGGCGAAAATCGCCACGCCTTCGAGCGCATCAGGTAGGCACACGGGCAGTAATTTGGGTGGTCGTGGTGTAGAAGGATTTATGCAAACTTGACCAGATAGCAAGACATTGACGCTTGGACATATTCCGTCATTGTCTCATCTTCGTTCATTCGCCCTCTGATTGTGGTGATGTATCAAACTTGACGTCAGTCTTTTGTTGTAGGAGAAGGCCATACTAGTGTAATTGTGACCGCACTGTATAAGTGGCTGTGTCACTGTAGCTTGGAGGAGCTCAATACCACATTGAAAATATAGTGTTCCCTGATGTACCCATTTCTTTGCAACGCAATTACAAATCGGCTTGATTTTGACGTGGCTGGCCCCTTTTGTTACTACGAGAATGTAGACGTAGGTCGATTGCGGGAGCTGAGAATCACTGGGACACAGTAGATGGTGGTTGTCATCGTGCACACGGCATGCAATTGCACTTTAGCTGGTAGACCGTACGGTTTGAAGTAGTTCATGGCTTCATCCTCCTTAATCTGATGACAGTATTGAAGAAGTCATAAGCCAGAGTGGAGCTCTAATTGTGGGCAGACTGAGGCCAAGGATCTTGATAGATGTCACACACGTGGATACCAGCACAACAATCTTGGGCCACCGGATCTCCACCCCCATCATGGTGGCGCCCACTGCCATGCAGAGAATGGCTCATCCTGATGGTTGGTTTTCTCCCCTTTTTTGCTCTGTCCCTTTCAACTGCTGGTTAGGTCGAATAGTATGTGGCTCATGCCTGCAATGCCTTGCCTTGTGCATATGGTCTACGACCAAAAGACCAGGAGGAACAATGTGGGAGGATACTAGGACATTCTGGGTCGTGATAAACACTCTTGGATTAGTTGTAGTGGTCTATGAAGATAGGCACCTCGATTATCCCTTCATTAATCAGCTGGTGACATTTTGTGGCACATGGCACATGAAATCGACGCCTTCATGCCAATCTGCACGGCAAAAACCTTGGAGTGTGGTTGGATCTAGAGTGAAGTGACAACCTGCACCTTAGTGGCGTGCAATGACCAGGAGGCTAGATCGTGTCGGCACAGGTAGCTGAGTGCTCAACTCGTCAATGAGCAATTGGTCGTCAGAAAGTAGCCAGTGCTTCAACTCGTCAATGCGTCTTGCTTGATTAGCTACGCGCTCAACTTCTCAACAAGCAATTGGTCCCCAACATGGCTGATCGTTCCACTTGTGAGTCGGCAATCGGTCTTCACTGTCAATCGATGGGCCAGTGGCATTCATTAATATTATATGTCACTAATATGTTTCATCAATGGATTATATTTACCTGCAGGTGAAATCGCCACCGGTCGTGCTGCCAGGGAGGCCGACACTGCCATGGTACTTCCAGGACTGATCCAACTCTCTGAACTCTCATGCTGCTCATGATGGCATAACTGTGGCACCTCACTCAGATGGCTTGTGCCCTGCAGAAGTTCCCAATCCGGCTGCTCTGGCTCTTTGATGAAGTACCATGCCGCCCATTAGGGCGCCACTGGTTGCCTCTCTCCACTTGATTCTCTCCACTTTGCCTCTGTCCACTTTGCTTGTCTGCAGGCGGTTGGGAGTTGAAGTACCTTGCAGCGTTGCTGCTCTAGCTTGGTGAAGTGGTATGCATATTCAGAGTAGGGAGGAGCAGCTCTGTGGGGGGTTACGACTCTGCCATTTGGCAATATGCCATGCCCTGTCTGCGTCGCCGCTCTGCTCTTGGGCACTCCTCTGCCAGAGATAAGCTGCTGGAATGCACTCGAGTGGCGAGAACTTGGTGTGCGGTTGGTCGAAGCTCCTTGCGCGCTCGCAGGCTCAACCCAAAGCACTCGCACCAATTGCCCGCCGTCCTGAATCGGGATCTCTGCTCTCCCTCAATCGCTTGTCGCAACGTGTCAAATCTCCCCGACTGCAGTATTCGTCTCTGTGTTTGTGTTCTGGGCTGCAGCTAGGGCCCGCCCTCTCGACACTTGTCCCTGGTACTCGCAGGTCGGGTGGTTCTCCGGATGCTTCTGCTGGTTAATCGCGAGATCTCTTTTCGCATTGCCTGTTTTCTGCCTGCAGGTGCTGTCGTCGTGGGCCACGAGCAACGTCGAGGAGGTGGCGGCCGTCGGACCCGAGCTGCGCATCTTCCAGCTCTACGTGCGTACGCTCACTCGCTCGCTTCATGCTGATGATACACATGCGCCACGTGTAGCTGCTGGCAAGCGTGTGCTTTGCTCGCGTGTGTATTCATTTGCCTGCAACATTATGCCTTCGCCTCCAATTTTAATCCTCCAATTTTCCTCCAGGGCCACTCTGGGCCTACTCTGCTTCTCCTCTGCACCGCGGGCAGGATGGTGGGCCACACGGGGAGGGGCACCTTGTGCATGCATGCGTGGGTGAGATCGTTCATGCACCTATGCTTGGCTGGCAAATGTTGCTTTGGTGGGAGACTCTCTGTGGAGGACAGCTGACCAAAGTAGAAGGGCAAGTAGTGCACATGCCGCAAGAGAAGATGAAACATATCATGTGAGGACATGCCTATGCTGCTACTGTTGTATCTGAAGTGAGTGTGGACTTTGAGGGCTTGCTTTCCTCCTCCTGGGCGGAGAATGTCTACTTACCTGCGATGGTTTCCCTTCAGTCTGCGTCTGGCAGCGGAGCAAGCTGGGGCCCTTTCTATTGGCGGAGACAACCCTGTCATTTGTCTGCGGTTCCCGGGGAGGGAGGAAGTTTGGCAAACGGGCAGGGGTGGAGGGGAATGGGAGGAGGGCTTGAGATGGGGGGTCGTGTGGGCGAGGGCGCTTTGTTGAGTGGGCCAAGGGGTTAACACGTGCACACGCTTGTCTATGCTTACAGGTGTGCCTATACTCACATGCCTGTGTGCGTGTGCGTGCTTGTGTGCATCTGTGGGTATGCTTGTGTGTCTGAGAGGGGGTGCAGGTGTACAAGAACAGGACGATGGTGGAGGCGCTGGTGAGGAGGGCCGAGAAGGCGGGCTTCAAGGCCATTGCTCTCACAGTGGACACCCCCCGGCTCGGACGCCGCGAGGCCGACATCAGGAACAAGTATGCCCTTCCTCTCCCCCTCTCTCCCTCTTTTCCTCCCTCTCTCTCCCTCTCTCTCCCTCTCTCTCCCTCTCTCTCTCTGATTCTCTGTCTGTTCTGACCCTCTCCTTCTGCTGGCCCGGCTACCCGGCACGTGCCTCAGGGGATGCAGCTGATTGGTAGCTTAGCGAGGATTGGCACACTGTCAAACAAGTGAAGAACGAGGTCCTCAATGAGCAGGAGTTTGAAGCTCGCAAGAAGAGTGCTTCTGGTGTTCCCTCGTCTACCTGCCAAGGAACGGCCTTCCTCTCACTTCGTGCAGCACGCGCAGTGGGCTCCACACGACGACTGTGTGGGGAGCACATGATGCTTCCCCCCCACTGTCCAGTGGGACAAGTGCGCCGCACCCTCTCTCAGCCAGCCAATGCGTGGACGAGACGGCAGCAGCTGCTCTTCCGGCCTGACGACACGTCTCGAGCATCAGGCATGGAGCATCTCGGCAGTCGAGTCTTTCACGTGACATTTGGGGTCGTGCGAGACAACCAGGACAACAAGGACAACAATGAGCACTCAGGCGATCTGGCTGTTAGGCAAGTGGGCAGTCAGTCAGCCAGCCAGCCAGCCGGGCAGCAGAAGTAGTGCGGGTGGTTGCCTGAGCACCAGCAGCGCAAAGCACCGGCAGAGGGTAAACTTCAGGGGGGATGCAGAGCCTGCTCGACATACATTGAGAAGCGGCTACGGCACCTGATGGACTTCTTCCCACGTGGCTCTCTCTCCTCGGGCTCTCCTGCGGCTGCCGCATCATCTCTGTGTGTGTTTATTTGGATGGGCACTGTGTGTGTGGAGATCGGGACAACTCTGTAGTATGTTGTTTTGCTTGTCTGAGAGACAGAAAGACAGGGACAGAGAGAGAGCGTGAGAGGGAGGTGCGGGAGGGGCTATTGGATTCTCCACCGGCACGTGTTTCTGAGGTCGCTACGTTCCTACGCATTGTGCGCGTGCGTGTGCGTGTGCGTGTGTGCTCCCTCCCCTCGTTCGCTCGGTTTTCCTGCAGGTTCAACCTGCCCTCGCACCTGACCCTGAAGAACTTTGAGGGCTTGGACATGGGATCCTCCAAGATGGAGAAGGTACCCCCCCCTCCTCCCTTCCCCCCCTTTAAAATCCCCCCTGCTCCCCCCCTCCC
>WELA01011287.1:248366-265835 GCA_009602735.1 Mesotaenium endlicherianum
CCCCTCACCCTCCCCCTCCCCATCCCTTCTCGCCCTCGCTCCGCTTCCCTCCCTCACTCCGTCCCTCCGTCCCTCAGTCCCTCCCTCCATCCCTCCTTTGCCACTAGTCAGTCCTCTGGCGCTCCACTCCATCCCATTCTGAGCTGCGTTGGCATCCGCTGCGTGCGCGCGCCGCATGGAGCTGGCGCATGTTCTCCCTCTTGCGGGCTGTGGTGTGGCCAGTCTGCAAGTGCTGTGCGAGCGACGTTGGCAGCGTTGCTGCTTCACGAGCGACGCCCTCATGCTACGGTTTCTTCTGTCAGATTGCTGACCAGTACAACATGCAAGTACAGATATGTCTCTGTGCACCCAAAACGCCAGTGTGCTGACCTTTGCCGGTGCCTTGAAGGCTATCCTTTGCCAGGTCTGCAAGCCCGTCACTGAGTCATGTGCGCGTGCGTGCGTGCGCGCGTTTGCGCGTTTGTGCTGTGTATGTTCTGCGTTATTGTGCATGTGCGTGTGTGTGTGTGTGTGCGTGCTTGTGTGCGTGGGCGCGTGCTTCCTCTTCTCTCGGAGCGCGGCGTGCAGACTTCCGACTCGGGCCTGGCCTCGTACGTCGCCGGCCAAATCGACCGCTCCCTCAGCTGGAAGGTCAGTCTCTCTGCCAATCGATCAGCCGGTCCACTAGATGGCCCGTCCGTTGGTCTCTTAGTCAGCCAGCAAAAGGCCTGTCAGTCAGGAGCCAGTCGATTGGTCAGTCCGTCTGCACAGCCAGTCAGCCAGCCAGTCAACCGTGTCCCCTCTATCAGCCGGTCAGCGGGTCCGCCTGTCAGCCTATTGGTGAGCCCAGCAAGTATATTGATCCGTCCGCCGGCGGCCAGTAAGCTGTCAGTCACTCTCCGTGCCACGGCTTGGCGCTCTTCCCCTTGGGTGGCGTTGCACTTTAGCTCCCCCTTCTTCTCTCTCAAACTTTGGCACCTGAAATCCCCCCTTGCAACCGCGCTCTGAAGCAGCTGCTGGGGGCCTGCAAGCTCTCATGGAGGGCTCTGAGAGCCATCATCTCTCTCTCTCTCTCTCATTCTCTCTCTCATAGCATTGACGTGTAATTGTGCGAGCAAATGCTTGAGCGGGCATGTCAAGCGACGCGCACCGACAAACAGAATGACCTCTGGGGGCTGTTTCCGCCGGACGTGCAGAGATGGAGAGGGATCTCGGAACATGTTGTACCAGACATGCCACTCTTCTTTCACGCCATTTCGTTTCTGCCCCTTGTTCCTCCCTCTCCCTCCCGCCCTCCCTCGCTGGCGTGCTGACAAGTGTGCTCGGGGGCTCCCCTGGGGGCCCTGGGGGGACGGAGTGGGCTCTGGCAGGACGTGGCGTGGCTGAAGACCATCACCAACATGCCCATCCTTGTGAAGGGAGTCCTCACTGCCGAGGATGGTCAGTCCTCCTCCTCCTCCTCCTCCTCCTCCTCCTCCTGTGCCTGCGCCTGCGCCTGCACCTGCCCGTGCTCCGGCTCTCTTCTGTCATGTTTCTCCACTCCCTCCTTTGCACCCCTCTTTTCTCCGTGGATGGAAAGGAAAGGATAGAAGATGAACGGAGAAATACCGCGCAGTGAGTGCTCCACACGGGTGCAGCTGCGCCTCCGGAATGGCGTGTTTCCTTTGTTGTTTGCGTCGTTGTTGTTTCTCTGTGGTTGGGGAGAGCATTACTTTTCCTGCTGGCCTCCCTTGGCTGGCTGCCATCTGCCATCGGCAGTTGTGCCGTCGCCAGCTGTCAGTGGCCACTTGTCTCGCTTGCGGAGCTTGCTCCAGCTCCCGGCCTGGCTGCCTTCCTTCTCGCATTTCTGTCAAGGTTTTTATAACTGGACCCTACATGTCTACCTCGAAGTGGCGGGACATCATGGTCAGCGTGTGGGCGTAACGTTGATACCTGTGGGGATATCAGTGCACCAGGAGTGGTTGAGCGTCAGGCACTGAATCTCGTCGCCTGCGGCTTTCTCCTACCGCTCTCTCCCTCTCGTTTGTGACTCTTGGTCTGCCCGGGCCTGCAGCCAAGCTGTCGCTGAAGGCGGGGGCGGCTGGCATCATTGTATCCAACCACGGCGCGCGCCAGCTGGACTACGTGCCCGCCACCATCTCCTGCCTTGAGGAGGTGTGACTGCCTGCCTCCCCCCACCTGCTGCCCCTGCCCCTGCCCCTGCCCCTGCCCCCTGCCCCTCTCTCCTCTTGATATCCTCACAGTCGTGAGCAGCCATGCAAACGTTGTCTGCAAATGCGCGATTGCCTCCCCCACCTGCCCCTGCCCCTGCCCCTGCCCCCTGGCGGGCTGCCCCCCTCCAGCTCCAGCTCTCCCTTCCCCGCCGCCTCCACTCCCACCTCCCCCGCCGTCGCCAGCAGTCAGCTCTGCCTTGCCGTCGGCGCNGTGCCTCCCCTGCCTGCCTTTGACGGAGCTAGGCTGAGCACTCTCTTCCCACAGTATGCAGCCGTGCAAACATTTGTGAGTACGTTTGAGTGCTGCCATGTGCCACTGCGCCAGGATGCCAATACTTTGCGAACGACGAAAGTAGTGGAATCCAACAATGATGCAGATGCAAGCGGGCGCCCGGGGGAGAGGGGAGGAGCAAGACAAGGTCGGGAATGAGGGTGGGGGGAGGTGTGGAGTGGAGAGGGAGGGAGGGCATTGGCTGACCTCTCTGCATACACCGTCTTACCTCGCTCAACAAGGGAGGAGGGGGAGGGGGAGGGGGAGGGTGGTCCAGTGCCAGTGGGAGGCAAGTGCTGCACGTTGGCTGCTGGCTGTGCTTGGCTGTCTGTGCGCGGGCGAGTCCTTCTGTCTGGCCCCGAGGAGGAGGAGGAGGAGGAGGAGGCAGGGACGCTTCACATGTGTCTGCTGCCTGGATAAGCTCTTGGTTGCTGGGGCAAAGGTTGCCTGCTTTGCCAGGACGAGGAGGAGAAGGGGGGGGGAGAAGAGGAGGCAGAGGGGGCAATGCAGCCTGCCACGTGTCTGCTGCCTGACAAAGCTCATAGTGCAGCGGCTTAGAGGCCCTTTGAGCTTTCACGTCTCTTCGCTGCTTCTCTTGGTGTGCCCGATACAGGGTCAGTCAGGCGGGGACAGGTGTGAGCTCGTGGTGGGCCCCGCCGGCCCCTCTTAGGCCGGGCCACGTGTGTGTGACACTGACCGTTTGCCCCTGGCAGAGCAGGATAGGGCAGCGTAGCGCAGGGCAAGCAGTTGCTAACTCAAAGGGGTCGCTGTTGTGAGGGTGGCAACAGGTGGTGCAAGCGGTGGAGGGCAGGATCCCCGTGTTCCTGGACGGCGGCGTGCGACGCGGCACCGACGCGCTCAAGGCGCTAGCCCTGGGGGCCACCGGCGTCTTCGTGAGTGCTCCTCCTTCTCCTCCGCCTGCTGCCCCCTGCTGCCGCCGCTGCTGCTGGCACTTCTCGGTCCCTCCCTTTTTTGCTCCTGGCTTTGTTTGTCCCCTTGTTTGGAGTGCCATGCCAGTCACTACTCTGCCGTGTTCGATCAAATGCAGAAGTCTGGTCGTGTGCTTGCCTCGTGCTTTCGACCAGAGCAGGATAGGCATGCAAGAGGCTCGTTCGGAAGCCTGTGTGTGCGTGCGTGCGCGCCTGGCACCTCCCGACGCAGTCTTTCCCAGCTGGTTGGTATGCAGAGAACCGTAGGAGGCTTGGAGGTGCAGCTGGTCCTGAACCCAGCTCCGTGTGTGCTGCTTCTGAGAAAGCGCAGCACATAAGCTTAGAGTCCGTTGCGCTCGGCTCGGCCAGCTCTTGTGTTTGACGTGCGGCCGCGGCTCATTCAGGCGGTGATGTATTGAGGTGGACAGCAGTTCCGTCAGCCTCGTTCTTAACCCACGTCCGCGCGCGCTGGCTGGCGGTCGGCTGTGCGTGGTTCCCGGCCGGCTCAAGGGAGGGACAGGAGTCCCTCTAGATCCAGTTCTCTCGCTTATCCATGTCCGTCGGTTGTTCGTCTGCTGCTGTGTGTGCATATCGGGCTGTACACGTGGCAGGTCGGGAGACCCATTGTGTTTGCGCTCGCCACCGACGGGCAGGCGGGTGTGGCCAAGCTGCTCTCCATCCTCAAGGAGGAGTTTGAGCTGGCCATGGCGCTGGCGGGGTGCACGAACCTGTCGGACATCAAGAGGAGCCTTGTGTACACCGAGGAGGACCGCATCCGCATCGCGTGCAGGCTGTGAAGAGGCGCAAGGCTGTGACAAGGCGAGAGAGGCTGTGGAAAGGCGAGGGGCTGTGGAGAGGCAAAGAGGCTGTGAAGAGGCGGGGGAGGCTGTGAAGCGTGTGCGTCACAGAGAGAGAGGGAGAGAGAGGCAGAGACCCATATGGCACAGAGGTCCCCGGAGAGAGAGTGTGTGTGGAGCGTGGGTTGGAATGTCCGTATAGCGCAGGCTGTGAAGAGCGAGAGAGAGAGGGAGACTCGTAGAACCCCCACCCACCCCAGTGGGAGCGTGGGATTGAAAATATGCAATGGCAATGCGTGCAGGCTGTGAAGAGCGAGAGAAGCGAGTGATAGAGACCTGCAGTAGTGGTGGGGGCAAGCGTTTGACCGTGCACATAGCGTGCCTATATTTGAAGGGGGAGATAAATTTCTGGGGTAAACTTTGAGCTCGTCTTGTATGGGTGGGTCCTTGGGGACCGTTGTTAACTAGGAAAAATGTAGTCACGATAAATGGAAGTTAGTCTCTAGGGAGTGTTTGCAACAGACGGTTAGTAGCACTCGTAGCGTGAGTTTGTCTGGACGCCTATCTATGCTGTGGTGGTCTGGTCTGTAATTTCTATCGTACTTGAACACGTGGTGTAAACTGTAAGTGTGGAATGCGTCGTATGCACAAGGTAATGTGACTGTGCTTCACTTTCTCTTAGCTCCTGTGAGTGTAGTTTGCAGGCTAGATATAAAAAATTTGTGCCATCTTTAAGGTTCTTAATCTTTGCTCTGAAGTCCGAAGTGTCTCCTGGCTTGGCACGCTGAGGACGGTCCGCTATGGTCTGAGATGCTTTGTGCTTTCACTGCCGTCAGCTATGTTACACTGAAAGTGGATGGCCAAGCGAATGAAGGTGAATTGAAGATTTGCGACATGAAATGTTGCAAACCAATGTTTGACGAGTGTTCAAATCTGATCGATTTCACATGTGTTGTTTCATCGACAAACGAAATCTCCATAAGGCTTCTCTTTGCAAAGAAGCCGCATTGCAGCAGGAAGGTAGCTGCTACACATACCCACCCACCCACCCCTCTAACCCTCCACTCCACTGGGAGGTGCACGAGGCAGGCAACGAAGTTGGTGCCAGCGATAGTCTTAGCCATGCACAATAGTGTGGTTGTTGTTGTTAGTGTTGCAATATGTTATGTCGATTGGCAGTAACCAACGGCGGCGATTCGACGGACAACCTCAACACAGCAAGAGTGCAGTTGCCAATCCATAGTGCTGTCTAGGAGTTGGAATATAGTTGTCTCGACCTTTTGTATTGTTTTTAATTAGTGAAGTACAGATAAGCATAGCAGCATGTAGGAAAGGACTAGACAAGAACAGATGACGCGAAATTTGTAGCATACTACTACTCCTACTATTCTTTCTACAATCACCTTCTTTCTTTCGAAATCAGGCAATTTGAACACAAATTGTCAAACATTGCAATCTTCTAGCACCCAGCTCCATCTGGCTGAAGTAAAATGGCATGCTTCTATAAACAAAAAGCACAATATGAAGTTTTTACAATGTGGTGTCTTGCTGACTGCTGCACCTTTTGTGAAGGGCTGATTGTTTACAACGTGAACTTGTACACCTCAGCTCAATGTGATCCCTCTATAACTCAGTCGTTACGGAACCAAGATTGACAACTGGGTGTTATCATATCAAATATAATTGCTCTAATAAAGTCAAAAATTGATCAGCTTATAAGTGCCGAGAACTTGCCATGGTAGCAAAATCTGTGTGATGGCTAAATCGTTCAACCACCCTCAAACATTTAAGAACGAGCTGCTTATAAGAAACGCACACTCATCAATGTGAAAGGTCAAGGGTTGATAATTTCTTTGTGTTAAAACCTGCTCCAGTCTGGCTGGACCTGCTGACAACCTGTTAAGGAAAAGCGCCACAGGAAATATAAAAAGGAGCAGACAAACCGAAAAGGTATCAGAGTTGAATGTTAAGCTGCCTATTGCGGGTGCATGGCCGTCTTTTTCATAGCATTTTTTTTGCCACTTACTGGTATGGGGTAAATTTTGCAGGGGGTCGTTGGAGTTGATCATACCTGCAGAGTATTTGTAAAGGTGGTTTCTTTCTGCAAACATGTGAATCATGTAGTGTATCCATGTGTGCCAACATTCTTCTTCACTGCCGCGTTATTGGTGGCTCTTTGCCACTCTGCGGTGCATGATGTTAACAACTTCCTCCAGAGTTTTTGGGGTAATTAGGGAGTGACAATTGGATTAGTATTCATGATAGAAGTTTTTAGGGGAAAGATACACGCATGTTGGCACTGCTGCAGACTTGGCTCTGCCCCACTTGCGTGCATCTTATAGAGATGTTGGGGAACAGTACATCAATTACGATGGGTCTGCTGCTAATTTCAGTTCATAAAATCAATAGTACTTCAAGTTGAGTACATCTACGTTAGACAACCACATCAAAGAGTCCAACTGAGAGGTGCCTTATTCGTGTGGAACTACTGCTCACTAACACTAGTGTCGTGATTACTATGAAAGAAAAATGCGAAACAGTCGTATGCAAAACAATTTGTGGAAAATGGTAAATATACACTGTGCAACAAACTAGGCCACAATGAAGTGACCATTAAGGCTAAGACGTACGTCTAAAAGTCGTACGAAACCTTAAGGTCGGGCGCTAGACACTAATCATCTCTTACAATACAAAGAAAGTTGCACCTTTTCTAGGTTCTTGCTGGCTAGTTATAAATGGCCCTGCGAGAAATGCCTCAAATTGGATCATCGGGAAAAAGGCCAAGCACAAGCCCAGCCACCTTAAACAGCTCCATGTTACCTGTACACTTTTGTATGAGCCAATTTGGCAATAGGGCCACCATTACCACTACAGGAGCCCCTAACCTTTTGTGCTGCAACTTCACAACTTTTCCACAACCTAGGGTCAACATAACCTCATGACATTGTCTGCAAAAGAGCCTTAGTTGGATGAGCCGGTTGGCCCGCCATGGCTTGGGGTTCCTGGCCATTGCATGGGAGCTTGCATGTAGCCCATGTTGGGACGCTGTTGCGCATACATTGAATTAGGGTCCATGCCAACTGCAGGGCGTCCCACCATCATGCTTGCTGGCATCATACCGGGCTGCTGAGGTGGAGGAGCAGCCTGAGGCTGGGGCATGGAATAGTACATGCCACCATAAGGATTATGTGCCATCTCGGCGCCAGGCATACCAGTCACCTGAGCACGGGCAACGTTGAGATCCAGCCCCTCTTTCAGGTCATCCCTGGGGACGATATCCACGAGAAAGTCAAAGATATCTGTACGTGTAATGGCCCCCGCAATGTCGTTTTTCTGCAGCGTGCGCCTCTTGTTCTCCTCGGTGTGAATCCACGAGCGCAAGGTTAGCTCCAGAATGAACATCTCACAAGCCTTGCTGAATACCACTGGGGCTTCAGCACTTATCATGCGCACGTCTTCATCGGCCTGCAAGCTCAAGGATAAGTAAGCAATATTCATCGATGGACCAGGGAAAGAACAGGTATATATAAGCAAATAGCTCCATTTTCACCATACAAGTTGCTACAACAAGCATGATCAGCTAAGTCCAAGATGCACGTATGGGAAAAGTAGGTATCGACTAAGTTTCTGTCTAATCAGTCACTCCATCCACGAACACAAGAGGACTTGCGGGTTGGGCCACACAGAATCGTAAATTCAGTGTTAGATGCAAGGCCGTCTGATGATGCCCATATGTTTCAAATGAAAACAGTGCTACTTAACATTTAAAAAGTAAATGTGAGTACCTTCATAATTTTCTTGATGCGAGCAAGAGGAAGCTGATGATTCTTGAAATCATTTGCCTGCTCCACTTCCTGCATCTGCACTGCCCAAAACTGCTGAAGCTGTTGCTGATGTTGCTGCTGCAGGAGTTGGTATTGCTGCATAGCAGCAGCCTGTTGGTTGTAACCACCCTGCATTTGCTGACCTCCCACAGGAGAACTACCTGCCTGCTGCCCAGCGTTGGGGACACCTTGACCTTGTTGTTGATATGCCCCTGCCATATTTGGAGCCATTGGAGCACTCCCTCCCATCCCAGGATACTGCATCTGTCCGCCCATCATCATCTGATTTTGTGCCATTTCTGGTCACACTAATTACCTGCCAAAATAAGTACCCCTGCCAAGAAGATTATTTAAATGCAGGAGAAACACACGTGAACCATTACAAGGCAGCCCGTCCTTTGCCCATGAGTAAGTGGTAACAACCATGATACCCTGAACATGATAAAGAACCCCAGCTCAGGACCAAAAAGGAGGAATGTTGAAAACTGCCACATAAACTGATTGCAAGCTCAGACCTGCGGTGACATAAGCGCAAGACCTATGTCTTTCACAAAAACCAAAAAACCATCAATAATGTACATTCACTCGTCCCTTTACGGACTATATCCCCCGAACATTTTTGTTTGTACAGAAACAATTCTTTACGCTACCTACTTCATCACCTGACCTGACACGAAGAAGGGACCAACACGTTACACTTAAATATAATGTTTAGTCAAGACAATAATTAATCTTCACTGATGAGATTTATGCGTTACCCTAGGCCATAATTCTGCTTCTACGAACCAACAGTCACTTCAAGACATGAACCAGGCGGTCACATTTCTGTTCCATTTCTATAATGGAAAGGATTCAGAATGAAGGCTGGGACTTTGTCCAACTACTACATCAAGAAGGATTAGATCAGCTAAAACATCCAAGCCCTCTAACGACGCCACTGTTATCTTTGACCTACTTTAGGTGAACGTTGTATAAAATAAAGCTGTTGCAATGATAAATGACAATGCTACAGCAATACTCTATTGTCATGACCTAGCGGCGTAACGACTCCCGTTAGCCACAAGAAACGCTCAGCTTTTTTCGATAGACATTGAATAAGGCCCATGCAGGACCCACGATTCAAGACGTCATGGATAAACAATTCCGAGCATAGTACCTTGTTATCTGAGCCGTTGTCTGCTTTCAAACCTGGAGCGTTCACTAGAGAGGCAGTGGAGTCCAATCAAGGGAGAAGCGTTGCTGCATCCAAGAGCTCCTAGTGACCCTCACTAAAGTGAAGCCTATGGACAAGAGCTGCCAGGAGATGCAACCAACGGAGCTGACATGGCTGCCTCAACTCTCACCTGTAGGCCACTTGGCCCCAGCTCAACAATCAATTTTTGAGCACACGCATTTTAGGAAAGCCGCCCGATGTAAATAAATGCTGTCATCGGACGACTTAGAACTTGTCAATTTCAAAAATATTGAAGGAGCAAAGTGTGCTTGTTCAAGCTCCTCGCGAAAATATTGCTATGGTAAGGTCGGGCCAATGCGAACCCAAAAAGAAAAATGGCGCCACACCGAAATGTCACCTGTCTAAAAATCGATCGTCCTGTCTCACATACCGCGTGCAGAGACGGCTTTCTGACTTCCGGGTGCTTCCGGGTAATAAGATGTGTTAAACGGCAGTGGTGACGTGTTCCTCAACTGTGCACGAATAAAGGTCAACTTGCAAGACTTGCTACGCACGAGTCCTAGGTAGATTCCGGCAGATGCCGGGGGTGGCTGGGAGTCGGGAGCCGGGAATGACTGGGAATGGCCGGGAGTCGTTGCTCCTTCACCTGCAGCTCTACAGCGCACATGTATCGCGTTGCCGAGCTGGTGCTGACTTCCATAGGGCAGGTTGTCTACTGTCTCGAGTGGTCTCGAGTCTCGACTGGACTCGACTTCTGTCATACGAGCTGAGTCGTGATGCAAAGTTCAAAACAGGTTCAAACTGCTTCAAACCAACGCAAACCTGCGCAAACCTGTGCAAATCAATACAAACCTCATGCAAACCATGTGAGCACGCGGAGAAGCCATGTGACACTGGAGAACATCTGCGACCATTTGCGACTGTCAAACTTGGTCAAACTCTCGGCTGGCGTTGTGATTGTTCTCAGCAGTTCTTAGGTTACTATCGCATCATTAGATTTCGGTGGTTTGGAGTTCCGGGACAGCAAACGAATACATTGTATGGTGGAATATAGCGAACAGAATGCAGTTGTGGATATAAGCAGTTGCATAATTATCTCCTTTACGAAAACACTCAAGTTATTGAACGGAACTAGTCATGAGCTCCATACGCGAAGGCTCGAAGGATGGCTCCAACCACTCATTAGCTTTTAGAGTTATGCGGCTCTGCAGACCGGCACTACAGGTCGATTTGCCCCTGAGATGTTATCCACATGACCTTGCACTTGGTGAAGATGACCCTAGTCCTCCTCCTCCCGTCCCCAAAGACCAAGAACAGTTTTTTTCAACCAGGAGTGACTTGAAGGAAGCAAAAGATGCCTTCGGCATTAATGGCACGATGGTCTTACCTCAGGCCTTTGGGTAACAACGCTGCCTCTGCTTACAATAAACAGTACTATGCTCCAAGCTCATTGGTCATCTTCTTCCCGCTCCAGCTCAAGAAGCCTAAGCTGGTACTCAAATTACCGCGTCAATGACATCTTAACTCTACAGCTGTAGGAACCAGTATGAGTTAAATGTACTTATTGACCTTGTCCAGGAGTAGATTGCTTCCTTTTACATATGATTGCTGTCTAGCTGTATGAGTTGTATACAGTAGCTTGTGCTGAAAGAAACCACTGCCCTCTTGCCTACACAGGTCAATATATTTGGGGGAGACCTTTTGCAGTTACATAAGTGTAGGCAATCATTCTAGCCATGATATCACCAATGTCGTAATCAAGGTACTCTCACTCTTTGCAGCCCATGCTTTCCCACTATGATCTCTACTCACACAATCAATTATGTGCATAGTAGCAATTCTTATGTATATGTATCATTCCTGTAGACAGCTCACAGTAAGCTATACTTGCTCACTTCAAACATAGCAAAGCAACTTCATTTACCTGACCTGGCATATGATTGAGTCTCACTGGGAATAAGTACAAATGTGTAGTGACCCTGCTTCAAGATTTTCCCAATCCCTTACTTATGGCGTGACCCATGCAAAATTCTTCAGCGCAGCTTTCCTCCTCTTGGGCTCTCATAGGTGCCATGTTGGCAGCTACGGGGAAGTACCCTTGTCTTTCCCTTGAAAGGTTGGCAAGCGCCTGCTAGGAGAGAGAATGTATGTCTGAATAGATGTGTACTTTGGTTGGACTGGGCGTAGGCGGAGCTGCAAACTGAGAGGCAGAGGCTGGTGTTGGCTGACAATTCAAAGGCTCCAGTTGCTCTGCTGCCTGCTGGGGGAAGACATGATTTCATCATTGAGCACGACATCAAAGAGCTAGGAGCGCACACGTGAGTGTTGCCATCTAACGGCCGTCATGCAGATTATATAACTCGATTTGAGAGGGTAGTAGCCCGCCCCACAAGAAAGTGTCCCAACGAGAAAGCGTTCTTGCGGTCTGGGTCTTGCCAAGACCTTTGCTGTCAGAATCGATTTTCCTGTTCTTGTTACGAGTTAACCTTGGCCAAGTATTTTCCGGTGCCTAGTTTGCTCTGTGCTGCTTATCAGCTATTATCACATGACTGCATGGAGGTTTGAGGTGGAGTGCAAACCCTAGCTTTTTGTGCGGAGGGTCCTCCTATTGTAGCAAGTTGATGGCGTGGCTTTGCTTGGAGGAGGATGGGGTGGTTGCTGTATTTGCGCATGCTGTCACTTTCAGACGAGAGACTGAATGTAGTTCTTTTTGGGTTGGCGCAGCCTGGTTTGCTCAGCGGGGTACCATGACATCAGCGAGCAGAAGTACCTGCCCCAGTACTTCAAGTTTGTGGCCTCGAATCCTCTTTCAGTGAGAACAAAGGTGAGGGCCACAGCAATATCCAATTGCCGCGCAGGGGGCCCCTTATATCTTTCTTGCCTGACTGCCAGCCAGGAAGCAGAGCCTGCCAAGTCTTCTGGAGTTGGGGGAAGCAAGCAGTGCTCGGTCCTGTCTGCAGTGTCGTGCCACAGAGTTCACTTTGCTGGCATGGTGCCTACTCTTCCAAAGTGGCTGGAAGAACTGCGAGGCTGAAATTTTCCCCCACACAGGAAGCACCGTGACCCAACCTTGCTGTATGCCCTTGCCACCATCATGGCCAGCGTGAAACAGATATAGGCTTTCTTTGTATCTCTATGCTCAAAGTTGTCAGCGCATCGCCCGTGTATCCCTTTATAGGCACGCAGTCAAGTTTCTGCCATCTGTGCTAAGTCGGGAGTGTATCCCCGTGTCCTGTGCTGTGCTGTACTGGCAGGTTCGAGTTGTGAAGGTCAGTTCTGGCGTCACCTTCCAGCCAGCAGATCAGCCCACAGCCTTGGCTTCTCAGTTCTGCCGTTGCCCTCCTCATGTTGCCCTAGCTGGCACGTCTGCGTATGCATGCCACGTGTGTCGCAGAGGATAAAGGCCTGTTCTTCTTGACAGCTGCCCCAGCAAACTGTCAATGTACTCTCCGTGCCCTCTGTTCTTAAACTGCTCTTCCTGCGCCTCATCGACCTAGGGTTTACGACGTTCCCCACTACCGTCTTTATCAAGTGCCACGCGCTGTCGTCCGTCGTAGCTCTCCTGACTATGACTCTCGGTTCCACAACTACCAGTCCCAGCCGGTTCATGGTCATCAGTGCTTGCCGCCGCACAGGACAGCTCAAACCTGGAGGCCTGCATCGCGGACATGACAGAGCTGCCTCGCTTTCCTCCCCCACTGCCGTCCGCCGTCGCACTCTTGTTTGATGACAATGTGTTCCGTCTACTCCAGCCGGCTCACACAGCCCCCAGTGCTCCCCGGCGTGCAGGACAGCTCATACCTGGAGGCCTGCATCGAGAACACGACGAAGCTGCCGCTCTTCCTGGACCATGTGCGCTTTGATCCCGCACCAGCCTGGCAGGTGAAGGCGGTGGAGCCCCAGGAGCCCGAGCTCGGTGATGTGGAGGACGCCCTTAGGTGAGGAGCTGAAGTGTCAGAAAAGCTAGGGTTTGGGGTTACAAGGGTGGGGGTTTTGAGGCCAGAGTCTTTTGCACATGGCGGGATTTGTACACTTGCGCAAAGCGAGCGCATGGCCTTCTAGTCTGTCGCGCATGCGCAAGTTTCATCTGCTCCTAGTGTCATTGCTCCGAGAGTCGTTGTTCAAAGAGTCACCGCTTTGCTCTGAATAGTCGTCGTAGCGCCTCTGACGCCACGAACCCTCCGCCCCCCACTCGCTGTCCGGGGGTTCTCTGGGACCTGGGGTGCGGGAAGCAGGGGCCTTTTCAAGCCGGTGAACCTCGTGAGGGCAGGTGGCGGCACGCGGCACTTCCTGTACCATCTGACGCGCGCGCCCGCCGAGGCCAGCAGCAGCAGCGCGCGCATGGAGGGCGGCAGCGCCCTGGGCAAGCTGGAGATCACGTGGCGCACCACCCTGGGCGAGCCCGGCCGCCTCCAGACCCAGCAGATCGTCGGCAACGTAAGCAGAGGCTCTGAGAGCGAGCCGCCCCCCCCCCCCGCCTGGTCCCCTCCGCCGACCATTTCCCCTCCAGCCCGGTGCTTCCCCAACCTGGGCTGGGCTATTAGGGTAGTTGAGGCTGCTCGTTGCGTCCTGCCTCCTCCTATGGGCAAGTGCGCTGGGAGACAGCTGGGTTGCCTTCAGACTTATCAAATTTTAAGCATTGCTAGGAAGGCCCTGAGAGAGCCGCTGCTTCCCATCCCACTGACAGCTGGCTCCCGGTTGCCGGGTCCCGGTCCCCGACCAGGTCACCGGCTCCCAGTCCCAGTCCCAGGTGCTTCACTCGTCTTGCTAGGCTGCGAAACCTGCAGTGCCTTAAGACTCCTCTGTCTAGATGTACAATCAGACCGTGCGGTGGGGCATTGCCACATCTGACGGCTGCAACCAGGGGCCTGGGGCTGTGATGTGTGGCAGCCGATAGCGCGCAAGGAGGTGGAGCTCAAACTGGTGGAGCTGCCCTCCCGCATCGTACTCGAGCGCCCCTTCATTGTGAGCCCCCCTTCTTTTTCAATAGAAGGAGGAGCATTGCACGAGCTTGCACGTGCGCGCATACACTCCGACACACACACACTCGCATAAAGACAAACCCACACGTACACACACACAAGACCCCGGATAGAAACACATAGACGCATTTAAGCAGTCATGCAGGTGCAGACGCACGCAGACACAGGCACGTACAAAGGCACACACACTCACACACGCGCACGCACGCACACGCATACGCACAAGCACGCACAAACATGCATGCTTGCAGTTTCAGGAATGAAGGGAGTGAAATGCCCCCGCGCTCTCTGTGCCACTTATTTCCCAGTGGCAGTGGTGCGTGTGCTCCCTCGAGTCCGAGCTTGTGAGAAAGCACACACATTCCGGACACTTGCCCTCCTTGCTGGGCCTGGCGCTCTGGCGGCCTCGACAATTTTCTTCTAGTACCAGTTACTGATCAACTCTGTGCTACACACACTGTTGTGTGGTGCAAAAGGGATGAAGGTATACAAAGCCAAGGCAACGAGAGGCTACAAGCTGGATGATCAACAGCAAGTGCAGAGCTGCAGGGCAGAGTGGCCCGGGCAGGCAGCATTGGGGCACCACACGCATACAAACTGGAGGACACATCGGAGTCTCAAGGGCGAGCTTTGCTGCTCCCAAGAGCAGCCACCGCTTAGAAAGGCCGGGAACCTCCCGCTCAGAACCGAGACGCTATATTTGTGTTTGCAAAGGGGCGGGGCGGGGGGCGGAAGGCCCGGCTGGATAGCGTAAGCGCAGCGAGGGTTCCCAGGCCAAGCTGCACCCGTCTCCCCAAGGCTAAGGCAGTGAAAGCACCTGTGGTGTTCTTGATATATCTTGATCCGAGGCATTGCAGAAGTTCTTTGCAGTCCCCAGGCTGGCAGTGTGCATCGCTTACTGGCAGCTGGCAAGATGCACTTGCCGGCATCTATGGTACTGAGTGTGCAGAGACGAGCAAGCACTTGCCCTCAGCCGCTTGCTCTCTTTCTCTCTCACACACACACATTTCACTCACTGCCATTGCCCCACGCGCGTACGAGCACGTACCCTCGACTAAGAAAAGTTGCTGAAAAGTATGGTTACCCAGCGGCGCGTGGGGAGGAGGGTGCCGCGCAGTGCAGGCAGGTGGCAGTGCGGGTGCGTGTGCTTCGCACTAACATATGTACATCGGGTGGGTGATGTGGCGCACGAGGAGGAGCAGGTGCAGTGCCGGCTGACCAACTGCACGGAGCGACCCCTGGGCCCCCTCACAGTGAGCATGCCGCAGCAGGTTGATGCTCCGGGGGGGGCACCCAAGCCCCCCGTCATCGTCGTCGTCAGCGGCCCCTGGTCTCTCGTAAGGCCCTCTTCCCTCTTTCACCTCTTTCCTACAACTCGCCGCGTCTCGCCCCACCAAAATGTCTTGTCTGTCTTGTCCCTTGATTTGCGGTGAAAGCTCTGGGAGAGCTTGGCGCATTGTGGTGGCACATTGTATATCTTATGCAAAGTAAACATTACACGTAGTATATCACATTTAGTATACAGTACATCAAGATGTTACATCAAGTGTATCACATCAAGCATAATGTTACAACAAGTACATCTCTCATATCGGTTGATGCAGCACCTCCAGGCGAGGCTCTTCCGCAGCAGTGTGGCATTTCTACCTTCAGGGGGTGTAGGGTCTGGACTCATCCAGCCTTGCCAGCTGGCAGCTGGTCCCGCCAGCTAAGCTAGGCTCTGCACCGTGGGCGGGGCCCGCCCGCATCTGTCAGGACCACATTGTAGTCACGACCGGCACTCCTCTCCTCTGCGATCTTTGCGGCGCGTTGTGCGGCAAGGGCGGGCCTGCTTGCTTCACAATAGGTCTCTGTGTCCGCAGTGTTGCCGGGTGTTGCGTTGCTCAGAGGCACCCTGCTTTCCGGGCCTCAGTGCCGACATATTGTGACAGGCGTCTGTGTCGACATCAAAAGGCTGGCCCCTGTGTCAACATTGTGTCTGCCTCTGCGTCGAGAGTTGGTCGACATTGCGCGACAGGCCTCGTGCAGCATGCCTCTGTGTCGACACTCGTGTCAGCATTTGTGTTGATTCTGTGCTACAGCAGGCCTCTCTGTGCCGGCATCTGACCCGAGTGGGTGCCGGTGTTGCTCACATCTCTTCTGCGTGGCTGTGTAACTCTTTGCTCTGGTGCCTGCTTGGCATGGCAGACGGTTCCGGGAGTGCAGGCCAACGCGTCCTACCACTTCAGCCTGGTACGTCCCTTCATCCCCGCAGGTAGGCCCAGGCACCAGTAAGGTAGGCACGTTGGGATGGCATAACTTCTCGGCGTGGTGAGTGGCACTCTCACCAGGGCCTATTTAGCAAGGGCACACTTAGCAAGGGCACACTCAGCAGGAGATGCACGCAGCAGGGGCACATTCAGTAGGGGCACACGCAGCAGGGGATGCACTCAGCTGCGGGTTTCAACACCGGGCAGGAGGCACAATGCTATATGGCGAGACTGTAGGTCGCCATTGTCTGCCTGGGAGGTACGATAGTACCGGACCCTGGTGGCAACAGTCAGCAGGCATAGCTGCCTGGTGTTAATCCTGGAGGAGTCTCTACCTGCTTTGGTCCGCCCGGGCTCTAGTTGGTGGCCAGGTGTAGCTCGCAAGTAGCTCCACCCTACAGGCGGCGAGATCATGCAGGGGACGCTTGCCAAGGTGCTGTCTGTTGTCAGCAGAGGGTGTATGTTGTGCACGGGCCAGCTTTCACCTGGCAGCAGCTCTATTTCTAGCTTACAACTTATGGTTCACGTTCCTTCTAGTTCGTTTCTCGTCTTCTTTTTCCCCTTGTGGGGCAACACGGGAAGCAGTGCATGGTGGCGCTGGCAGCTGGCGTGCAGCGCATCGCGGGGATAGGCGTGCTGGATGTGCGCGACGCCAAGCCCTATGACACCCTCGCACCAACTGAGGTGCCTTGCCCCTATTTACCCTCCTCTCCTCCCCTCTCTCCCCCCCCCTCCCCCTCTCTGTGTCAGCTCGTTGCTCACTTGGAATGTGTGCAAATCCGTTTACCGACAGACACTTGGAGGTGCAAGTGTTGGCGGGTATATATACCTGGTCCGAGGCTGAGACATCCTCTCTGTGCGCGAGCCCAGGTCCAAGACCTCTGGAGCAAGTCTTGATCTGTGAGACTCGTGTATGGATGCATGCACGTGTGTGTGTGTGTGTGTGTGCATTTGCGTCTGTGTGTGCGCGTGTCTGTGTGTGTGTATGTGTGTGTGTGTGCGTGTGTATGCATGTTTTTTTGGGGGGGGGAGAGGGGAGGGGAGGGGAGGG